>CAVLGL010000079.1:1820000-2377500 GCA_963668995.1 Parnassius mnemosyne | reverse complement strand
CATTTGGGAGAATTAACTCGAAGCCTTTAGATTAGCTTCCCTCCCTCTCTATGTGACGTGACCTCGTAGATATAGAACTTATGTGAACTTAATTTCTAGATAGATTATGCATAGATATTCTTTTAATATTTTAACTGAAAGCTATAGTTTTCATATTATAAAACTAATTGTTTTTAAACATACGTTTATATTATTTATGGCTGTCGCTAATCATACGATAATCGTATAATTAAAAAGTAATTATTCCTTTGATAAGTTTTAAAATTAAAAAATAAATTCTTTCAATATTATATTTTAATTTATTTATGATTAACGATTATATCATTATAATGTTCGCGGCCATAGGAGGGGCGAGGGCCACCCAAGCCTCACTTTAACCTACTGTCACTGATATTGCAAGATTGGTGTAATGTTTTATTAGACGCAAATAGCTTAATAATACGAGTAAGTTTCATACTTTATAAAAAAATATGTATATTTACTTTATTTTGTTCAATTGTTTAAAATTATTAAAAATATTTTTTATTTTATTTATTTTGTAAATTTAACACTTTAAAATATTAAAAATATATCAGACGAATAAAAATCAATAAATCATACGAGTATTGTATAAACAAGTAAAAATTAATCTTTCGGTTATCGTGTGAACAGACACGTCCATTATTTATTTTAGTCACATGAACTTATTTCTCTTAATTATTGCACCAAAGAACAGGGTATGTGCGATTTCAAAATGTATGATTTTTAAACGCAAACCCGCGTTATTACAAAACGTAGTCTATAATAAATTAGTCTCAAAAAAATCTGCTTCAATAAACAATTTCCGTAGGAAATGTGCAAATTAAAATGTAAACAGTTGAATTTGACAGCTAATGTGAAATTTTGCAAAGACTAGCCGGGAACCTTTTCGTTAAAGACTTATTAAAACCTATTTTAAAAAATGAGTTGGGTTAAAATGGCCAGTCTTGTTTTTGTCATGTTTAGTTTCAATAAATAATAGATCTTAATTTCTTACTAATTCATTAGTAGTATTTTTTTATTACTCTAAATTGAAATGTACCCTATGTTTTAATCGGGATCCTTAGTAATTATGTACTTACAAGTTTTTTGCTGGCCGGTCCAGTATTCATTAAATAATTCCAGAGAACCAAAACTCTAAAATTTGCCGAGTGAGAATATTAGGAATACGTGAATAATATCTGTAATAAGAGTTCCGTAACGGTTTGCACAAATATACTTCTTGATAATTACCATGCCTCACCTCACAGCGTAAAATTGGGTGGAGGAATCTTTTACAGCAAGAATTTAATTTTATGAATAACTAGCGACCCGTCCCAACTTCGCACGGCTGGTTTCTGGATCTCGACTATAGCGCCACCTACCGGCTCCTATTGTCAATCTTAAGTCTAAACCATCCACTCAAACACACATAAAAAAATTTCATCAAAATCGGTCCAGCCTTTCCAAAGAATACTTTATACTAAAGGCGGTACGTTTTTTACTAAAGGCGGTATGGTAATTTTTCCTTTTTTTTTATAGAGTTAAGTCTTATATTATTATTTTAGTTGATTTTTATTTATACAGTTAAGGCTTATATTATTAATAAAATTAAATTCTTGTATTTAATAATCATATAATAATCAAGGTCATGCAGTACTGTAAGAAATTTAAATATTTTAGTTCCTATTTTGTCCTCGGTGGCAAGAAGCCGCACTGCATGTTTTCATCTTACCACATACTCAAAAACTTCTTACACCTTTTCTACTACTTTAACCATTAGTTCTTAGATACCCACAGCATCAGCACATTGTTTGTCCATCAAAATTTCAAAGCATTAATGATTGCAAATAATATAGTTTACTGTGTTGTGGCGGTGTAAGAATATCCACTACCCATATATCGACCCGTAGGTGTCGTGGCAGGTGACATATGGAAACTGAAACAAGGGATGGGCAGCAGTATCTTCCTGATGACAACTTAAAATTATAAATAACTGCGGCTGCCAACTCGCCTGCCAAGTGTGGCAACTATGGCAAATTATAGGGGAGGCCCATGTTCAGCAGTATACTTTCATAGGATGTGATGGATATAATTTGTTTGCTTTTTCTATATATTCGGTTAGTCTATTCAAGCGTGACAATTGAAACAAATTCTCACAACAGGAACGGTCCAGCAAATGACTGTTACGGTCTTATAAATAAACGAATAATGTATATATTAACGTATACCGATATTAGTCACCAGGCATCACTCAAGCGTTATTAAATTACATTTATGTGTAATTCATAGAGTCAGGTGTTACTTTACGAAAATCCATTATAGTAAAGATGTTACAAATTAGTTAACTAAGATCCGCTTAATAAAATAAAATTATATGTTTTACCTGGTTTGAAGAGCATCTCCCGCTCTCCCTTAAGATGGAAGCGCCAGGGTAGCCCGCGAAATTCAAGTTTTCTTACGTTTTTTGCAATTTGCAGGTCAGTATCGGGTTATATGTTTAACAAAATATGATTCGCGACTGTAACGAGTATGTATTTACAGAATTATAATCATTATAATCATCAATACAACCGTCTATGTTCGTATAATTCCAATGTATGACTTTTTCCAGAAAAGCTCATTCAAAGGGATTATATGAAATTATAGGGTTGTATTGGTGATTTTATTGATAATAAGTCTATAAACACATACTCGTTACGATCGCGAATCATATTTTATTAAACATTTAACCTGACCCTGACCTGCAAATTCCAAAAACGCAAGAAAATTAGAATTTCGCGGGCCACCCTGGAGCTTTCACCTTAATTGCATTCGCTATCCCCGTCACCACTAATCCCAACACCACTACACTAAGAAAGACGAAGCGGTATTGGGATTAGTGTAATTAATTTCGCTGCATCTAATTTCAATTTATATAGGTACTTTACCAACCTTAACCACATAAGTATTCTGTGGCAACAGTGGTACGAAGCATTGATACTTCGTACCACTGTTGCCACAGAGTATAGAGTACAAGCGCCAACTCAAAAATTTAAGGGTACTGGATCGCATGTGGAAGGACACTTTGTTGCCATTATGTTACTAGAAAATTTACCATATTTCTTGCACTTAAATATATGACCATGGTAGAAATTATAATTGATGCGACTAAAGATTATAAAAATGTTATGACATTGTATACAATAATTTAAAAGACAAAACTGCCAAATTAGTAAAATTATAAGTATGTTAGCACATTATAAGAAATTATATAAGCAATAAATTATGTTAAAAGTAACGTCAAACAGACATAAAGAATTGTTAGTCAATTATTTAATGAAATATGCAAGGCTTAGTTTTTAACGAATTATAAAGCTTGCCGCCTGCATCATATTTTTATTGTCTTTGCACCAAACATAGAAACTCACAGAATAAAAGAATTATTTTTATTGTTTAACAAACTCTGTGTTTAATTGCCAAAAGGAATTTAAAGGTACATAATGTATAGGTTGCTATAATATTATGCCTGCACAAGCAGCGCCAATAAAGAAGCAAATTGAAAATAGTTAAATGTGACTTGAACACAGGTCGGACGGTCAATAGTAAATTTTCAAATAAATTACCCAATCTTGCCGTAATTTTGTTTTTTAACCGATATCAAATAATTGCAATTAAAAATTTTGTACAGCCGACTTCAATATAAGTTATAGAATAGATCTACGAAGTACCATATGCTCTTGTGATACGGTATAAGGTTTATTTTTACTTGAAACAGTTCGAAACCGTTCATGCATAAAAAAAAGTTCAATAATAAATTGTCTTTTGTCAATCCGCCGCCTTAACCGTATAGCGCCGGCGTTTTTTTCCTTTTTAAAACACTTGTTTTGCTATTCTTACTAATTAGACGCTTCCAGATCGACTTTACTTTTACATTTGTATAATATTAAATAATATTTAACATTTGTAAATATCAATGAATCATAAACCTTCTTTTTTCTAAATTAAGGTTCTTCATTGATATTTGCAAATGTTATTATTAAATGAAAATTTAATTTAATAAAAACCAAGGTTTTCCAGGGTGATTTAGCTGTACCTACTTATATAAATGATTTTTTTATAAAACAAAAAATAGTACAAAAGGTTTGTAATCTCTGCATAAAAAAAGTCACTTACTTTAAATTTCAAATAAAACACTTAAAAAAACACGTATTTACCCACTAAAAACAAGTATCCTTCAGTTTGTAACTTATGTTTGATGTCATCAACTAAACTTAATTAGGTCTAAACAAGTGAAAAAAGTATAAAAAAGATAATTATTTTTTAACAAATATTTCATGGCACGCCTGGCGTGCATGAAATATTTGTTCGCCGCCAAAGCTAAAAGTTGTCGAAAATTGGTGCCGCAACGAATCGGTTAAACATTAATTTACAATATAATATTTGGTACAATTAAGTATAAAACATTTAGAAATAGCATGGTAGCGAATCGAGCAAATCTTTTTGTAAGATCGGTTCTGCACATTGTATAAATATTATATTGTAAATTATGCTTTTAAAAAATCCCGCTAGGTTTCTTGCTGGTTCCAAAACAGAGGTTTTTGCGAATCAGTGGTAAAAGTAAAAAATGACTCGATAAGAATTACATGTAATCTATATTAAATAAAAGTTATTCTATTCTATTTCTGGAACTTTGTTGTGAAAGCGTATACATTGTCTCATTAAGGATTTACTGACTCTTTGGAGTCGAGTAACTGGTATAACTAACTTGTGCTTAAAAAGTGGATTCTCTACACAATATAGTATGAGAGTGAGAGAGAGGATTATTTTCCATTTGTTTCTTCATTGGCGCGGGCTTGATAAATAAAAAGCGTAATCCAACGAATGATAATTATGTAATTTATAGCAATATTTTAATGATGTAGTGGTTCTCTTTAAACTTTCACCATCTATAAAATCACTTTAAAATTAATTTAGGTTATATATTGTCACAGATTCCCTTTGCTTCGTTCCGAATTACCTATGTGGACATTAGTAATTAAGAACTGTAATTTATTAAATGGTGATATTTATTTAAGGTCGCTTATAAATAAAAATGAATCAAATCAATTTATTCATAGATATGGGTTTTACCCAAAATTGAGTGATTTTTATTTCAGTAATATATTATTAATTTTGATTAACTTAGGTTTAATGTTAAGCATTTTTAACATTATTTGGCAGTAAATCATCATACTTTAAAATAAAAAAGTTACATAGTTTAGAAATATTTTATAAGTTAACATATTATTTTATGGTAGTAAACTAGCTTAAAAGCACGCAATTTATATAATGTATTTCTGCGGTTTTATACATTTTATAATTAGAATAATGACCACGCTTAATTTTTCCATACTAACGCACATTGTAAAATAAATGAAGACAGCGTAGATTGTGCATTAATTGTGTTATGTGAAACAACGCAGTTTATAATCGAGATTATTTCGGAATGCTTTTTATCTGCTTCTAAATATTGTACAAAGGCATTTCGATGATTCGTCCCTACCAATACGAACATTTGGAACTAAAAATGTTTAAATCAAATATTGTATAAATCTTCAAATATTTATTAAGTGTTAATAGTAATTTAGAGTGTATTGATTGTTACTACCTATATAAATAAATTGTTAGTAAAAGTTTAAAAAAATACCTATTTAGTGTATTTTTATTTTTACTGGCAATCTCGTTTTAAGTTACATTGGTGCTCTTACTTTTTTATCTACTGTGTTGTTCGGTTATAAACATGTAATGTTTGTTTAAAAAGTGTTCCAATAAATTGGCAATTAATACAATTGTATATGGTATTTAAAAAAATTGTACTTTATACACTGTCAACCATTCCAGGTGTACATGATCTGTGAAATATTTTTCCCTTCTGTTAATATTAAGTATAGACATTTGCGACTGTGTAGTAGATTCCTATTAGTTGTATCCCTGTAGATGTCAAATTAAAAACGTTGGCACGTTACGTTCACAAGTTCTGTCGAACTTGTTTAATGGGAATGAAAGGCAATGGGCAGTGAGAAAATTCGTACATACATATATATATAATATATATAAATAAATAAATATATATATATATAATAAAGTTTAGGAAAGTATTCGTAAATATTAATAAACATAATGTGTTTTTGGTGATAGGATTATTAAATATTTACGTTTGCTTTTTTTTTAAATTCTATTGGAAGCATACTAACAGAATAAAAGCTAAAAAAATAGATTTTATTTATTTTCTATGTTGCCACTCGCATATCTGAAGTGAATCTATGCGCCATAAATAGTAAGAGCCTGGATGGTCTTCAAACATGTTTTAAACTGACATTTTATTATTATACAAGGTTCCCGACTTCTATTTGAATCATCAATATACCATGAGAACTGTCTTTAATTACTTACCTAGTGTTTTAAAACTACCTTCAAATTTCTTTTATTCAAAGTTCTTTTAGTACAAAGATACATACTCGTACCAATACAGCCATAGGCGTAGCGCTATGTAAGATTTTGGCAAAATATAAAATCTGGAGTAGATACCAAATATTACTAAAAATTAAAAACGGTATAAAATATCGTCCATATATTAAACAACTTAGTAAACTATTTCATCAATGGACTAAATTATTTAAAATTAAAACTATGAAGAAACTAGCCTACTGCGATATTGACTAAATCTTGTCAACATCAAATTTTAGTTTCAATTTTTTTTAGCTTGTAATGTCCTTTTATAAGCACAGGCCAATAAATTGATTCTCTGTCATTGTATACACATGTATACCATAAGTTCTCATCGTGGGTAGTCTTAATTATTGATCTTACGATACCTAGTCTTAAAACTACTTTCAAATTTCTTTTATTCAAAGTTGTTTTAGCTGTGGGCTGTGTAAGCTATATTTCTCACTGCTCCGTGCATATTTCCGCAATAACAGGTTACGGCAAAGCACAAAGTCCGTAGTGGGCCACAAGTTCTCAGTATTCTAATAAAATATTAATTATTGAACATTTTTTGTTTTCTTTTGAACATTTTCTATTAGCTGTGTACCCTAGCGGTTCCTCAAGCAATGCAATAAGCAATGTATGCCTGCATGCTACATGCTTCTACTTCTTTTTAGCGTGTTGTCGGCGAATCTAATGATGATGATATTCGAGCGGCGTTTATCCATACAAACGTATTCCTCGGTTTTCTCTGAGCAAATATTCCTTTACAATACAATCTATTTCTGCCACTGCCAAGTTTATGTATTTTGTTTCTTTCAATAAATTATTTTAAAAAGCACGAATACTCGCAAACTAATTCAACAACTTCCCCGTCCGAGAGAAAGACAATAGTTAAGCAATCGAGGTATTCATATTATAATCATAATACTCATGGGAATGAAAATGGTTAACGAACATAAAACTAAACTAAAAATACTTATACATGCATTGCCATAAACTTTCGTTTTAATAGAATCTGCCCCAGTATTGAAGGAGAAAATAGGAAAACGAGATGATTTCAAAAATTTTTCATTGGTAGAACCAGTCCGAGTTGTCTTCCTCGGTTGTCCAGCCCTGTTAAAAATTGCCTTCGGAATAGTAGGACGAATCAAGAACCACCAGGACAAAAATGTTTGTATTTTTTATATTATACTGGCTCCATCACCCTTAAAACCGCAAAAAATTTGCAAAGTACATATGGAGAGCTTCTTTCGCAGTTTCTTTTCCAGGCCTTGTTCAAACGGTCGCAATTAAAAAGCGTGACGAAGTAATTTCTTTTCTCATAAAATAAACAGTTCATGGTTTATATCAGTAATTTGATTTTCGCCGTGGTGGCGGCATAAGACAATCCATCAGCCTATTTCTATTATTATTTCATATTTTTCCAAAAGGATCCTAGCTTTTTTATAGAATAAGGGTGACAAGCAAGCTCACATTCCACCTGATGGTAAGTGAATGCTGTGACCATAGACATTTATCCTTTCTGTTTAAAAAAACGTTACCCCCACACTAGGATTTTCTCCTGTATCGTGGAGGCAGTTTACAAACACAAATTGCACAAGGACAAACACCCAGACCCGAAACAATTATTTGTAGTTCATAAAAATACTTGTTCCGTGCGGGATTTGGACCCGCGCTCCCCAGCGCAGCAACTCTTTGCTAAGCCACTGCGCCACAGAGTCAAGCCAAAAATTCATATATCGATAACCTTTATAAATCGAAATTCAGATGCGTTGTCACCCCTGAGGACTACGATGGAATGTATCGTTTCCAGTAAAAAGGATCTCCAGTTTTCTACTCACCATCCGAAATACAGCGACATTAAGCTGCTATTTTAAGCTGGTATTCTGTGAGGGTCCTTCCCCTGTCGAACCGACCCATTCGTGCTACAACCATAATATAGCTGCAGCGTGACTACTACGTATAAATAGCTTTCGATAGATAGCGATAAAACCATCTCGTTAACACCACGCGTAAAATACCCCGACCGGAGACTGGAAGGAGCGTCAAAGTTGTGAAACGTCTGGTGTAGTGTTGCCAAAATGCAAGAACAAGACGAGACTTAGCAAGTCTTGGTCTTGGTCTTGCGCCAATATACCTGGTCTTGGTCTTGGTATTGCGCTCCCAGTCTTGGTCTTGATCTTGCAGCAAGAGTCTCGCAATGACCTATTAGCCTATTACTATTTATTAAACGTTACTTTAGATCTTAAAACAACTTAACAGAGTAGGTACATATTGAGCTTGAATTAACATAGCCATAGTAAAGATCAACCATATTAATAAATGTCTAAACATTTAATGAGAAATTCGAAAAATCAACTGACACCGGTTGGGGTTTGAAACCACGACCTAAGCGATCCGTGCCGATGCTCTAACCAACTGAGCTATCTACCGTGTCCCACGGCCACGGGCGTCAGTTTCTTAATAAACGTTTATGCTTCCTCTACACTACTCGCGAAGTAACTTCGACGAACTGCTCGTCGAAGTCGATCGCAGTCCGAAGAACGTGACCACACACTCGTGCTACTTCGTGAAGAGCTCAGTCGTCTTGAGTCTCCCGCACTGTTAACATGAATGACGTTCAAGAGGCAGCTGCTTTATGTACCTAATTGTGTGAACAGTACGACGTCAATGCGTTAACTAAATAAATAATTATGTAGAAAGCTATATATTTAATATTTATATATATAAAAAAATATTCATAACTGGCGTAAGCCGAGTAGTGTAGTGAGACGCTTCGTGTAACTTCGAGGTACTTCGCGAAGCCCTTTGACTCTGGCGCAAAAAACCGACAGCGATCGGAAGTCGCCCGAGGCGAAGCGAGGTTGGACGAAGTGAATCGAAGTACCTCTCTACACTATTCGCCTCGTCCAACTTCGATCTACTTCGCGAGTAGTGTAGAGGAGGCATTACATTTAATAAGCTTACATGTGCTAAAACATGGTTAAACATACATATAAAAACAAATTAATGGCAATAACTACACTGTATTTTAAATAACATTATCTCTCTAGAAAGAGATTGATGGACCCTCACCATGTATGAAATGGAATAAAAGAGTTATACAATATACCATTTATTTAAATAAAAAATAAAATACGATGCGAATTAAATTACTTCACAGTATGTACACAACAGCTTTGACATTACTGTTACTTTATATTTATTCTTTTGACAAAGCATTAATACAAAGTAACCATCTGGCTGTCTCATCACTTAACCTATTTCTATGTTTTCTAACTACTAATGATGCTTTAGAAAATAATCTCTCAGCAGGTAACTAAGGTTGCAGGTATTAAAAGAAAATCACGGGCCATCTTCGATAAAATCGGATATTTTGTCTCATGCGTCCTTCAACAGTCTAAAATGTCTTCCGAGATGACGGCTCTGGGTTTACCTAGGTACCCCTCCAACTCCTTAATAACTAAGCCTTGAAGACAAGATCCAGATCCATTTTTACACATTTCAAGTGTTTTAAAAGTGCTATGGTGTCAACCATATTTATCAAATGTGTGACGACATATTCGAGCGCTTTGTGTTTTAAAAACACGCACTTGCAATAATGTTTATCTTTTAGGTAATAATAATAACAATAATAGTAAGTAATTATTATAAATCCATATAGTTAATTTTATAATAATTACTTACTAGAATAAATTATTATGATACCTACCTATTATCTAATTACAATATTTCTTGCGAGATCAGGATAATGTATTCGTGTCCATTCTGAGCACCCGGAAACTTATTTTATTCTTTGAAACATGTACTCTGTGGCGGCAATCAAACAGTGTCAAATGTAGTGCGTCTGCGTGTGGCGCGGCGGCGACTATTGTATGCGATATCAATAGTAGCCGCCGGCACGTGTATCTTGACCTTGTACTTTCGAATAGCTGCACAATTTCTTTGACAGGTCTTTGACCTTTGATGATGCCGACAACAAGACGCCGCGCACTATCAAAGTGCCGATGGTCAAAACTAGGGATGCACTCTTTTTTCTTTTAATGGATATTTTCATTCGCTATTTATATTTATGGTATTGTTCGTAATGCGCATAAGTCCAATTTTCCAATTTTTTTTTCATTATATTTTTATACCCGAACTCCTATACTCCCTGAAACGACACTTAGTCCTAACTGCAAGACGCAAGAGTCTCGCAAGCTTAGTCTTGTTCTTGCGCAAATCTTGCACGGTCAGTCTTGGTCTTGGTCTTGCTAAAAAGAGGCGGTCTTGATCTTGCAAAAATGCAAGAACAAGACCAAGACCGATTTTGGGCAACACTAGTCTGGTGTTGCCATCTATCAATCAGACTACGAAGTGACGATTAAGGCAAACCCTCCCTACAATGGGAGATGTTCATGTCCAACTTTGGGGTTACGGACTCATGCGAAAAAAAAGATGATGACGAATTGGCCATCGTATCATTGGTTACCGTGTAGTGGCGGTGTAAGAATATCAACTACCCCATGGCGTCCCGTGGGCGTCGTAAGAGGCGACAGAAGGAAACTGAAACAGAAGATAAGCAGCAGCATCTTCCTAATAACAATAATAAGAAAACGCGGTTACCAACCCGCCGGCCAAGTATAGCAACTATGACAAATCCCCTCTATGCTATGTGGTAATTTATGGTTGAGCCCTATGTTTAGCAGTAGACTGGTCAAACCAGATTATATTCTTTTAATTATTGTCTTTTGGTGCTTTTTTTTTTTTTGAATATTTTTGTCCTGCGGTCACCGCTTGCTTGAACCGTTCAAGTTGAACGGATGACTAAGGATGAAGATGAAGTGAGCAGGCACAAACATATTAAATTTTGCGAAAGAAGTTAGTAGTCGTTAAAAATATGCAAAAAAGGGAAATCCCTTGGAGACAACAGCCTCAGTATTAAGCACATCAGTATGCGGGCTATTATTTATCTAGAATATTAGCGATGTTTTTTACCATTTATCTTGGACATTCATACCTGCCAGAGCCCCTCATGTGGACGGTAGTAGAACCTGTTATTAAAGCATACTGCACATCTTTATAAATGAGCAGTCTGTAGGTAAGGCACACTTAAAAAGCTTTGATTAGAACTAGTCCCGTTACTTTTTTTATATAGAATAAGGGTGACAAACGAGCACACAGTCCACCTATTGGTAAGTGGTTGCTGTGACCCATAGACATCTACATCTACCCTCGTTTGCGAATCAAAATGCAGATGCTTCGTCACCCGTGAGTACTAAGATGAAATGCCTCTTTTCCAGTAAAAAGGGTCGCCGGTTCTCTACACTCACCATACGAAACACAACAACATTAATCTGCTATTTTACGCTAGTATTCTGTGAGAGCGTGGTCCTTCCCCGGTCAAGCCGACCCATTCGAGCTGCAACTATACTATTAACCCATTCACGGCCTTCCTAAGAAATGACAACATTACCCCCATGCCGCTTTATACTGGTATTCAGCCCGCCCATCGGCGGGCCCGGCACCTCAATAAAGTATCTTGGCCCGCCCATCGTCGGTTTCAGCATGAGGGCCTTAGATTTCGACGTGAGATATTTTTAATGTCTAATTTATATGTCCTGTGCATTGCGTAGAGCGTGTTTGCGTATATTTTTGTATTATTTGTAGAAAAAATTGTGCCAGTTATATTTGTTATTTTTGTTGTTAACCGAATTATTAATGGTGTGAAGGTAAGGTAAAACTTTCAGCTAATTTAAGACAAAGCCAATGTATCTTAATCTGCGTATAAGATAGATTTAAGCACGTGCTTAGTACAAGGAAATCTAAAATAAAATATAAAACGTAGATAGAGTATTGACTAGATAAAGCATTCGCGTATGCTTTTGAGATAGAAATAGGCGTGAGGTACTTTCACTGGGTTACCAGATATTGTTCCATTTCCCCCGTTATGGGTTTATTTATATTCACAGCACTTACATTCTTACAAAAAACTTAATTGTTACCATAAAAAATGTTCTTTTATAATTCAGATGATTAATTAATTTCTCTTGAAAATACATTCTGTGACAAAAACTACGGGCGTAAACGGCGTAAAAACAGAATCATCATTCTGTATTCAACGGCGCATCGACGATTTTACTGGACATTCAATAAACTCCTTGGATTTTGACGGCACTAAGTGAAAGCTCTAATAGCACAAAGTGTGATATCGCTAATAAATAACAATATGTTATGTATGTACTGAAATATTAATTGAGAATAAAAATATTAAATAAATTAATATTTTTATTCTCAATTAATATTAATATAATTATTAATAAACTACTACTAAAATTTCCTTGTGTCGAGTTTTGTTGTTTTTACAAAAAAAAAACAATAATGTTTTAACATACCATTCATCACAAGTTCAGTGCTGAACACAGACCTTCGAAAGGAAAGGGTTTCCACTTAAGTTTTGTAGTACAAAACACGGTTATGAGCCTATTCCCGCGATTTCCTGCATGTTTTGTTAAGTTAGTGTCTTGTGTGCGGCAAGTTGTGGCATACAAGAGAATTTATCTGTACACGGGATGATATTACCCCGCGTCGTAAGCAATAATACAAGATGAGGATGGGGCAGCAGCACTTTCCCGATGAAAACTTAAAATAATAAAAAACTGCGGTGGCCAACCAGCATAACGCATATTTAAATAAAACTAATTTTACGGATTTTATCGCGTATATTAACTTATTTTACTTTCCCGACGTTTCAAGCACTTTACAGCACCCATGGTCACGGGGGGGACTGAGGTGTATGACGTCCCAATGTCATAGTTAACCACGGCTACCTCAAGATTAAAAATTATTAATTTTTGTTCCGATCTACGCAGTATGAACTTACAGTATCATGAAGTCTTGCAGTTGTATGCTTGGGTTGGGATTTAATTTTATTAATTATGGGATCCCAAGCAGATGGTAGCACCCAGCCATCTTCTCTATTGAAATTAGGATGTTTTTTGATTTCAATAGCCTCGCGAATCATCCTTGGAAGGAATCGGTGTTCTTTGGCGAGGATTTGTGGTCTATCAAATCTAATGTAGTGACGGGGGCGATCCTGTACGTGTTCACAGACTGCAGACTTCCCGGAGCGTCTATTCTTCACATCAGCTATGTGTTCTTTAACGCGGGTTTTTATGGATCTTTTAGTTTGTCCTATATAAGAGAGACCACATTCACAATCCAGCTTGTACACTCCTGCATCTTGCAGAGGAATATTACACTTGACTGATGGTAAAAACTGACTAATCTTCTTCGGCGGCTTGAAATATGTTTTAATGGAAGCACGCTTCAAGATGTAGCCAATCTTGTCAGTGACACCTCTGACATATGGCAGTACAGCAGGCACTCGCTCGACTGTGGCCGGCTTCACTCGTTCACTGTGACGTAGGCGCGGGACCCGAAGCTTATTGTCGTGCAAAACTTGCTTGACGTGTTGGAGCTCGGCGGCCAGGTGTTTACTGTCACAGATCCCTCGTGCTCTCTGAAACAAAGATTTACCCACGGTAGCTAACTGTAATTATGATAATTTCTATTTAATTGTCATAAAAATAATGTAATAAAGATGTTTTTGACAAGAGATAAGTATTACTTTTCTAAGTATAGTTTTGGAGTTGTACCTTATTATTTATACCATTAAAATATATTATATACAAGGCAAATAATATATATATATATATACCACGACCAGCACCCAAGAATTTTTGCCATGCAAAAGTATAAATCAAGTTTACAAATGCACATTTTTGAGAAATTCTAAAGCTACTCAAACCAAGAATTAAACGAAGAATTACAAGGAAAGAAGACAACAATTTTGTTAAATTTCTTGTTTATTAATGTGATCAAAAATTAATAAGTAATCGTTTGTTTATTTTGATTTTCTAAATGTTGTGTAAGTACACAAAATTTAGTTACAGTGGTAGAGCCATGCGGCAGCTTTTGCTGTCGTACGGATGGGCCGGCTCGAACCGGGGTGGTACCACGACCTCACAGAATACCAGCGTGAAGTAGAGGTTTACCTCTGCGTTTCGCTTGGTGAGTGCAGGTGGCCGGAGGCCCTTTTTACTGGAAATGAGGCATTCCATCTTAGTCCTCACGGGTGACAATGCATCTGCATCTTGATTCGCAAACGAGGATAGATGTAGATGTCTATGGGCCGCAACAACCACTTACCATCAGGTGGACTGTGCGCTCGTTTGTCACCCTTATCCTATAAAAAAAAAAAAATATATTTCTAAATTTATTTACACATTATTGTTTATAACACCTTTATAAAAGGGATTAAAGGTGGACTAAATGTCCCATTGGTAAGCATTCCCAGTCAGTTTTACAATTATTATTACATAATAAATTATTCATTTTTATATTTAGGCCAGGACTTTAAATTACTTATTTCTTTATTTTATTTAAATCTTTATTTGCATAAAACATGGTAGTACAGATAAAGTTCCAACATTTGTAAATGAGGATTCATGTTTAATCAATACATCTATAAGTAAATATTTTGTCATTGTCATGCCACCCAATTATTACAAGTCATAATAGAACAGAATGTCAGCATTTGAAAATAAAATAAGCAATGCTAGTCAATTTTTAATACATACAGAACAATGTCAAAAATCATAACTACCAACAAGATCAAACTTATATCACTTATGGAGAAACAACAAGATACAACAAGAAATTATAACATATAAAAAAATTATCTTAATTACATTATAAATTACATAAGTTAAGCATATTTAATCCACCTAAAACAATGAGGCTTAAAATGTTTTGAGCATACACTGGTAAGTTTTGTTGGTTACCTATAAGCACTACCAGTAGCGATTATCCAACTGTTACGGATAGCTGATTCCTTAGGAAAGCTGTGAAATAATATATTTAAAAGAAATTAATATATTAAATATATAGAACACTTTTATATCAAAGTATTTAACAAAAAAAAATCAAGTATGTGTATCTGTGCATAAATACAATACCTATAACAATTAAAACAATATCAATTGATTTAATTAAATAGCAAGTATATGTAAATGTAATGATAATATTATTCATACCAAACATTTAAAAAAAATTATGTACATATTAAGCTTTAGATATTGTTAATTAATACATTTACAGCCTAACAAATGTCCTCCACCGCTGAACATAGACCTCCCACACAGTTTGTCTCCAAATAACTGCAGTTGCCAATTCTCCTGCCAAGCTAGGCAACTATCACAAAACCTATAACTTTTGATACTGACTAATGGTAACGGTAAGTTTAATATCATCAAATTTTTTCTACATCATTAATTGAGAATATTATCTTATGTTGTTGTGTTAGTGTGTACCTTAAGATTAAGACTTATTTATTTATTTATTATTTTATCTATATTTATATTTATTTTTATATTAGCATGACATATTTTTTTTAATACTTAAATATTGTAATGTAATTGTTGCTAATGTATAATAGAATTAATGGAATGCAATAAAGTTTGTGCATCTGATTTCAGGCAATACATATTTTGTGAAATTAAAAATACTTTGCCCAATATTTATGTACTTGAATCCAAACATGTTTTCAGGTTGATACTTACATATTATTTGTGACGTCTATGTAATATGGAAAATGATTGAAGAGTTGTAGGGCAATAAGGAGTTTCCTTTAAAGCTGAACATAAAAGTGTATGTATATGTATAACATTATGTGATTCATATTTATGGACATAACTACTAATCACAATAACAATTATTATTGAACAATGCGAAAACATTATTGTACTTCCTGATATCCCTAAAGTTTCTATAATCCTACCAAATCAAAAAGTACACGTTTGTTATGACTTTAAGCTTTCGAATGACCGTTCAAATGAAGGAGCATTATCATGAAGAATTTACAATTTGGGAGTCCAAATATTTGACAAAATACATCACAAAGTTCATTAAAAACATGAAATGTTACACTTTATATTCAAAACAATAGATAATAATCAGTACAAGTAGCAAATGTAAGCACAAAACAAACTTACCGATGAAAGGTTATATTATCAATTTTTCGTTGACTGATGCAGTTGCATCCTAAAATGCTACAACTTACCATCTTTTTCACCTTACCTAATAACTAAGATCCACAAAAAACACTAAATTCAATTACCTGTTTGCTTATAATATCAATATTATTCAAAAGAGCTTGACATCGTTAATGTCAAATAAAGGAGGGAAAACAATCAAAAACGCATACCTAGAAAAAGACAAGAAATATAGATTTGCTTCTCCCTTACTCTTATGTCTAACTATATACGTGCATTTCTTTCACACGCTGATGACGTCACTGAATGTTTAGTCTATAACGCTTATTACATTACACGATTTCCCGGGCCCTGCCCGCAGGGACAGGGTAGTGTAATAAGAAACAGGGAGTCAGGGTCCCTAAACAGGGCGACCGAGTGGTTCCGACCGCCCTGCTTCCCTGCCGCGCTGTGGATCGTGTAGTGTAATAAGAGACAGGGAGGCAGGGAGCTCAGTTGCGTGGCCGCATGCGCAGAGTCTACACGTTTGTTTATTTAAAGTTCTACTATGTCGATCTACTCTCTAAATCATTACTCGTATTTATGTCATGCGCTAAAGAAAAAGATCCTTCTCAATGTCATCGACATCTACAAAGATATGCCTTATCAAATCTTGATAGGAGTTTCCAGTGGCCAAAATCGTAAAGTGACAACCAATCTCTCTTAAAAAAGTATTCTTTTGAATAAAACTTCTTTTACGGATTCTATCGCGTTTAATTTTTTTTTATTAATTCCCGACGTTTCGGGTGCTTTACCACCCATGGTCACGGGGGACTGGTTGCTGTAAAACATCCGAAACGTCGGGAATTAATTAAAAAAAAATTAAACGCGATAGAATCCATACAAGTAGTTTTATTCAATGCGTAGTGTTCGCGTAAATATAAGAAATCATTAAAGTATTTTTTTTTTCTATTAAAGGCGTTACTAAGCTTATAACTCGTCCAATTGGTTTTCACCTACTCTTTAAAATAGTTTCGTAGGTCTGTTGGGTCCAAAACGTTGACTATTTGCATATTCGATAGTTTTTCTCTCAGGAGCAAATATTTTTTCATCCACATTTAACTTTCCTTCCTTTTTTTAGCTTGGCCTTACACGTTACCGCCAGCCAAAGTTTTTTTTATAGGATAGGGTGACAAACGAGCACACAGTCCACCCGATGGTAAGTGGTTGCTGTGGCCCATAGATACCTACATTTATCCTCGTATGCGAATCAAAATGCAGATGCGTTGTCACCCGTGAGGACTGAGATGGAATGCCTCTTTTCCAGTAAAAAGGGTCTCCGGTTCTCTACACTCACCATACGAAACACAGCAGTGTTAAGCTGCTATTTTACGCTGGTATTCTGTGAGAGCGTGGTCCTTCCCCGGTCGAGCCGACCCATTCGTACTACAACTATACTACTAATATAGCTATATCATGGCATTACCACGTAAAAAAAACAATAAAGCAATTTTTTGACGTTTAGATAAAGTCTGCGCCATAATGCTAGACGTGCAATCATTTCCACGTTCGAGTAACAACTGAGGCAGGGAGCGATTTCTAGCGTAGTGTAATAAGCAGCGCCCTGTCTGGTAGGCAGGGCACACGATGGACAGGGCCCGATAAATCGTGTAATGTAATAAGCCTTTATAAGATACTATGTCTATGATATAAAAGCATTCAGTTTAGGGCTTTTTAAGTCATGCGTAGTCAACCTTTTGTATGTTTAATTCTTTTCCCACGTCTAACCTTTTTTTCATTAATTCTTACCTGTGAAGGAAGAATTAATATTCGTTCACAGGTAGGAATTATAGGCAGAGGAGATAGTCTCAAATCGATGCACTAAGTCAAACAGCAAACGAACTTCCAAAACACTCAGCAAAACTCAAGTTGTGAAAACCACGAACGTCAAGATGCGAGTGAAAGCTATTTTCCGTAGACAATTTTTATTCTATAATATGCTACTTACGTTAAATAATGAATCATGCAAGTTGTAAAAATATTGGTGTTCATAACAAAAGGTATCGACACTTCTTTTTTTTTTTAAAGTGACTATTACCGACCGGCTCCTTTTGTTCAGATCACCATCTGTATTCTTATCTTGTTTCCTATTTACCGACAGTTTATGATCTTATCAGAAATAGGTCATTAGTCAAAATTAAATCATAAACCATATCGAAAAATTATATATAGTCGGTGACCAAAACAATGGTGTCGGCACTTTGTTATCGACTCTCCTAGTTCTGCTACTCGACACTAGAGGGCGCTAGTGTTGCCATGTACAAGACATTAATAGTGGCGCGCAACACTTTCTTTTACTCGACACTAGAGGGCGCTAGTGTAACTAGTGTTGCCATGTACAAGACATTATTAGTGGCGCGCAACAATATTATTATTGACCATGGCCTGACCACAGGTCTGATGGAGTTGGTCCGATATAAAGTCGGGATCTGAGACGTTAGTGATAAGAGATAGTACGAGAGATATAGTACACGAGACGGCTACTGATGGCTACTCGCACGGCTCTGTGGCGCAGTAGTTTAGCAATGAGTTGCTGCGCTAGGGGCCGCGGGTTCGAATCCCGCACGGAACAAGTATTTGTATGGCCTACAAATAATTGTTCTGGGTCTGGTTCTGTACTTGTGAAATTTATGTATGTAAGCTGCTCCCACGATACAGGACGTATCCTAGTGTGGAGGTAATGATTTTTTTTTATATATAAAAGGAAAAAAGAACATATTCTCGTAAAACACACGGCCGTCTTTACACCTCGCCCTGAGCTCGTCTGGAAAGATGAACTATGCAAGTTCTCTTGGTGGATTTTTTCCCTCGCACATCGATTAGCTAGATCGCACAGCTCTGTTGGGACGCAGTATAACAGAATTAAAAAGTAAAAATAAATGTATCCTCAATTGAACTAAAGGAATGAAATAAGTAAATAAATACTGCGTTATCAAAACCTAACAGCTATGGCAGGGTTTCCCAAAGTATGCGCAACTCGGTGCCCTGGTACGCCGTGAAGCGCTCCTGTTTACCATTCTCCGGAAACTAAACTGTATACGTAGGTATAAATTATAAGTGTAATAAAGATCAAATATCGCCCATAAATTAATGTGGAGCAAAAAATGAAAGTAGCGATGTCAAGCCTTATCCCCCACGCTTTGAAAAAATGTGTGGAGATCACCAAGCTCGCAGCAAGTCACATTGTCTAAGTTGCCATTGTATTTTATTTCCTATTTTTGGTTAAATAAAAAATGTCTTCCTGTGTCAATAAAAACTCAGCTTATATTGTAGATGTGTTAATTTTTGGGCCAATCTACCGAGTATCATTGCACCCTATTTCGATTAGCTAGGGCGCAGAGACAAATTACTAAACCTGTAAGTACGCCACGAACTGAAGAAGTTTGGGAACCCCAAGGGTTTTAATGTAAAATAAAAGAAGGATGATTTGCTGCATCATTTATTACCACATCAAAACATTACTTACCATAGATATGTGCAAGGAAGGTTTTTAAAATTCTGTATTAAAACGTTACTTAACACGCAAACAATCGTTAGAAACGACATTGGCCTAATTGGTTAAGGGTGGATATCGACATTGTATCGGTACTGATACAATAAATATTCACATTGTTATGCACCACTTTTAGCTTTTAGCTTACAGAAAGTGGTAACATCAATACTTTCTTTTTAATCGGCTTCAAAGGAAGAGTTTATTTCCTTCTGTAATATTTATGCCACCAAGCAGCAGTACAAGTATCGTCAAGCATACCATCTTACTCCTTTAGGCATACCATCTTACTCCTTTAGTCCTCAGCTAACTAAATAAAAGCCATCATCACTTGAAGTTGATTGCAGGTGTCCATGGGCTGTTGTAGCCACTTACTATACTTTGTAACTTTATAACTTCAACTTAAAAGAATATCACTACATTTTTACTTTTTTTTAAATATAGAAAGAATAAGGGTGATAAGCGAGCAGCCCACACGTTGATAAGTGGAAGCTGTGACCTGTTGACATCTACATTTATCCTCAATGAAGCATCAAAATGCAGATACGTTGTCACCCCTGACGACAGATGGAATTCCTCGTTTCCAGTAAATGGGTCCTCCAGTTCTCTACACTCAACATACGAAACACACCAGCATTGTTCGCCAGCAGTGCGCCAGTTTCTGATTTGGCAATGTCATTTAGTAATAACTCACATAAACGTGCATTGTCACAATAGTGGATATTGTTCTTTCAATATAAAATTACGGAACTTCATAATTAAAATTAATAATAATAAGCTTCTCTATTTTTTAAGGTTTACAAGACTTACTCATACAACAGTAAGTTCCAGTGTCAAATAAACTGGTTAACCTATATAGGTGGTAGAGCCCAGTGTGTGAGCACTGAGGGACCAAGCTGGGAATTCGCGAAATGAATTGCTAAGGATTTAGTAGTTTTGTAGTATGCCTGAAACAATTGTAGAACAAATCCTGGAATTCGTAAATAAATATATAAAAACGTACAGCCCTTTTGAAGTGACTTATAGTGATTGGATTATTTTTCGAGCAAAATATACATCTAAACAGTAAAATAGTTACATTCATAACCTGAACACTAGATAGACTTCGGAAAATGTACTAAAGCTTAGTGTAATCATTCCTATTTTATAAGAAAATACTAAGCAAGTGAGCCAAGCATTTCCATACATACATAAACACTCACGCCTGTCACCCAAAGGGGTAGGCAGAGACTACGGACTTCCGATTGGCACGGTCCTGACACGCCTCTCTCACCTTCTTTACATCCATAACTCTACGCATACATGCTCGTCGGTTACGGTACTCCTAATCTGGCCCATTTTTAATATATCGCCAATTTGGTCGATAAACTTTCGTCTAGGGCGGCACTTCCCGATTCTGCCGTTCACATCTACAATATTGATTTGCTTTGTCACTCTTTCCTGCTCAATTCTAATATGCCTTAACGGCATATTAGAATTGAGCTAGTGTTGTCTCTATCACTAAGTCCAAGTGACTGTGACACCACGAGAGTTATAGACATCTTAAAATTGAGTAGCATTTGAGTATTTGGCCATGATCCTCTTATGAAACAAATGACACTACAATTTTAGAACAAAATAAGTTTGAAAAGTGCGCCCGTGGATGTGTGTGTTTTTGTAATAATTTCAAACTCTCCTAAACTAACCAACATCAACTTACCACAGCCAGGGGATAAAGCAAATAAAACAAAAAGCATTTCCCGACACTGTGTCAAGATTTATTGTAAATCCATCATACACAGCGGTCGGTTGTTAACTTAAGGCTAGGGTAGATGGTCTACTTGTCGTCGTCTTTGAACACCATGGTGCTGTGACACTTGCCGCAGTAGTGGCGGTCCTCCATGACAGCCATGAACACTCCCGCGCCACATTGCTCTCCGGTGCATTCACGACGCAACCGATGGATCTTGCCGTTCTCGTCCACCTGTATACAAAAGCTCATTTAAGAATTCATCATCATCATCATTACAGTCCTTCACAAGTCTACCGCTTAAAATAGGCCTCCTCAAGGAATGCTACAAAGCATGGTACTGAACCACATGCATCCATCGATTTCCTGCATATTTTATCAAGTTGTCACTCCATCTAGTGGGTGGCCACCCTATACTTCACTTACCGACATTTTTTAACCGGTTCAGTGCGGGTGACACGCCAGGCGTGCCATCGATTACTTTTGTGTGTGGCGTATGACACGCGAGTCGTGTCTTTTTAAAAATCGTTATAACTCGCTCAAATTGCTTTTTGGGAAAATTTATCCAGAATAAAATATTCATTATTTTGCGAGTAGTTCATGCATGCAGCTTCGTTTCTGGATATATTGAAAAATTAAAATTTTTAGGGGTTGACAACCTTGTTTTAACGTGTACATGGGGTACCATTTTTACTTTGTGGGTTTTAAATCATGTTATGGAAAAATAGTCTCTCTAAAATTCAATTTACTATGGAGTTAGGAGGCAAATAATTCTTTAGCTCTCCTAGGTGTTAGTCATTTGAAACACTAACAACACCATAGGTCACACTGTATAGAAAAAAGACCCATACAAACCGATATTTAAACAGTGAATCCCACCATCATCCTTCACAGTTAGCTTCCTACCATGGGCAAATCTTTGTTACAGAGACCACGAGGGAACTGTGACAAGCAAACACCTGGCCGCCGAGCTTCAGCACAAGCAGGTTCTGCACGACAACAAGCTTCAGGTCACAGCCTACATCACAGTGACCGAGTGAAGCCGGCAGTCAAACGTGTGCCTGCTATACTACTATATGTTAGAGGTGTCACAAGCAAGATTGGCTACATCTTGAAGCCAGCTTCTATTAGAACATTCTTCAAGCCGCCGAAGTAGAATAGTCAGTTCTTACCATCCGTCAAGTGCAATATTCCTCTACAACATGCAGGAGTGTACAAGCTTGATTGTGAATGTGGTCTCTCATATATAAGGTAAACAAAGCGATCTATCAAAACCCGCGTTAAAGGACACACAACTGACGTGAAACACCAACGTTCCAGGAAGTCTGCAGTTTGTGATCATATCCTAGACGGCCCCCGTCATTACATTAGACTTGATAAATCACAAATTCTCACGACAGAACATCGATTCTTGCCAAGGATAATACATGAGGCTATTGAAATTAAATAACATCTAATTTCAATAGAGGGAGATTGGGTACTACCTCCTGCTTGGGATCCTGTAATTAATAAGATTAAAACTAAACCCAAGCATACCACTACAAGACTTCCAAGACACAGTAAGTTCATTCTGCATAGATCGGACCAAAATTAATAATTAAAAAAGCTGAAAGTATTCCGGATTAACTCTCATATCGGGGCGTCAATCACCTCAGTCCCCCGTGACCATGGGTGTTGTAAAGCACCCGAAACGTCGGGAATTAATAAAAAAATAAGTTAATTAAACATGACAGAATCTGTAAAAAGTTTTATTAAGAAGTTAGTTTTATTCGACATCAACAAAATTAGTTAACGGGAGTAGTAATTATGTTATCAAACAGTGGTGACATATGCTAGTCTATGAATCACTGAAATAGTCAATCTTCAAACTTGTTCATACAAGTAAAATTTATAAACAGTATAACATGAGTCATGGAAAAATTCATATGTGCATTGTGCACATTCATTTGTTAACAAACTTTTGAAATTTTACGTAATATATTCCACACCGTGTGTTGGTGATGCACAATAATCTAATATTTCGTCTCGAGGGTCACAGTAAATGCTATAGAAAATCTTATGGCTTCGAAAATATAGTGGTATAGGTTATCTTGTTAAGCCACATGGAATTACCCAAAATGCCATAACCCACTCTGTAAAAGGTGTGGCTGTATATAAAGCCTTTCAAAAATGGTAGTCTCATGTTGCAGTGAAGATGTTTGTTAAATTTTAAAAAACTATGAAAACCTGAAATGAAATATTTTAACTCTGAACCTAACTAACCCAGAAAGTATTAATCGCCTAATTAACTAACATTCCGCAATTATCCTTTCATGGTACTCAATGAATGATTTACTGGCACACAAAAACAAGATTTATTAAAAAGGACACCATATAATACAAACAACTCACCTTGTAGAATCTGAGCACAGCTAGTTTGACCTTCTTCTTCTTGTGCTTGATCTTCTTGGGTGTGGAGTAATTCTTCTTCTTACGCTTCTTGGCACCACCACGTAACCTCAGCACCAGGTGGAGTGTGGACTCCTTCTGAATGTTGTAATCCGAAAGGGTGCGGCCATCTTCAAGCTGCTTTCCGGCGAAAATTAACCTGAATAGAGAAAAATAATTTTTGGATGAAGTTCACAATTATTGTAAAGTTCATAAATATTTCATTAAGAAGTAATTGCATTAACTGATGATCTTTCAATTCTCAGATAAAAGTTATCTGTCAAATAAATAACCTGACATTTTTTATAAAATAAGGGTCTATATAAACATACACATCTACCCTCGACTAAAAATCAAAATGGTCATGCAGTGATAATACCCCTGAGGACTAAGATGGAATGGCCCTTTTTCAGTAACAGGGTCTCCAGTTCTCTACACTCACCATAAGAAACACGGCATAACTGAATATAAAATTAAAACATTTTAACTAAAAAAAATTATTAAAAATAATTTAATTTTTTTATAGAATATGGATGACAAACAAGCACACACTCCACCTGATGGTAAGTGGATGCTGTGGCACATAGACATCTTCATATATCCTCAATTAAGAATCAAAATGCAGATGCATTGTCACCCCTGAGGACTAAGACAAAATGCCTCATTTCCAGTAAAAAGGTTCTCCGGTTCTCTAAGCTCACCATATGAAACACAGCAGCATTAAGTTGCTATTCTGTGAGAGCATGGTCCTACCCCGGTTGAGCCAACCAATTTGTGCTACAACCATAATATAGGTGAAGTGTGGCTCTACCACATACATTTTATTTATATTGTATTTTATCCTATATATTAATTTTATCTAAGGACTGAAAATCGGCCCTAAGTAAATCATGGCACTGTACTTACAAATATCATGCAGGTCACTGCTGCTGCAGTGTTTAACTATTTCCATAGAAGAATAACTATGCTAATCAATCCAATTTACTCTAGGGCCTAGACTTGTATTTAATACTTTATACCAACCTCTGTTGATCAGGTGGGATTCCCTCCTTATCTTGGATTTTAGCTTTGACATTTTCGATGGTGTCTGAGGGTTCAACCTCGAGGGTGATGGTCTTCCCCGTGAGGGTCTTCACGAAAATTTGCATCTTGGCTCCTAGGAATTAAAAATTACATAATATAAGACATCTACTAAGTATTGTTAAACCTGCATCAAACATGTGGTCTGCATGTGGTGAGATACACCAGAGTAAAACAAAACTGGAGATGGGAACAAATGGATATTCCTGATGATAACTGAAATACAAAATACTGCAATAGCCAACCTACCTGCCAGCTACCCCAAATGAGACAATCTATGGGGGAGGGCTACGTTTAGCACTAACTTTCTGAACAATATAATACAACTCTACGAGTGAAAACTATAACCCAATATACCCTTATCCAGTTTGTACTGTACACTGGTTGAACCTTGGCCTCGCCCATATGACTTACTAGGTTGTCACAGTATCTATTGAAGGGCTGGCTTCCACTTTTCTTAACCTTAATACCTTAATGTGATAAAAACTGGTTGCAAATACTGGTTAGTTTCTTTAACAGGTGTCCCTTAACTTCACCCCCATTGGAAATCATATTATCTCAGTAAGAATTTAAATAAAAACTACATTATGTTCAACATAACATATTTAAAACCCACATATTTGTTACTACCTATAACAATACAATAGCTCACCACGCTACAGGTTTACTTGCAGAGAATGCCAGCAGCATCAAATCCACCCCTTGTAACCCTTAAATAAATAATTATTCCTAAACAGATTTTTAGATATAGTTCATATAAAGTAAAACAACAAATTCTAGTTAAATTTTATTGACATTAAATCAATATCACATAACATCAAACAAGAAGTATAGCATTAATTACACCATCATTCTCAGGATTGTTGGTGACCTGAGCATACTTCCCCCAAACAACTTTTCCAGCCTGTGTCACAAGACCAAGTTCAGAAATGTTCACTTCAATGACCGTACCCTTAGTTATAACTCCCAAACTTGTATACATTTGAGAGCTGGGATTCTTTTTAACACCTATTATTGGCAGACAGAAGGTGGCTTTCAATTCTGGGTGGGTGACATGTGCTTTTTTAAACCGCAATGCCATTGGCCGAATGAAACGCTCAAACTTAGGCGGTTTACGTGTGAAGTTTTCTCCTACAAATGTAACTTTGGTTACCATCCGTTTCCATGCTTTTCTCTTTGATTTACCAGACTTTAAAACTTTAAACACTTCAGCATCAGCTTGTGCTCTTACTTTTGGTATTGGAACATCCCATTTTCCTGCTTTTTCTTTGCGTTTCTGTTTAATCATATTTGACAGAACTTTGGCGCGGGATTGTACATCTCTGTCCAGAAGATACACAGGCAACGCACCCTCAGACACTTTCTCTGTATTTTGTTTAACATTTTTCTCCTCATGTGCCTTGATCTTCTTTTTCATTTGAATCTTTTCATTACGACGTTCCTTGTTGTAAATCTTAGCCTTGATACCTCTTAACTTACGCGCCTTTTCAGCTCTCTTATGTGGCTCACGCGCTTCCTTCTTTCTTTTCCGCTCTTCATAATCAAGCCGCCTACCGTAAAGCTTTTTGTGGCGTTCAATGTATTCGTTCTGCGGCATTGTTGTTGCTTTAACGGCAACTACAACAAAATTTGTTTGCTTATCAAATCTTCAATTCAAATACTTCCACCAATAGCTGTTTATAACCTCTTCACAAATAAACAGTTACAAAAATCACATTTTAACTTAATTTACGGCCCGAATTTTATAAGGCACCTATTCCCGATTCACCATTCAATTAAAAAAAAAAAACAGAATTATTGTAAATTTGTAAAAACAATTAAACCAAAACAGGTTCAGGAGTATCCACGTGCAGATTTTTTTAGGAATAGTTATTAGGGACCAAAATGTAAAAGTTATTAAAATTTACTTACGCCTACATTAACTATAAACGTATTAGTTATTAAATTGCAGTGATTTTACTCAAATAACGTAAAATACAAAATGTTTTAACACGAGATTGACAAACTCACCTTATGCCGACACCATGCCACAAGGAAAAGGAAGTTTAACATAGACAATCAAAAACCCACATAGACAAGAAAACATGAACAGATAAAATAAATCCATAAGGCCCGTCATATACATACGGAATTCCGTTTCGAGATTCCGTTTCGGAATTTCGAACGGTCCGCCACACACAAACGGAATCCCGTTTTGCCCGCAAAATATCGAACGGAAAACTACCGTACGTGTGTGGCGGGTCATAGATTTTATATGGACTTGCTGCGTTCGGGATTCCGAATCGGAATATCGAAACGGAATCTCGAAACGGAATTCCGTATGTATGTGGCCGGCCTAAAGGCCTGTACTCACTTTGATTAGTATGAGTGCAGGTGATTAGTAATTGTGGGTGATTAGTGCAGGTGTGTAGTGTGAGTAGTGTCCAATTCTGATGAGTAACTGTGTCTAGTAAATAACATGTAAAAAACACCGCCAGAAGCACGCTTGCGATTGCAAGAAATACTGAAAGAAATATTAAAAAAGTTAGGCTGTTTACTATTGTATAGACATTTATGTTCTAGACACTTCTACACAATTTTATAGGTTATCTTCGATCCACATTGCCATTTTTTCAACACAAGCGAGTCTCCGAAATACTAAACACTGCTGTCCAGATATGTTTAGTGGCAGACATGCTGCAAGTGTGGGAAGGGCGTGCGTGATTTGTATACTCACAGTCAACTCGAAAAAAATAGAACACGCCTTTAATCATTGTACTACGCAGGTTACTAGTCACTTGCACTAATCACCTGCACTATTCACTAATCAAAGTGAATACAGGCCTTAATACTATGCCTACATGTATGCCCACAAATTGCTTGCTTAGTGCCGTTATTTATTTAAAATAAAAAAAGCAAAAATAAAAAGAAAGAGTTTTTAATTCCATTTTAACATACGTAGCGGCAGCTCATTATTCTGAACGAAAAGACCTTGGTAAAAAAGACAATCTAAAAGAAATCTTGGTAAAAGAATCAATCAGCGCTACTTATGCTCAATAAGCCAATCAGCGCAACTTATGCATAATAACGATTACTGCTTGCATCGAGATCGATGATTTTGATCTATGTGCTATGTTAGTTTTCGTAGCTTAGAAAACTATTTGCAGTGGTCAATGAACAATCAAGTTTTGATAGCAGCCGTAAGTTTTTAAGACAAGTTTTAATTTCTATTGACTTTAAATTTAAGAAATGCCAAGCAAACAGACTGAATCTCATAGAAAAACAAACGCTTAAAAACGTGAGTATTATTTAAAGCACATCCTTGAAAACAGATGATTGCCCAAGTATCTCCAAAAAAAAAACATTATTTATTTGGATGAGAGCTACATACACGAGTCCTACAAAAGTAACTAAATGTTGGCAGTCTATTAATATTTCTGGTGTCCAACAAGATATATCTAAGGGAAAAGGGTGGATAATTGTGCATGCTGAAAGTGAGAATGGTTTTGTGCCTAATGCACTATTAATATTTACTGGTAAAAACAAGCAAGATGATTACCATTCTGAGATGAACGCCAATAATTTTACAAAATGGGTAACTGAAAAGTTAGTACCCAACATAACTGAACCATCAATAATTGTGATGGATAATGCACCAAACCACTCCATTATAACAAACAAGGCATTATAATAATTCTTTCTTATACTTTATTTTTGTTTTATATTATTACTTATTTTTTATGTTGCAACTAAAAATCAACTGTTAAATTAAGTTTTTTTTGCCCCAGGCACCTACATCTGCATCAAAAGATGAAATCAAATTGTGGCTACGGAAAAATAATATTACATTTGATTAAACGTTGCGGAAACCATCCTTATGGATGCTTGTAAAAAAACATAAACCTGAACCGGTATATTATATCGATGAACTCCTAGGGGAACATGGACATACAGTGGTAAGACTACCACCCTATCATGTTGTGATCTGAACCCCATTAAATTAGTTTGAGCAATGGTAAAAAAGCGAATCGTACAAAAGAATGTTTGTGGTCAAGTTGTTGCGAAGTTGGCTACAGAATCATTTCAGTCAGTAACTCAAGAAGAATGGAAAAATGTGTTGACCATGTCATCAAAATAGAAAATTAATATTTTGCCCGTGCAGGATCTCTGTATAATGATATAGAAAAACTTGTCATCTCAGTAAGCGATGACAATTCCAGTGAATCTGAAGAGTTAGAAATTACCAATTTAATTACACAGGATCTTCAGGCAACATTTCGGGAGTTACATACCTCGACTCAGATTATTTCGACTCAGATTAATAATCAAAATATAATAATTGCACCCAAGGTTTTGCTTGCAACCAAGCTGCAAAAATAAAACAAAAAAACATTTTTTTTTGTTTTAGTTTTGAACCTTGGGTGCCTGCTGTCTGTCAAGGCTGTTCTTGTGTAAAAACAGCTTTCCTTAATTACTTGTAGGATACACAGTCAAATTATCTCAATTATTAAGTATGTGAATTTAGCTAATTACTGTTGCTCTAATTTACAAGGGTCAAGGGTTACGCATACCAATAAAAGCATGTAATTGAAAAAATATGGTAGTAAAGGGCAAGGGCAGAAATATAGTTGACAAAAATGATTGCGTCTAGAAATAACTTATATGTAAAATGAGTTTAATAATTTTCTATGATTATTCAAATAAAAATGTATTTTAAATAAAACCACAGAGAAAAACTTATATTTTTGGGAATATCAAATGACTATAATCATTTAACACTATTCAAGTGTTTCCATTTACTACAGGCTATATATTACGCTACTAATATACTATATTCATACTATTTTTGTATACACTTTGTAAGACTACCCCAACACAACACACAAACACAAAATATTTTTGTAGGAAGTTATCATTAGTAATAACTATACTATCAGTAATAACAAAAATAATAGTGATATGTAATAAAATATTATGAAATAAAAGTGTATGGTTGAAAATAAACCTCTTACAAAGAATTTCTTGCAACAATACATTATCTCAATCATAGTACTATGTAAGAATTCCATTTAATGTTATGGCAACACTAGCTAAAACAAAATGTCACTGTATGGCACAAAGGGCCAGAAGCCATGCCAGAAATATACATTTATAGTACAATGCACAAACTATATAGAAACACTACGCGTTCAGACGGACGTCTCTGGTACATTTAGTTTGGACCGTAGAGCAAATCAGAACATGACATTTCGTTTTTTTTTTAAATATGAATTGGATATAGGCAAGGGAATAATTTTATTTCAGCCCAGTATAATTACACACACACACACCTATATATATATATATATATATATATATATATATATATATATATATATATATATAATATTATATATAGGTATATACCTATATAATATTTTTATATTCATAATTTTAATTACTATTATTATTATTTTATTATGAAGGATTCGTAGAAATAAAATGCAATGTATATATTATTTATTATATGATTTATTTTTTTAACTTTTTTAAACTTGTTCAAGTTTTTTTTTTGGATTGGTGGCAATGTACACTTTTCGATTCTAATGATGTCCGTGCCTTTCAGAAACCCATGTGTGGTACATGCTATAGAGTAAACATATAATTCCTCCTTTGCTGCTTGCACTTGAATATTTTCAGTGAAAAGGTTCTCTTCAATACATTCGATATCCAGTGTATTGAGCTGGAAAAAGGAATATTTAAATACATAAATTACAAGTTTAATATGCACATATTAAACTTGTTGCTCATTGTAATTGTTGTAGTTTATAAATATTTGCATAGAAAATGTCAAGACAAGAAGAGGCCATTGTAATCAGATAAAGTTACTTTCACATCAATCTAAGAAGCTTTCACAATTCAGAAATTTCCAATAATTTTTGAACATAATTATCATTGATACCTAAGATAATTAAGTACACTGTAGCAATTTTTGATAGAAGGTTGGGAGGATAAAAGTATATTTTGTAAAGTAGCCAATTATCTATTGGAGTCTATGTTCATGTTCTACTGCTGGGCACAGACTGTCTCATTTCTCAGAGGGGTATGAAACAATGAGTTGGGCAAGGTGCTTATTGGTAGACTACATCTTTAAAATATTTTTATTCCTTAGACACACAGATTTCGTCACAATGTTCCAGAACATGATAAATTAGCACTTAAAATTGGAATTAACATTAATTCATTTATTTCAGGGTGTAGACAGAGATCAAATTTGCTCAAAAATATAAACATATTACTAATCCTAATAAAAATTAAAGTTTTAGAATGGCGATTGTTTTGCAATTTCAACTTTACATGATTATTACCTTAATTTTTTTACTTCGTTGGGAATCACATGGTCATCATTTAGTTTATCTAACAAGCGCAATTGAGTATGCTTGCAGTCCTGTTTAGTACACATCATCTTGTCATTTTGATACATTTCCATCAGTTATTATGTGTTTTGACAGCAAAATTATTCCTCATACCTTTTTTTATGATGGCTGATCAAATATCACACTAAATTTATTTGAACTGTATCATCTGAAATAAAAACATAAAAGATTGTTTGTCATTGTCATTCAGACATCCTTGATTTTGTAATTATTAAGACTAGAGGTGTGCGATTGTGCATAAAATAATGTTGACAATTAGTTATTTAAAATAATAGAATTCCTCATTTACTTCAGCCATTAACTTAAAATTTTAATAAATTATTATGAAAAGAATTTATTATTATGTTTCATTCATCATTCATTCATTGCAGACTATCATAAAGCTACTGGTAAACATAAGCCTTCATAGGTTATCATATAAGGTGTACATTTTCCATAGTTGTAACACTTGGCAGACAAGTTGGCAACCAGTTTATTATTATTACTAAGTTGTTATCAAAGAGATCACTTGAAATGCCAGGAATTAAGTAGTTTTATTCAATATACCGTACTCCCGTACAATTTTATTATAATTTTTTAAATTTTATATGAATACTGAATATACTGAGCAGTTACGTTTATTAAGGAATAATTAAATGTACATACCTTTGTCATCTTTGATGATAAACCTAACTCAATTGACTCCAAAGATTAGTGTTGAGTTTATCCAACCTTTTTTAGCCTTATTAATGTCAGATTTAGCAGTATGAAACCCTTTATTCAAAAATTTTGTGACCAAGCAGGCTTCTTGAAATGGTTACTGGAATGCAGCATACTTTTAAGTTTGTCACAGTTTATAAAGTCCAACAACTTGTTTCTTTGGCCTTCGTCAGACTCATCTCTGTTACTTGCACAATTGGGAATGAAACACTTAAAAATACATTTTAAAACTAAAATTTTTATACAAAATACACTAAAGCTAAAGAAAACGTCCCGTCGAAATATATAAGCTATAAAACAATAAACATCCTTTCATAAAATAGCAGTAAAATGCCAATAAAACTTTATTTATAATTTATAGTTAGTTCATACTTCATAGAAAAACAAAATGAAAATTTCCAAGAAAACTTCTAACTTGACAGCTACGCGACAATAACATGACAAAATGGCGGCAGCGGGAAGGGGCAAGAGATGGGAGGGACGAGGGAAACGTCATGTTCTGGATTGCTCACTGCATTTCATACGGTCAAAGATTTTTGCTCAAAGATTACCAGCCGTGGTACAATGCAAATATTTAATAGAGATAAAAATAATCTAATACCGGGTTTGGACTCGCGCCTCCTTGAGATAAAGCAAAAAACTGAAATTTAGAAGACATATTTATTTGTAGACTAAAATATCAAAATGAAACAAACAGAATAAAATCATAACAAAATAAATTAAAATAAATTCTTGTTCACACCCATTTTGAAGTATTAACTTAACTAATGGGGTACAGACACATTGTTTATAAATACTAGAAAACAACCCAAAACTAAAAATCACATCTTTTTCAGTAACAAATAACAGAAATATTGCTTAATGTCTACATATATATAAGTACTACTTTCTACTAATACTTAGATATTTTAAAAAATATGCAATATGCTATGCAGATAGTTCTAATAAAAAATACCTAGGTAACTTCGTTATAAATCAAAAATGATAGCTAGGTACAATAGAAAAATACAAAATAGCTATTGTAGCAGCGATCTAATATCGCTAGCCCAGAAAATCTTTCTTAAAGTATTGTCGATCTTAAATAATTTTTAATGATTTTTAACTTTGAAAAAGATCGCTCGCCAGAAGCTAGATATAGGTAATATGTAGTGTTATGCTACTTACATATCATTTTACATTATTTTATATTCATTTTTCCATTCTGTTTCGATTTTCTGCATTCACCTCAAAACTGGATATTTTACATCACCTTTATTTCCATAGGATCCTGTAACGATTTTAAACCATAAGAACACAATAACAAATCATTTCTACTTCGTATTTTCACATTATCAGCACTTTTAAATTGGTGTCAATGGAGTCTACCTTTTTTCGATCTTTTAGCTAGTTTTCCGTAACTCTACAATCTTGGGCTTTGTGTGGGCAGCTGCGCTACCTTTTTTCCTATATCAATAATATCTCATTTTCCACTTAAATCTTACCGTTTTCTTATTATAAACCTAAAACCTAAATTTGACATGTTTTGATATTGTTATTGATTTCGTTTCCATAGTAATTATATTCAAATTTGCTACCGATCTGTTGTTCCTATTTCGATAATTCCACATAAATACTCTTTTATCTTGACCATTTACAAAAAATTTGCATTTAATTTAAATAATTTTTCCGTTCTCTCTAGAAAGGTATAAAAGCCGAACAATCGGTGAAGAAAGGCAGTCTCGCTTCAGTTCGCGAATTGGAAGTATCTCCTAAAGGCCTTATCCCGGGGCCGCACTGCCCCGGGATCCTGCAAGCCTCCACCTACACGTGAAGTCTTCGGCGAAGCCTTCTTCAAACGCGGAGCCGCACCACTCCGGAATCCTACAAGCCTCCATCTACCTTGGAAGTCGCTTCGAGTCTACTACAAGCGCGGGGGCCACACTACTCCGGGCGCTACGACTGCTTACTCCAGGCGCCGAGAGCACCTACCGCCGGCGCTACCTTTGGGCGCTGCAACTGCTGGCTCTAAGCGTTGAGCGCACCTACTCCAGGCGCTACGTGCGCCGGCTCCGGACGCTGCGTGTGCTGGCTCCAGGCATTGCGTGCCGTCGCTGCTAAGAAACTTACCTCTACAAGCGCAACCGGCGTGTGCTGGCTTCAGGCGCTGCGTGTCGTCGCTGCTAAGAAACTTACCTCTACAAGCGCAACCGGCGTGTGCTGGCTTCAGGCGCTGCGTATCGTCGCTGCTAAGAAACCTACCTCTACAATCGCAACGTGTGTCGCTTCGACTTTTAGGCCCCACTACATCTCTTTATTCCCCTATTCTCCTACCTTTATATTTTTTTTTGTAATCTAATTGTACTCTCACTTCATTCATCATCATCCTCATTTCATTTTTTTATAAAATTGTAAATATCCTTGAATTTTGAATATATTTTTGTTTTTGTTGTATTTTTGTTGTTTTGTTGTTCTTAGGTTAGATTTATTATTGTCGCTTCACGACAAATATCAGAAGAATTCTTAGTGAAATGCTTACGTTTGGAAAGGTGGAGATTAAATTGTTTTCAATTATATATTGTAAAATACTTAAGGGGTCAGTATCATCAGGTAATGAAAACTTTAACGCTTTAATTTAATTAAACGTTTTATTATTATAGTTTATAATATTGCCAACAATTTGAGAAACATTTTAGTAGGCAACTTGCTGTCTCCACCAAAGTTTTGTTGGCTACAATATGTCATCAAGTGACGATATTATGCAAGCAGTCACAGTGTTCATAATTTCACACAAAAAAAAAAAGAACACCAGTAGTTTTGGAGTTATCCTTAATAATGCGTATTGATATTGAAGTCGGTTATAGGCAAAATTTTTAATTTCATTAGTTGTCTCTCTTCCTCTCTTTTTAAAAAACGTTACCTCCACACTAGGATTTACTCCTGTATCGCAGGGACAGTTTACATACATAGAACAGACCTAGAACAATTATTCGTAGGCCACACAAATACTTGCTCCATCCAGGATTCAAACCCTCGGCCCTTAGCGCTGTAACTCCTTACTAAACCACTGCGCCACGGAGCCATCACTTGTCTGTTTTATTTTTTTTGCTATTTATAAACCTGCGACATGCGACTTTATTATTAATGAAAAGTAGCAATGAGAAGTATTATCCTTTACCAGTGTATGCTAATCTTGCCTTAGTGGGCAGTCCCTAGTACTGGGAGATCTAATTACACTGAACGAATTTTTAAGGTCATTGGCATTATACGCGAAAAAATCGTGAAATCAAATAAAAAATCTGTAACTATGGCGTCAGTAACTAAGTACCTAATTATATAGATCTACCTATAAATAACAAAATAATTTTGATTACACACACCCCCTAATATATTTTGTGAACGATATAAATTAATTAATGTGTCGATTAACTTGTTCGCCCACGTGACAGACATGTTGCCGACAAATGTTTCCAACAAGCGTCTCCACAGAGGCAACAAATGTTGGCTACAAGCGTATTCCTTTGATGTTGTCGTCGAAAATGGAAACACGGTTCCCGACATTGCTTACAAATTTTGTTGCCAAAACTAGGTAATTACAGAAACAACCAACCAACCATAACCATTGTTACCAACACGTGTTGACAACACAAAAGTTGGTAACAAAACTTTGGTGGAGACGCGGCTTTATAATGTATCTATTTCTGTGTGTGGAATTGTTACTATATTATTTTTAATTATTAAGTGTGTTTCGTAGTGACAGACGATTGTGTTTGTGTGCACAGTTTTCCCCGCAAAAAATGATAGACAATTTTGTATCGAGGAAAAATGCTATGGGTATTCCCCTCCGGTATATCGGTTGCCTGTTTTACTCTATGCGCGTGAAGCATCCGGCTTAGGCCGGCTACATACATACGGAATTTCGAACAGGTCGGCCACATACATACGGAATATAATTTTATCCGCAAAATTACCGTAAAACCGCGTCTCCACCAAAGAAAAGTTACCAACTTGTGTGTTGTTTACACGTATTGGTAACAAATGTTTTGTAATTACCTAGTGTTGGCAAAAAACTTGTAAACAATGTCGGGAACCGTGTTTTCATATATTATGGGATGTGTGTAATCAAAATTATAAAGATAGAATTAAAAAAGGATGCACTTTTTAAAGGCACTTTTGATATTATTTTTGTGTTTTTATTCAAGGATGGCCTCTCAAAACGCCAAAAGTTACTGCATATCATACGGGTGCTTGAGTTTTTTTGGAAATAGCCATACAATGGGATTATACGAACTTAGAGGGTTGTATTGATGATTATAATGATTATAATTCTGTAAACACATAATCGCTACGGTCGCGAATCATATTTTGTTAAACATACTACCTGACCCTGACCTGCAAATTCCAAAAAACGCAAGAAAATTTGAATTTCGCGGGCCATCCTGGAGCTCCCACCTTAATGGAAAACTACCGTACGTGTGTGACGGGTCAATAGATTTTTTACGAACTTGCTGCGTTCGGAATTCTGAATAGGAATTCCGCATGTGTGCAGCGGGCCTTATATGATGATTAAACGTGGCTACTGACCTGCCTGCCGCAGGAGCAATCTAGGGAGCACCGCGATCGGAGCAATATCGGAGCTCTCTCTACACACACGCCTGCCGTTCAGTATGAGTGTGTACGTCTCGCTGGACGCACGCGTTGAAAATGGCGCCAGTTTTATCGAAATATCAATGAATCAGTATATATAGCCTTGGCTCTTTTTATATAGAATAAGGGTGACAAATGAGCACAGTCCATCTGATGGTAAGTGGACACTGTGGCCTATAGACACCCCAATTTATCAATAAAACAACCAATTAATAAATAATTACAACCACAATATAGTGCTTAGAAGCTGCGGCATAGCTCTGCCACGCAATTTTTAGGCTATCAAAGAGAATTAAATATGTCTAACTTTACTCGTCATAATTTAATATAACCAATTTATTCTGTGATATAACTTAACTAACTAGTGCTTAGTAACTATAATTTAACTAGTGTTACAAATAGCCAGGATAGTTTTCTAATGATGAGTTTTAATAAATTATTTACTAAAATTTGTGTTTTTGTATAATTATTTAGTTAATGATATTTTATTTATATTTCAGCAATTTTAATACTATTGGAATATATACTTTCCCATACTAGCCCTTATGATAAGTTATGTAACAAATCCCAGTAATGTTACTTGTAAGTTACAACGTTCAAATGACGTTCTTTCTGCGGTTCTAACTTGTACTCATATACTTCCATATCCCAGGATTTGTCCTGAGATTTCAGGATTTTTAGACTCTTCTCAGGATTGCGGCTGGATTTTACAAATCTCATGAAATCTCAAGATTTTTAGAACTTTCAATATAATACAGCTTACATTTTAAAGATCTCTTTAATAAAAAGTTAAACAAACTAAAAATAATTTTCCTTTGGTAATAATTCCACAATTAAAATCAAAACTTATTTATCTAAGTAGATAGTTAAACAGTTTTATCATACTTAATATGTGAAGATAACTTTTTAAGTAAGGTTTTCTTCTCAAACTGTAAAATAATCTCAGGATTTTTAAATGAAAATCAGGCCTCTTCTCTTTTAATTTTTTCATCTGGTAACCCTATACTCATACGTGTGCTCCACGCGAAAGTCGCAACGAACTGATTGAAATTGCTCCAATTTCGCTACACACGCGACAGCGGCAGGGCTAATCTAGAGAGCAAGGAAGGACTTGTGCTCCTGCCGCCCTGCCGCAGGGCCGACTTAAAAAAAATCCCCTGCTTGCCTACATACATCACAATTAAAAGGCTTATTACATTACACGATTTATCGGGCCCTGTCCATCGTGTGCCCTGCCTACCAGACAGGGCGCTGCTTATTTCACTACGCTAGAAATCGCTTCCTGCCTCAGTTGTTACTCGAACGTGGAAATGATTGCAAGTCTAGCATTATGGCGCAGACTTTATCTAAACGTCAAAAAATTGCTTTATTGATTTTTTTACGTGGTAGAGCCATGCTACAGCTATATTAGTAGTATAGTTCTAGCACGAATGGGTCGGCTCGATCGGGGAAGGACCACGCTCTCACAGAATACCAGCGTAAAATAGCAGCTTAACACTGCTGTGTTTCATATTGTGAGTGTAGAGAACCGGAGACCCTTTTACTGGAAAAGAGGCATTCCATCTTAGTCCTCACGGGTGACAACGCATCTGCATTTTGATTCGCATACGAGGATAATGTAATAAATGTAGGTGTCTATGGGCCACAGCAACCACTTACCATCGGGTGAAAAAGAAAGAAAAAATACTTTAATGATTTCTTATATTTACGCGAACACTACACATTGAATAAAACTACTTGTACGTATTCTATCGCGTTTAATTTTTTTTTTTTATTAATTCCCGACTTTTCGGATGCTTTACAGCAACAAGTCCCCCGTGACCATGAGTGGTAAAGCACCCGAGAATTAATTAAAAAAAAAATTAAACGCGATAAAATCTGTAAAAGAAGTTTTATTCAAATGAATACTTTTTTAAGAGAGATTGGTTGTCACTTTACGACTTTGGTCACTGGAAACTCCTATCAAGATTTGATAAGGCATATATTTGTAGATGTCGATGACATTGAGAAGGATCTTTTTCTTTAGCGCATGACATAAATACGAGTAATGATTTAGAGAGTAGATCGACATAGTAGAACTTTAAATAAACAAACGTGTAGACTGTGTGCATGCGGCCACGCAACTGAGCTCTCCCTGTCTCTTATTACACTACACGATCCACAGCGCGGCAGGGAAGCAGGGCGGTCGGAACCACTCGGTCGCCCTGTTTAGGGACCCTGACTCCCTGTTTCTTATTACACTACCCTGTCCCTCCGGGCAGGGCCCGAGAAATCGTGTAATGTAATAAGCCTTTAAGGAGGCAATTAAGGTACATCCCCACTCCTACACCCTAGATGGCCCCTGCGGTAGGCACGTCAGTAGCATAGACATAGTATCTTATAGACTAAACATTCAGTGACGTCATCAGCGTGTGAAAGGAATGCACGTATATAGTTAGACATAAGAGTAAGGGAGAAGCAAATCTATATTTCTTGTCTTTTTCTAGGTATGCGTTTTTGATTGTTTTCCCTCCTTTATTTGACATTAACGATGTCAAGCTCTTTTGAATAATATTGATATTACAAGCAAACAGGTAATTGAATTTAGTGTTTTTTGTGGATCTTAGTTATTAGGTAAGGTGAAAAAGATGGTAAGTTGTAGCATTTTAGGATGCAACAGCATCAGTCAACGAAAAATTGATAATATAACCTTTCATCGGTAAGTTTGTTTTGTGCTTACATTTGCTACTTGTACTGATTAATATCTATTGTTTTGAATATAAAGTGTAACATTTCATGTGTTAAATGAACTTTGTGATGTATTTTGTCAAATATTTGGACTCCCAAATTGTAAATTCTTAATGATAATGCTCCTTAATTTGAACGGTCATTCGAAAGCTTAAAGTCATAACAAACGTGTACTTTTTGATTTGGTAGGATTATAGAAACTTTAGGGATATCAGCAAGTACAATAATGTTTTCGCATTGTTCAATAATAATTGTTATTGTGATTAGTAGTTATGTCCATAAATATGAATCATATAATGTTATACATATACATACACTTTTATGTTCAGCTTTAAAGGAAACTCCTTATTGCCCTACAACTCTTCAATCATTTTCCATATTACATAGACGTCACAAATAATATGTAAGTATCAACCTGAAAACATGTTTGAATTCAAGTACATAAATATTGGGCAAAGTATTTTTAATTTCACAAAATATGTATTGCCTGAAATCAGATGCACAAAACTTTATTGCATTCCATTAATTCTATTATACATTAGCAACAATCACATTACAATATTTATTTAAAAAAATATGTCATGCTAATATAAAAATAAATATAAATATAGATAAAATAATAAATAAATAAATAAGTCTTAATCTTAAGGTACACACTAACACAACAACATAAGATAATATTCTCAATTAATGATGTAGAAAAAATTTGATGATAATATACTTACCGTTACCATTAGTCAGTATCAAAAGTTATAGGTTTTGTGATAGTTGCCTAGCTTGGCAGGAGAATTGGCAACTGCAGTTATTTGGAGACAAACTGTGTGGGAGGTCTATTTTCAGCGGTGGAGGACATTTGTTAGGCTGTAAATGTATTAATTAACAATATCTAAAGCTTAATATGTACATAATTTTTTTAAATGTTTGGTATGAATAATATTATCATTACATTTACATATACTTGCTATTTAATTAAATCAATTGATATTGTTTTAATTGTTATAGGTATTGTATTTATGCACAGATACACATACTTGATTTTTTTTTAAATACTTTGATATAAAAGTGTACTATATATTTAATATATTAATTTCTTTTAAATATATTATTTCACAGCTTTCCTAAGGAATCAGCTATCCGTAACAGTTGGATAATCGCTACTGGTAGTGCTTATAGGTAACCAACAAAACTTACCAGTGTATCCTCAAAACATTTTAAGCCTCATTGTTTTAGGTAGATTAAATATGCTTAACTTATGTAATTTATAATGTAATTAAGATAATTTTTTTATATGTTATAATTTCTTGTTGTATCTTGTTGTTTCTCCATAAGTGATATAAGTTTGATCTTGTTGGTAGTTATGATTTTTGACATTGTTCTGTATGTATTAAAAATTGACTAGCATTGCTTATTTTATTTTCAAATGCTGACATTCTGTATTATTATGACTTGTAATAATTGGGTGGCATGACAATGACAAAATATTTACTTATAGATGTATTGATTAAAATGTTGGAACTTTATCTGTACTACCATGTTTTATGCAAATAAAGATTTAAATAAAATAAAGAAATAAGTAATTTAAAGTCCTGGCCTAAATATAAAAATGAATAATTTATTATGCAATAATAATTGTAAAACTGACTGAGAATGCCTACCAATGGGACATTTAGTCCACCCTTAATCCCTTTTATAAAGGTGTTATAAACATTAATGTGTAAATAAATTAAGAAATAAATGTAATAATTATGATAATTTCTATTTAATTGTCATAAAAATAATGTAATAAAGATGTTTTTGACAAGAGATAAGTATTACTTTTCTAAGTATAGTTTAGGAGTTGTACCTTATTATTTATACCATTAAAATATATTATATACAAGGCAAATAATATATATATATATATATATATATACCACGACCAGCACCCAAGAATTTTTGCCATGCAAAAGTATAAATCAAGTTTACAAATGCACATTTTTGAGAAATTCTAAAGCTACTCAAACCAAGAATTACAACGAAGAATTACAAGGAAAGAAGACAAAAATTTTGTTAAATTTGTTGTTTATTAATGTGATCAAAAATTAATAAGTAATCGTTTGTTTATTTTGATTTATTGAATTATATTTAATATATAATTGTGTTTTCATTTCTTTTACTTAATGTAACATTGTTAATATTTCTAAATGTTGTGTAAGTACACAAAATTTAGTTCTTTTTCCTTTTTAAATTTCAATATATTTTCATTTAAATAGAATATACTCGTATATCTCTACAGTCTATCAAAAGTCCACTGTTGAACATAAACATGATTATAGTTATTTGGCATAGTTTCAACGCTTGAAAAGCGGGTTGTCAACCATTATTTAGTTGTTATCAGGACAATGCTGCTGTTTATCTTCTTTGATGTTTCCCTACGTCGCCTCATACACCACCCATGGAATGATATGAGGTAGCAGATAATCTTACACTGCATGGTAAATTAAAATAGAATATTATAAAACATTCGTTTTTTTTTATATACCAACATATTACAAAAAAAATCCTTTGTTGATGCTTTACAACGTATATTAACTAAAACATTTTACCATCTTAACCATTAGGTAACATGATTAAGCCACCTAACCATAAGTAAGTCACCTAAAAAAGGCCTTCCATAGATATCCTCATAGGATGACTTGCCATAGTTGCCACGGCTGCGTGAAAATATGCGTTATGCTGATTGGCCACCGCAGTTTTTTATTATTTTAAGTTTTCATCGGGAAAGTGCTGCTGCCCCATCCCCATCTTGTATTATTGCTTACGACGCGGGGTAATATCATCCCGTGTACAGACAAATTCTCTTGTACGCCACAACTTGCCGCACACAAGACACTAACTTAACAAAACATGCAGCAAATCGCGGGAATAGGCTCATAACCGTGTTTTGTACTACAAAACTTAAGTGGAAACCCTTTCCTTTCGAAGGTCTGTGTTCAGCACTGAACTTGTGATGGAATGGTATGTTAAAATATTATTGTTTTTTTTTGTAAAAACAACAAAACTCGACACAAGGAAATTTTAGTAGTAGTTTATTAATAATTATATTAATATTAATTGAGAATAAAAATATTAATTTATTTAATATTTTTATTCTCAATTAATATTTCAGTACATACATAACATATTGTTATTTATTAGCGATATCACACTTTGTGCTATTAGAGCTTTCACTTAGTGCCGTCAAAATCCAAGGAGTTTATTGAATGTCCAGTAAAATCGTCGATGCGCCGTTGAATACAGAATGATGATTCTGTTTTTACGCCGTTTACGCCCGTAGTTTTTGTCACAGAATGTATTTTCAAGAGAAATTAATTAATCATCTGAATTATAAAAGAACATTTTTTATGGTAACAATTAAGTTTTTTGTAAGAATGTAAGTGCTGTGAATATAAATAAACCCATAACGGGGGAAATGGAACAATATCTGGTAACCCAGTGAAAGTACCTCACGCCTATTTCTATCTCAAAAGCATACGCGAATGCTTTATCTAGTCAATACTCTATCTACGGTCAGTAGCCGCCTTTACTCATTTTACTCTATTACTTTTTCATTCTATTATACTCTTTGGTTTTAAGGAACATCGTATTGGTCATAATTTTGACGCTTCCTTGTGATTCGTTTGTTAGTTACGAAATTATTATTTACAAAGTTTTTAATTGGTCCTTAGCAAACATTCGAAGTGTAGTTGAGACTTGAGAGCGTTTTAAAAATTAATTCCCTAACGAGTCGAAACGTGTTTAACGAGTTGTATATAGAACGAAATTCTTTTATCGAAATCTTAACAAACCAGACTTAGGTCATATTTAGTATTTCTAAATTAGAAAACGTTTACGTATTATGAATACAACGGCTTCGTTCTCATCTGGTATGTATTTTTAATGGTGTAAATCTAAATTGATACGGTGGATTATTTTTTAAATCAAGATGGTGTCAAAATACGTTGTGATAGGTTTATTGTTATAAATGATCTGCATACCTTTACCAAAAGGCGTGAATTGTTCTTGGTTTTAGTAGCATTTTTATCAAGGTTGTATCAATAAATAATTCTAAAAATGGCAAATTCTTGTTACGTTCTTCTTTGGTGTTATTTGTCATACTGTTGTCCTTGAAGAAGAAAACTTCAAACTCTGTTTTGCTTATCAACGTGTACTACTTTATTAATACATAAAACGTGATAAGTGGAACACCTGGGGGAAAGCTGATTTTACAAATTAATTTTATTGTTTATGAATTTTGGCGGTTTTATTTATCCACTGCATTCTCATACGATATTGTTTTTATATTACTAAACCTATACTGTAATTTTGTTTTGTATGATAAAACCATCTAGCACAAACATTTAGTTGGGTTATTAGTTGGAGTTAATAACGGAAATACTAGAAATAATAATAGCAAAAAAAAAAAATTACAAAACCTACAATCCTTTTTCAGGGATAGGGGCAGAGATTGAACTGCTCTGTAAAGGAGCAATTTGGAGCTATGTAGTTTTTGAGAAATAATGTTAACTTTTAATGGCCCAATGGCCACCACAAATCTGAGGGAGGTCATTTAAGCCAGCTGCAAATAAACCTATGCTTTCGTATTACAAGTCTGCCGATTTGCATTGCGTCTGCGGTGGATGCTTTCTTGACCTAAAATACTATCAGAAATGTTTAATCTTATATTATTATAATTGTATTGGTATCTAGGCATAAACTATATCAATAAATGTACATTAATTATATTAGAGTAGACTGACTATAACCGTGTAGATAAGAAATAACTTTGCATGTTAATACATACAAGGTTTCACCTAGGCTAAAGCAAACAATAATTTAAAAGAAAATTGTGTTACAAAATCTTAGATAATACAACAAAACCAAAGTTACTTTGACATTGAAGGCTAGAAAGAAAGAAACATTTATTTGCACAGAATACAGGTGGTACCAGATTTAACAGTGGTGCATATTTCAAGCTATATTCTGCCTTTAATAGGCATGCAAATATTTATAATTATATAAAACAATTAAAATACTATTATATTACTTACAAAAATGTCATAAAATTTACAAAATATGATACATAATAAAATCTTTAGTATGACATGACAAATGCAAGTCAGACGACTTGCATTTGTCACGTCATACTAAAGATTTTTTCTTCTTAATTAACAAAGATTCATAAAAAAGTTAATAATTGTTGTAATCCATAAAAGGTTTGGACCATGTAGTGGCGATGTAAGAATATCCACTATCCTATATAGTCTCCAGGTATTGGAAGAGGCGACAGAGCGAAAGAAACTAGGGAGTTGCATCACTAAAAATAAAAATAAACTGCTGTTGACTACGCACCTGCCAAGCATGGCAACTTTGGAAAATATTGCCCCTATGGGGCAATCTATGGGGAAGCCCATGTTCAACGGTGGATTTTTGATAGGCTGTAATGGAAAGTTTTACGATGGACTAAAGTTAAATGAGATGATAGTCGGCATATGGTTTTATGGATGAATGCTTGAGGTAATTAAAAGTAAACATATCATAAAACTACTGTGTGTGTTGGCAGTGTAAGAATATCCACTACCCCATATTGTTCCATAGGTTTTTTTTTATAGGAGAGGGGGCAAACGAGCATGCGGCTCACCTGATGGTAAGTGACTACCGCCGCCCATGAACAACCGCAACACCAGGGAAATTGCAGATGCGTTGCCGGCCTTTTAAAAAGGAGTAGGCTCTTTTCTTGAAGGTCCCTAAGTCGTATCGGTCCGGAAAAATCGCTGGTGGTAAACTATTCCACAAGGAAGTTGTGCGAGGAAGAAAACATCTTCTAAATCGCACAGTGGTGGACCGCCAATCATCCAGATGGTGTGGATGGTATCGGGAGTTCTGCCGCGATGTGCGTTCGTGAAATTTGGCGGCTGGGATTAATCCGAACAATTCCTCAGAGCACTCCCCATGGTAAATGCGAAAGAAAATGCTAAGAAGGTGTCATTAGAGATGACAGAGGGAAATTAAACCAGGTGATGGGCAACAGCATCTTCCTGATAACAACTTAAAATAATAATAAACTGCAGTTGCCTATCTACCTGCTAAGTTTGGTACCTAACTACGGCAAATATCCCCCTTATGAGGCAATCTATGGGGACTCCTAAGTCCAGCAGTGTATTTTTGATAGGTGTAAAGTTCTGTTTGTTTAATTTAATACTTTAGTATTCAGATTTCACATATGTTAGTGGGCATTTCGTTTTTGATACTTGTGTATGGATGCTTGGGTTAATTAAAGGTAAACAAATCGCAAAATAAAGGGACAATATTTAAGTCATGGTATTTTGGTATTTATAAATATTTCTCTCGAATAAGACAGGGCATTTCTGTATATATGGTTCACATAATTTGTAATACAGTGTATTTAATTTATTACGACATTGGTTGTAGCAACCATTTACATTTAGTGACGTTAAATTTAAGTCCCTAGAATTTAAAGCATATTTTAGTACAAAATTCATGTGGCTATAGTGACTTTTGGATGTAACGCCAGTGCCAGTTCCCGTTTAGGGATTGTTTTTAATGAATCATTTGTCAAATTCCTAGAAATCCCATGCAGATATTGTGAAATGCCACCAAAGACAAAGATTTCTTTCTTTCACAAAAATTTCTTGTCTTTTGTTTACATCCACACGGTTGGTCAGCAAGTGTGGAGACCTTTACCTTTTATTTATAGATATCAGCTAATTAGGTAGGGAAGGGTGTACCTTTCATAGTTAAATTTATGGTTTAGTTACAAAGTGATATTCTGAGTAACAACTGTAATGTATTGAATTTGTTACATTTGCCTGGAATGACTTCCAGATCCACTGTATTATATACTCATTACTCATAATTATTATGGTTGCTCTAATATAGTGCTTTATTTTTTTCTCCACTTTATTCCTCCTATTTCTATATATTAAAACCTTTTTTTTTAAATGAAGTAGTATTACTATAAAATAAATGAAATATAATAATAACACATTCTATGATTATAAAATCAGCGTTATTTATTTGACGATTGTAGTAGTAACTGTCCTATGAGACATTTTTAAATTTCATGGGTGTGAACATATTCTGTATAGTTTTGTGTAGGCCTAAAAGAATGTATCATCCCATTTTATCCCACAAGAACTATAAGATTCCAAGTCTACAACAAAATTCTCTTAGGCTTATAAGCTTGTTATGAAACATATTATTCTGAGTATAGCGTCATCAGCTAAACAATTATAGTTATTAAAATTTAACACGGATATTGTGTTTGTGTCTGTTGAGCTATATATTAAATGGTTACACACTGAAACTGGTGAAGGCGGCATCAAAAACGTCATAAAGATTAAGAACAAAATATTCTAACTCATATAATCGTCATTACTACTTACCAAAGTCCACTGCTGAACATAGGCTATAGATTGCCTCATATGTTGTGATATTTGCCATAGTTTCCATAATTGGGTTGACAACCACAGTATTTTATTATTTGAATTGTTGTTATCAGGAAGATGTGGCTCCCCATTTTTTGTTTCAGTTTCCCTCTGTCACATCTTACGACTTATGGGATGATATTGGTTAATTCACTATAGATTCTTTTAAACATTAAACAAACATTTATTTACAATATTTTCAGAACATTCATGGAGCAGACGTTGTTCAACAGAAACGGTATTCAGCCTTCAAGGGAAGGAAACTGGTAAGAGTTCATGAAATAACTTCTTTTGCCTGTGATAATTTGCCATGAATATTTTTTTTACAAATACATGTTTTTTTTTATTAAGGGAAGGTGGAGTTTAATTTTATTCTAATTATTTCTTAGTTAAGGTATAAATTTTTTATTGATACAAATAAACATTTTTGAATTAATATGTAATTTTTTTAAATAATCTAATTTATAAAATTATTTTTTCTTCTTATTTTATGTGTTGCCATACCATTTATCAGATTGCACTAAAACTTTATCAACTTATTGCTTGCACTTCCGCAAAGGTTATAGGCATAGTACAATTAACTTACAATTGGTGGCGTGTGTGTCGTACTGACTAATTTAGTTGAATGGTATAATATATCATTTAACTTCTATGAATTTATTATCATTCCCAATTAAACAATATTAAAACTATATATCCGTAATTGTTTTTTCTGCGGCTGCAACGCGCCGGGTACCAGGTAGTTCTGTAAATAATTTTTCAACAAATAATTAAATATTATATAACTAACATTTTCGGTTGGTACCTCAATAAACCTAACATTACTTATTGCGTGCCACAGGTTCATTACAAGGTGGCAAATAAGTTTGTGAAATGGAAGCCATATGCGGTAGAGCCCAAATGGGTCAGCTCAACCAGGGAAGGTCCACGTTCATACAGAATTTCGGCGTAAAATAGCAGTAAGTAGCAGCAAATGGCATAGTGTAATGCTGTTGTTTCATTTGGTGAGTGCAGAGAACCGAAGATTCCATTTCATGTTATTCCTCAGGGGTGACTACGCATCAGCATTTTAATTCTAAATTTATAATGTATATGGACCACTGTATCCCCCTTACCATTAGGCTGACTGTGTGCTTGCTTGTCACCCTTAATTCTAAAAAAATATTCTTAAACCTATTTCTATATTTCAATATATTCCCTTTGGCATATTACACGTTTTAGTTTATGCTATTAAAAAAATAATTGACGGCGCAATGGCCTAACAATGAATTGCAACGCCGTGGGCCGCGGGTTCGAATCCCGCACGGAACATTTATTTGTATATAAATAATTGTTGCGGATTTAGATGTTTCTTCTTATGAAATTTTTTATGTAAACTGCAATACAGGAGAAAATCCTAGTGTGAAATTTGTCTTTCACAATATTTTATTTCCCCAAGCCCTTGTTTCCTTTTTGGACATTAATCATAATTGTTCGGGCTTAATTTTTGCAGAATGGTATTAAGTTCTTAATAAAACAGCTTTTTAAGTAAAATCCCCAAAAGTTTACTTATTAGTGCATTTAAATTTAAAAATACAGTTATAATGATTGTAGCAGTTACACAGAAAGTTGTATTTTATACCATTGCATATCAGTAGTTTAATTATACCTCTAAAGTTACAGCATACTCATATCTACATACCAATATATAACATTATTATTCACCAGTATTGACAGTTACTAAGGTAACCATATACTATGTCCCTAAATGCAGGACAACATTTGATTTTTGTTAGTTGTTAACATTTATAGCAATCTTCGGAATGTTGAAATCAGTTGAAGTACCCGTAACTATATTTTTATTTATATTTTTCAACTTTGTAAAATTATAGCCTATATATGTCTTGGGCACAGGCTTCTCATTTCTGAGAGGGTTTTTTTTTTCACAATCAAAATCAAAATCAAAAGTCACAATTTATATAATAAAATAAATAGTGGTTATAACCTTTCAATGCTTGAAAGTGTTAGTGAATATCATGCGATTTCTTTGTTTTAAACTTTCCACTAGCATTGCCAGATAAATTTTCGACTATATCGGAATTTCTGCAAGTAAAAGTAAAAAGCGGGATTCGATTAATAGAAGTTTGACTTAATTAAAAAAGTGATTAAGCGCGTGTTTATACGTCCGAGTGCTTCAGTCGATCAAGATCTTGAAAGGGCCACAAAGAGATGGAGTCTCAAAGAATTTTTTTTCGAAATATTGTGATTTGTCTATAGCGGGGTGCTTAACATCTAGTCAAAAGCCGTACGTTTGGCACCGCCGCTTTCCACAGTGACGAAATAGTGACATTTAATTTATTTTTGTTAAAATAACACTTTACTCTACCTATGTTTAAATTTATCAGCATAGAAAAATAATAGCTGAAACTATTGTTATATAATTGAAGTATATTACATCAAGTGTCGCTACTTCAGGCAACAAGGTTATTTTGTTTCACAAATATTTAAAAAAAAAACTATACTAAACCCAACAAAAGTCCGATAGTTTTCGCAGTAAATTGTATTTGTTCATGTCACTCGGTGCAATGACTCATGGATACGACGCAGCAAGACCTGCACCAACCTGTCGCGACTGTTATAAAACTGACTGCACGTTTTCCGTGCTTGTTTCCTGTTATTTTGGTAATGCGGCCATTGTTATTGAAGCATAATAACTTGTTTTTATCATTAAATATTAGACAAGTATATCGACCATTATAAGGCCATTATTCAGGTATATATCACTATTCAAGTGGTTTTTAATATTTTGTCGATGGAGTAGAGCTTAGTATTGTTTTCAAATTATTAAACATTTTAGTGCGAGAGTGAGAGTAGTCCAGTCAAATAAGGTCTGAAATCAAAATGTTGGCACTTACCTTTGCATATTTGATATGATGTAGTTTTAATGATACAAAAACAATGTATAAAGGTTTTCGTGTCTGTCTTGCCCCTGGCAAGGGTTAAAAAAAAGTTGTCAAGTGTTTTTGGGAAATACTCGAAAATGATAAAAATTAAACAAAAAAGTTCTATAAAAAAGTGTAAACTTAAAATTTTACATAAAAAAAGGTTTTACAATTTTTTCCTCTGGTTAAAATTAACCGAGTTAGGGAGGTTTTAAGTTTAGGGGTTAACGTAAATTTTAAAAAAACGTAGGTAGTAGAAAAATAAACTAATTTTCAATTATTTTTCAATGCTTGCCGGGGGTTGCAGACACGAAAACCTTTACACATTGTTTTTGTATCATTAAAACTACATTATATCAAAAATGCAATGTTGAGTGCCAAAATTATGATTTATAACTATTTGATAGGACTAAGAATTAGAACTTTAATGTTAGGTTTGGTTTAAAAAAGAAAACCAACCATTTCTACTTGAAAAAATAAAATTATCCGTAGCCGTTATGTATTTTTGTTTTATAAATTACTACATTATTGGTTTATATAAATAGTCAGGAGTAATAATAAATTCAAAAGAAATTAGGCAAATTACATTTCCTTAATAACATGATGTAGAGTAAAAATTAATTACTTACCTCTATTGATTTGTAAAATTTAGAGTTAGATAAGTTGTATTATGCTTTTATTTGCAAGGATCAGTAGCCTATTGGTTTCGAATTTAGATTATGGAAAACTAAACCTAATATTGTATTACCCAACAATATTATTTATATAGTTCACATTTCAACAACTGTTAGAACTTCTACAATCACAAGCATTCAGAATTACTTTGGGTGTTTAGTTATTATTATTATTATTAGTTACCTTGTAGTAATGCTAGTTAGTCCTTTAAAACATTAGAATACAGTGAAGCCTTGTTACTCTGGATCCCTGTAAATAAATGGTGGTCTAAATTAGAATTTCAATGTATGTATTACACACACACATACACGCACATATGTAACCAACAATATACTAACACTACACTACATAAATATCAACATAACATCGTATTGATTTCTAAGAACTAGACAAAGTTATTTTGTTTATTACTAAACATGTTAAGACTACCTGATCCGGACTGCAGGGATCACTGGATTCGTCGGGGTTCTGACTATGAGGCTCCACTGTACCTCTATTATGTAGATCTTAGCATGTGCATGTAATTCTTAAAAACGTTCATTAATAATTCATAACATTGTCAGATTTAAATCATCATCATTATGTGACATCGGAGCAGCCAGCGTGAGGGGTATAAGGCATGGACAAGAACAGTTCCCACTGGCAAATGATCATAATGAAATATAAATCATTATTTACAATTCAAAAGTGTTACTGATTCTATTAGTGGATTTGTCATCCAAATGGACTCTCAAACTTGCAGTTTATTGCTTGAAAGCAAATGATATCAAATGTATTTATTTAATTATAGTGTTATTCCTAAAAATCTCTTAAAATAGGTTTACTAACTTCCACTTTAAGATTTTCTTTATTTTACAATATGTAGTACATATAAGATTTAAACTTTCTGAAAAATTTGTAGGATAACCAGGTTTTTGCAGGTACAGGACATTGCGGGACTGTCCTGCAAAATCCTAAATAGAATGCTCATCATAATGGATTACTTATTATAAATTAATAATTAACTTTTTATGAATAAGATTGTAAATGTTTTAATTCGTCCCCATTGCCATTATTAATATTCTTTAAACTGCTACTGCCAAATTAATTGATAAATTGTGTATTTTTTTGTCTTACTTATAGCTTGGTAAAATATTGTGCAATATTATTTTAATAACTTAGTTCACTGTAACAATGTATTATATAATGGCAATGGAGCATGTTGTTCATTTTGTATGTTGCATTATTTATATCAATTTGATCTGGTAAGCTTGTTCTAAAATATATTCAGTATTTTATGAAATAATTTCTCACTATAATAATATACAATCATAATAGCCATACAGTGTAATGTACAAAAAAGAGCTCTTGAATATATTTTTTTTTGTTTATCAGCCCAATGAATTATACAGGGTTGCAAAAAAAACTACATATTAGTAATGCATAGTTAAAAAAAATAGTAATCTTGGTAACCCAAATAATAAAGTATGCTAATTTTGTAATACATATATAGTGGTAAGTACTATGTGTGCGTGTTATTGTGTACTTTTGTGGTTTGTTATGTTTCAAAATTCTTGTTGATTTTGCATGTTGATTAATAACTAATTGTGAAATTGTATATTCTGTTTGTGTTTAATTTGTAATTGAAAAAAAAGTAAAAAAAATATGCGAAATTAGAAAAAAAATATCAGTATAAAAAACAATAGTAAGATTAAAGAGACTAACACTGAAAAAATATAGTAAAATGAAAAAAAAAACACTTAGAATGAAAGAGTAAAAAAATAATGATTAAAAAATACTGAAAAAAGCCAAAGCATTCAAAGGAATTCTCGAGCCTGGCAGCGGAGTCTGGAAAGTTGCAAATCAGGAAAATGGCGCAAAGCGAACTCTTTAACTGGTTGACTGTTTTTGTTGAAAGTTGTGGTGTTTGTAGATATTGTGCGCGACACGAGTGACACAGAGTCATGGAGTAGCGACGACGACCGAGACGTGGAGTACGAGCCCGTAACGGAGCCCGAGGATAATGCACCGGTCACGTGTGATTCGTCTGGTGGAAGCGATGTGAGTGAATCATTTTTATCCAGAAGATAAACAGACCACTGTGCTGAACATCCTTCTAGACATTAACTGTAGTCAATATCATATACAATACGTAAATAAAAGGACATTTAATTTGGAAACTATTTAATGAAATTTCCATTAAAATGAGTAATCTTGATCACTATATGTTCGTGAAGTTTCATTACAATCGGCTTAGACATTCCGACGATTAGCCTGGACAGACAGAAAGGATGACAAAAATTTTAGATTCGCGTAAGAGGCGTTCCATCGTAGTCCTCACGGGTGACAACGCATCTGCATTTTGATTCGCAAACAAGGATAGATGTAGATGGCTATGGGTCACAGTAACCACTTACCATCAGGTGAACTGTGTACTCGTTTGTCACCCTATCCTATAAGAAAAAAATTTAAACCGAATTAAGTTTTCTTAAATTTTAATATTATTTACAGAATGAAATAATAGCCACGAAAGTGATCGAAGTATCCATGAGGGATGACGGAGACCTCGTGTTTGCGGACTCTGAGCAGACGGAGTCGACGGAATCAAACGGCAGCGACAGTGACATGGACCTACACGACTACTGGTACTGCGCACAATGCCTGGCCGCCAACAACAACCCGCTGTATCGGTACTGCGAGAAGTGTTTCAAGGTATGATGTTGAGACCGCTGTTATTCTATATAATATTGTCATTTGGTTGTTTTTAAATTTGCAGAGGATTACCTTTGGTTTATAAATAACTTCGTACTTTAATTATTAATTGGGGCAACTTGATTTCTAGTATGTTACTTAGTTTATTAACAATTTTAGTTCTTTGGTATATAAAAACTTTGGTTAGGTGGTTATTTAAGCAAATGAACTGCCTAAATTTGTTTCACTGCCAGGCATAGACATTCTTTAGAATTTTTTAAGTGTTTTTTAGTAAATACAGTCAATTTATTATATATTACTATTTCCCTATTAATTTCAAACGTTTTACAAAGTTTTTGCACTAAAATAATAGTTTTAAATAATTTGAGTAATATTACATATGAAAACTACAGGCTTAGGCACTTAATGTGATAAAAATATACAAGTTCAAGTCTGATAATGATTTCTTATAATTACATGAACACAACATATCGAATGAAACTAGTTTTAACTCGTTTAACTAGCTTATTTTTATTAAAATACTAGCGACACACCCTGGCTTCTCCTAGGTAGGATCAATAAATGTGGCGTTATTTGGTTATTTTTCAAAAAAAAAAAATTAAAGTTTTTCGAATAAAATATACCCCAGATCACTCCTGGCATTGTTCTCTATCTGTTGGTAAAGTTTCATTACAATCGATTCAGCCATTCCAAACCTGGACACATACAAAAATAGGTTGAATGGTTATTCAGCTCAATAAAAGGCAGATATTTCGATATTACAGACAGACATTTCAATTTTATTTTTATATGTATAGATATTAATAATTTTTCATTTAAACTAATTTCAATTAGAGCAGTGCTGTACAGGGAATCGCTTTCCATCTAAGAGGCAATATAAGTCATTATGTGACTACTCAGCAAAATATGTAATATACCCTAATATAACATATTTTGCCGCGTAAAACACATTAAAATATGGAGAAGAGATGAATTTTGAAGCTTAATAACAAAAGAAACATCTTCCTCATCATAACCATCATTACAGCCCTTCATAAGTCCATTGCTGAACATGACCCCCCCCCCCCCCCCCCCCAAGGAACGCAATAAAGCACGGTCCTTGAGCAACCTACATCCATCGACTTCCTGCATGTCTTACCAGGTCGTCACTCCATCTAGCGGGGGGTCGCCCTACACTTCACCTACCGCGGTACGAGGCTGCCACTCGAGAACCTTTCTTCCTCATCGGTTGTCGGTTCTTCGCGCTATATGGCCGGCACACTGCCACTTTAACTTATTAATATGTTGGGCTATGTTGTTCACTATGGTTCTCCTGTTAACCTCATTCCTAAGTTTATCACGCTGAGAAACCCCGAGCATCCGAGCGACGAGGACACATCTTCCTAAGTAGTTATTATAAGGGCTTTTAGAAGATATATAAGTAAGTTAATGGGTATAAAGTACGAGGTAAGGGGGAGGGGGGGGGGGGGTAAAATAGTGGGCAGTGCAAACAAGCAGAATAACATGAAAACAAGATTGATAATGTAAGCTGAATAGATACAATTTCACACAGGATTTTTTGGATTGACCAAATTATACCAGTTTTATTTTCAGTCAGTTAGATACCAAGATGTGAAATTCGGAATAATTTCGATCACGGCAGTTTTTTTCTGTTACACAACCAGAAATTGTAACCTATGCAGGATATAGTGCCTAAAGTATAATGGACATTAACGATATGACCGGGAGAAAAGGTCCAATTTAAACTTAAGTCATATTAATTGATAGCATTTAAAATTGCGGATCTTTAGTTTGAAATCTAATACCTTACAATAATATTGGTATTTCTCTCTTTCTCTTTGGCAATATACTCGTACGATTTTACTCCTGCCAGATACCATTATCAAGTAACAAGAAATTATCCTTTACTTCTTCACAATATGTTGATGGCGTCACATTGCGAAGTTTGCGGAAGACAATTTTTACTGGAAACGAGGCATTACATCTCAGTTCTCAGGGGTGACAGCGTATCTGAATTTTGATTCTTAAATGAGGATAAGTATAGGTTTCTACGGGCCACAGCGTCCACTTACCATTAGGTGGACTGTGTGCTCGTTTGTCACCCTTATTCTATAAAAAAAAAAGATATTGACAGCAGCTTGAGCCAGCAGACAGTTGATGGCGATAGAAGCTCACATTATATTGTGGTTCACGTCACCATCGGAGCACTTGTTTCACTGTTTCCATTAATAGTTCACATGTGCAGACATTTAAATACACAAAATTCGCAACACTTACATAGCAAAATCCAGTTCAAACCATTATTTAAACAACAAAACAGGAGCAGCTATCCGCCGTCGGTCTAGTTCCCGTCAAAACTCCATATTGGTTTTTATTTGTAACTTTAATTATAAATTGAACATATAAAATGTTTCAAAAAGTGATTGAAAAGGGACACAAGATTATTGGAGGGACAATCTACTTTCGTATCTTTAAGAGAGTTTTGGCAGATTTAACATGTTCTAAAATATTTTTTTTATATTCTTTAGGGAAGTAAACGAGCTCACATTTCATCTGATGGTAAGTGGCTAGTGGCTACCCCAACTCTTGGAAATTTGCACCCAACTTCAAACAAAATGCTCCAATGCATTGTGAGCTCTGAGGACTAAGATGGAATGCCTCACAGCCTGGAATTATGCTGCATCTTATACCCTTCAGATGGAACGTACCAGTGCAAGCACTGCTATTTGACAGCAGATATAGGTAAGAGGTTGGTATCCAGACGGATTATTAAGCACACTACAGAACATTGGACATTTAAGGAAGAATATGTCGGTTTTACAAAAAACCAATAAAGTAATGATGCTATCGTCAAAATTCACGATACCATCCTCACCATCTGGATGCTTGGCAGTCCACGACTGTGCGTTTTATTAGGAGTTTTCTTCTTCGTACAACTTCTCTTTGGGATTGATAACCACCGGTGATTTTTCCGGACCGATACGATTTAGGGACCTTCAAGAAAAGAGCTTGCACCTTTCTAAAAGGCCGGCAACGCACCTGCAATTCCCATGGTGTTGCGGTTGTTCATGGGCGACGGTAGTCACTTACCGGTGACTACCGACTACTTATAGGTGAGCCGCATGCTCGTTTGCCCCCTTTTCTATAAAAAAGTACATTATTATTATTACAGCTAGTTAAAGTCCTCTCCTAAACATAGACTGCCCCTTAAACTGTATAAGGGGGTTATTTGCCCTAGTTGCCTACCTTTGGTGGGTGGGTTGGCAACAGCAGTTTCTTTATTTTTTTTAGTTGATTTTAGGATGAGGCTGCTGCCCAACTCGTGGTTCGTTTACCTCTGTCGCCTTTTACGACACCAACGAGACGATATGAGGGTAGTGGATATTCTTACACCGCCACTACACGGTGATAAAGTACATGTGTGTGTCTAATATAATGCATTTTTTTTTTGTATTTAAAGTGGTCATTAATGTATTCTAGGTACGTAAAAACTTCTTCCCGCCGAGGCCGAAGCGAAAACACAAGCGTAACTCTCTCGAACCCGAAAGTCCACGACTCGATCCAGAAATCACGAAAGACGTCGAAAGTGTCGCCCGACTCGATTCCTTGGTTCGCCTCTCACAGGACTCCGGCGTGGAATCCCTAGGTTTCAATTTAGCTTCCAGTCAGGACTTGGGCCAGAGCGAAAGGGTAGGCATTTCAGAGGTCGAGGTCAAAAGTGAGGGTAGCTTAAGCCAAAATGTGATATTAGATAGCCATCGCAAGCGGCGGGCGGAGTCCGCCGATAGAAAAAATAAAAGGATGAAGGTAGATTATTCGGATACAGACAGCGATTCTAATTTAGACAGCGTTAGGGAAACTAAAATAGAGAAAGTTAAACCTCTAGTTAAGATGGTGAGCGACCCCTCTCTATCGATCCAAGAGGTGGATACGGTTAAGTTGTCCCAACGCGCGATAATTAACTCGCTGAAGGAGAACTTGGACTCGAACGACAATATGTGCATAGTTTGCTTCTCGAGGCCCAAATCGGGTGTGTTCGTCCACGGCAGGATAGCCCACATCTGCTGTTGTTACAATTGCGCTGTTAAAGTGTGGGCAAAGGCCAAACGGTGTCCCGTGTGCAATTGTAAAGTCAGCAATGTACTGAAGGCTGTCATTATGTAGTCAGTATTGTATATACTGTATATATCAGTTTGGTTATTATAATTGTTATATAAGTGTTGATTTAAAATTGATGCAAAAGAAACGCAATATAATTAGGAGGGAAAATTATATTTATATATTTTTCTTACATTACCTTTATAAAATTACGTTTGGCGAAAGAAAAAACAAACGAAACAAATAATTATAATAACTCGCAAAACATTGGGGGTGTTTAAGTTAATATTACGTTTCTTCATTATCTGCATAAACTTACACTTGTAGAAAGAAAAAACAAAGTAGGGAACATGAACAATTATAAAAAATTTGCGATATAGATTATAAAATATCCTTTCCGTTTGCCCTGTTATACGGAAATTAAAGCCGAACGTCCACCGCAAACTAAACTAACTTAGTTTATTCTTAGCTCGCATAGCTGAGCCAGTTTTTCATACATACATACCGCAAACTGTTCCAGCTAAGCTATGTATGTATGTAAAACTGGTTCCGCTATGCGAGCTGAGGATAAACTAAGTCAGTTTAGTTTGCGGTGGACGTTTGGCTTTAAAGTTTTATGGCGCTATGTGATTGCTATTTAAAAGCGCTACATTTTCTATTTGATAGTACTAAAAAAAAATATAATTTGCACGCGCCTGAAAACAAACGATATTATTTTGATTTGTTCGCGGTAAATTAAAAATATTCCATAATGTATGCCGTTAATACAAATAGTTTGTTTCGGTAACTTAGCCCTATTATTACAATTTTAACTAATTGGATCTTCATTTTAAGCAAATAATCTTACAGAATCATGCGTTACTTTGCGGGAATCCATTATATCAAAAATGTTAAAAATTAATCACATAAGATTCGCGTAATAAAATAAAATGATGTGTAAAATAAAATGACCTCCCGCCCTCCATCAATTGCGTGCACTATCCCCGTCACCACTAATCCAATCACTAGGATGGATACACACCACTGCAGTCTACTTCGCCTGCCTCGTTTAAAGGCAAAACACGTGTCGTGTATTATCGACGGTGGTGTTGGGAGTAGTGGTTACGGGGATTGTGCACGCAACTGAGGGAGGGCGAGTGGTGTTCTTCAAACTAGGTAAGACACATCATTTTATTTTATTACCCGTATCTTGGCTAATTTTTAATATCTTTCGTTTATAACTTTATAACACTGTATAATATTAGCAGCGCGGCGGAGTATTCCGTGCCACAAAACCCTCTCGGGAACGTAAGGAATCTTGAACCTTTAGATTTTAAAATATTTCTTTAAATCCTATGGTAAAGAAAATTAAAACAGTATGTCCTTACATAAAAAGATACCTAAGTATATTTGATTTTATGGTATCGAAAAATAAGTGTAGAAAATTTTGTTATATATTAGCAGCGCGGCGGAGTATTCCGTGCCCTAAAACCCTCGGGATCGTAAGGAAGCTTGAACCTCTAGATTTTAAAATATTTCTTTATATCCTATGGTAAAGAAAATTAAAACAGTATGTCCTTACATAAAAAGATACCTAAGTATATTTCATTTTATGTTATCGTAAAATAATGGTAGATAATTTTGTTATATATTAGCAGCGCGGCGGAGTATTCCGTGCCCAAAAACCTCTGGAACGTAAGGAAGCTTGAACCTGTATATTTTAAAATATTACTTTATATCCTATGGTAAAGAAAATTAAAACAGTATGTCCTTACATAAAAAGATACCTAAGTATATTTCATTTTATGGTATCGAAAAATAATGGTAGAAAATTTTGTTATATATTAGCAGCGCGGCGGAGTATTCCGTGCCCTAAAACCCTCAGAAATGTGAGGAAGCTTGTGGGCGTGACGTATATAGACTGTATCTTTATTTATTTATATAATATCAACTAGGTTCCCACTTCAAACAAACAAAAAAGTCTCTTATCGTCGCCGGAGTATGAAAAATATTATAATAACTAAGATATCGTTAAAAAATTGTAAAACGGAATAAGACAATATATATTATTGTAAATATATATAAACTGCAACTAGTTACATCTTTTCTAGCGAATATTATTTTTATTTCTGGTCAGACACAATATTTTGATTATTTGTTTCTTTTTTTTTGTTATTATCCTAATTTTGTTATCTGCATAGTCAATGAAACAACTATCGCAACTATCAACGTCACGAAAATTAGCAGAGAAATGTACTTTAATTTCTAGTAGATTTTTTTTTATAGGATCGGGTGACAAACGAGCACACAGTCCACCTGATGGTAAGTGGTTACTGTGACCCATAGACATCTACATCTATCATCAATAAAGACTCAAGATGCAGATGCGTTGTCACCCGTGAGGACTAAGATGGAATGCCTCTTTGCCAGTAAAAAGGGTCTCCGGTTCTCTACACTCACCATACGAAACACAGCAGTGTTAAGCTGCTATTTTACGCTGGTTTTCTGTGAGAGCGTGGTCCTTCCCCAGTCGAGCCGACCCATTCGTGCTACAACTATACTACTAATATAGCTGCAGCATGGCTCTACCACGTTAAAAGATAGATAGGTAGATAGAGTAAGACATTGTTCAAGGTAATTTTTTTTATTTAAGTACGCGTTTTCCACCGAAAGAGATGATATAATATATATTGTTTAGTTATAGGTTAGAGGTACATAAGAATCAAAAGAAAATTGAGAATGATTTTATTGTTAAAATTTTATGTCAAATAAACGATCGTTTTATTTTATCGATCAACCTATTAAGGATAAGTTAAAGAATTAGTTAAGGAAGGACCAGGAATTATTTAGTTACTACATACTTAGAGCTACATAGAGATTAAAATTATGCGCTTCTGTCAAAAATGCCGATCAAATGTCATTTTATACATAATTAGTCGGCAGTAGCTTTTTAGTTTCTTGCTTTATAATTTATATGATCTTCTTCTACTATTAGTCTGAGAGCCGGCGACGAGTTTTGGGACTTGCCAAAAGGACCTCCTTTTGGCAAGTTGAAATTGTGAAAAAAATATAATTTCGTCAATTGGCAAAACCAGTCCCACGAGTCTGGCAGAGCGTTTGCGGTTATTTCGTTACTGCGCAGCATATAACATTAGCAAAAAAAACCAAAAAAATGTTATTTTGGCAACTTGATTTCTTTTTTATCTTTTAATTTAGGTTTTATATAATTCCAAAAAGACTTTTGTCGGTTATAATGTATTACCAGACTTATCCAAAAATATTTTTTTTCAATTCCCAAAAATGTACTTGACTATTATATATTATATTATAATATTTTGTAAAGATTTTAAGATTAAATTCTTATTTTGGGATTTAGCATGTATGTATGCGCATATAATATATGACCATGTAAATATCTGTGTATATAGTTTGAATTATTTTAAGTAAGGCTTCGGATTGGCAAAAAATATGTTTTATACAAATTTTTGGAATTGTATAAAAACTAAATTAAAAGATAAAAAGAAATTAAATTGCGCAAAAAACATTTTTTTTTTGGAATATTTTTTTGCAAATGTTATATGCTGCGCAGTAACGAAATTACCGCAAACGCTCCGCCAGACTCGTGGTACTAGTTTCGCCAATTGACGAAATTATATTTTTTCACAATTTCAACTTGCCAAAAAGACCTTCCCAAAATTCGTCGCCAGCTCTCAGACTATATCTAACACTAGTCGTCAAGATAGAGGTGTAATAAAAAAGAGCTATCATAAAGGTGTGATTATTGTGCAATAAAAATAATTTTGTCAAAAATGATGTTAGATCATATTTGACATTCAGAAATTGGCGCCAATTTCTATTTATTTTACCTTGCTGACAATAATTAATATAATCTAGAACTGTATTCCTGGTCAAATTAAACATATTATGCCCACTTGTATATTTATTAAATGCGCTTCGAGAAATTAAGTTATTACTACTTTTAACTTTTTTCTACTAAAATCAAGCCCACCATCTTTTCCTACCGCATAGAGCTTCTAATGTTGTTTTCTTGTTGAAGTAATATTTTTATTATAAAATATATATTCTGTATTAGATGGGAGATATTATAAAAGTGTAAATCTTAACTAGGTTTAGGGTTAGATACTAACTTGTGAATATAATTGTGCCTATTATTACTTATTATTTTTTATGGATCACTTAGACCATTCATGTAATTATATGCACAAATTTCGAAAAAAAAAAGTATAACAAAAGAAAAGAAATCGAAAAAGAATATTCGATTCAGTTATTAAATAAAAAAAGATATTAATAATAAATTTTTTCTTTTCAGGAAATATGATTTTTATTTTAACCTAATCCTGTGTTCCTTGTACTTTATTTTTTACTAATTAAAATATAATCATTTATTATACAAGTAACTGTGTCATACAAAACATATGCGTGAGTGTCGTGGAACACCCGGTTCGAACGAAATTCCTTTCGTAGTACCTATATTATTGATTAACAAATGCAAATAAATGAATTACTAGCGGCTATTAAAATGAAGCGTCATTTAAAATAATATTCCTTTCATGGCAAGATAACAAAACGTGCGAGGGAGATGGATATTATTCCATCTCGCTCGCACTATAAAAGGGGGGTCGTGACGGAAAATCTTACACTTTTTCTCGTCTAGCGCCACTGACCTGTGACCTCTATTAATATACGTAAGAGGTCAGTGCCTAGCCCCCATCCGTCAAATTCGTACCGTGCGGTAAGGAACTTTGTTTTCCAAAAAAAAATAATTCGCAGAACTGTGTGGCCTAATATTAACCGTTTGAGTGCGGGTGACACGCCACGCGTGCCATCGATTACTTTTGTGTGTGGCGTATGACACGCGAGTCGTGTCTTTTTAAAAATCGTTATAACTCGCTCAAATTGCTTTTTTGGAAAATTTATCCAGAACAAAATATTCATTATTTTGCGAGTAGTTCATGCATGCAGCTTCGTTTCTGGATATTTTTAGGGGTTGACAACCTTTTTTTAACGTGTACATGGTACTATTTTTACTTTGTGGGTTTTAAATCATATTATGGAAAAATTGTCTAATAAGTAACAAATAATAGCACTTTGCGATCGCTCACAAACTCAAGTTGTAAATAAATTTCTGGAAAAGAAGTCTCCTGTTAAAAATGTCAAATAAACTTAATTAGGTCTAAACAAGTAAAAAAAGCATAAAAAAGAACATTACTTTTACACATGGCGGATGGCACAATAGGCGTGTCATTTTTGTCTGTGGCGCTTAACATGCACGGCGTGACATGAAGTATTTGTTCGCCGCCACAGCTAAAAGTTGTCGAAAATTGGTGCCGCAACGAATCGGTTAAGTTTAGTTGACATAAAACATCAGTTGCAAACTGAAGGATACTTGTTTTTAGTGGGTAGATACGTGTTTTACTACATGTTTTCTTTGAAATTGAGAGTGACTTTTTTTTACAAACCTTTTGTACTATTTTTTGTTTTATAAAAAAGTAATTTATATAAGTAGGTACAGCTAAATCCCCTGGAAAACCTTGGTTTTTGTTAAATTAAATTTTCATCTAATAATAAACATTTGTAAATATCAAACAATCAAGAACCTTAATTTGGAAAAAAAATAAGTTTTATGATTCATTGATGTTTACAAATGTTAAATATTATTTAATGTTATACAGATGTAAAAGTAAAGTCGATCTGAAAACGTCTAATTAGTAAGAATAGCAAAACAAGTGTTTTCAAAAGGCAAAAAACACTGGCGCTATACGGCGGCGGATTGACAAAAGACAATTTATTAGCGAACTTTTTTTATGCATGAACGGTTTCGAACTTTCAAGCAGAAATAAACCTTATACCATATCACAAGAGCACATGGTACTTCGTAGATCTATTCGGCCATATGATAGTAATAAGACGGCAGTTCAACCATTTTAAGCAAAATTAAACAAACGCATTGTTTTTTTTTAACAGGAAACTTGTTTTCCAGAAATTTATTTACAACTTGAGTTTGTGAGCGATCGCAACGAGTGCTATTATTTGTTACTTATTAGACTATTTTTCCACAACATGATTAAAATCCCACAAAGTAAAATTAGTACCATGTACACGTTAAAAAAAGGTTGTCAACCCCAAAAAATTACAAATTTTCAAAATATCCAGAAACGAAGCTGCAGGCATGAACTAGTAACTCTGAAGGTTTTCGTCATGTAAGATGTAAAATACGAAACCATCTCAGAAATGAGAGGAAGCCCGTGCCCAGCCGTGGGTCGTATATAGGTTGTAACTAAAATGTAAAGAAATTAAGATTTTGTATTTCAAAACGATATTCATCGGTTACGAAAATAAACTGGAGGTACTCAGCGCGCAGGCTAATTGCTCCATTAGCTTAGCAGAAATGAGAGGAGGACTTTGCCCAGCATTTACCATGAGCTCTACGGTGCAGGTAAACATCGTGAGGAAACCTGCATGTATTAGAAAATAAAAAATAAAAATTTCGAAGACGTGAAGTCCTGTCAACACGCATTGATTGGGGCAGCGCGGTGGACTTTTCCTAGCCTTTAAACCACCTCAAAAATGATGCATGCGCCCAGGAGTGGGACGTAGTAGCTCAGAATAAATAATAGTACTACGTACAGAAGTTGCACTCCTTTGATGTTGACTGCTTGCCGAAGTTTTAATAACATGCAACTTGCAAGGCCATTCGTTGGGAATTGTGATGCTTGGTTCGTAAGATATAGGTACGAGGGCGGCACTGAAAATTTGGGCTATCAAGGAAGTGACGCAACATTACTATTTAAAAATGTATTTATTGCTTTTCGAAGTATTCTCCGCGAAATTTGACACATTTTTTCCATAGGATGAAACCAATCATTGAAGCAACCATTCCATTCGAAAGTTGGGGTCTCCAAAATGGCCGTTTTGTAGGCGTCCACAGCTTCTTCAGGTGATGAATATCTCTGTCCACGCAATTTATTCTTTATTTTAGGGAAAGTATAGAAATCATTAGGGCTTAGGTCGGGGCTGTACGGCGGATGGTCTAATAATTCTATGTTTTCTTGATCTAAAAACTTTTGTTCTGTGTGCGGTGTGAGAACTCGCATTGTCGTGATGGAGGATGATGCGGCGGTTGCAGTTCTCTTTACGGAGTTCAGAAACTACCTGTGGCAAACAAATGCTAGCATACCATTCTGCATTAACCGTTCTTTGTCCCTCAAGAGGAATAGTCGTAACATGGCCGGTTTTGGAGACAAACGTGGCCACCATTTTTTTTGCAACACTCCGTGAATGAACAATTTTTGTTGGCTTTAACTCATTTTCGAACACCCAAACTCGTGACTGGTTTTTTGTTTGACGCACCAAGTAACGCGAGCCGCTTTGTGCTCTTCACAGAGCGAATGCGGTATCCATCGGGAAAACAACTTTTTACACCTAATTGTTCATGCAAGATTATTTGTATTTGACACATGCCAATGTCTAAAGTTGTCTGAATTTCGCGGTATGTCCCATGTCGATCTTCCTCAATCAGCTTACGCACAGCATCAACGTATTCTTGGGTGACTGCAGTTTTTGGACGACCTTGACGGGGATCATCACTGAGCTTGACACGTCCACGTTGAAATTCAGCAAACCAGCGATAAATTGTGGTTTTGGATGGGGCTTCATCACCAAATACAGAAATCATCCGGTCAATACACTGTTTTTGTGTTAAACCACTTCGAAAGTCATAATAAATCATCGCTCTTGAATTTTCTCGAGTCAATTCCATTTTCTCAACGACTAAACAAATTTGACGAAACCTTGTGACAAGACCGAGAATCTTTTTTTAAATAAATAAATGGTATTCGATTTTTAAAACCAAGGACTTTTCAACTAAAAAGATTTTAATATGACAGGAACAGTGGAAATATTCCATTCCCGATACTTTTAGTGCAGCCTATGTAGATAGCGTAAACAACAAATAAACCCGAAATACGATTCCTGACAGAAATATGATCGTACTCGTAATCTACTTAGTTAAAAATCTTGTAAACAAAGTTAATTTCAGTATTTTGTGCCATTATAACATAAAATATTTTAATTACAAAAGACAAGTATAGGTATGTTAGTAGGTACATGGGTAGTGCAGTAAATTTTAATTAAGTTTTGTGATAAAGTACTTAGGTATTACTTCTGTAGTTAAATTATTACTTAATTCTTTTTCGCTATAAGTACCTATCTAACAAAAAAGTTGAATAAATTTACCTGGCATTATCCTTCGGTAACTTAAAAAAATAGTATATCTGAATTCTTTTAATTGCTCATTAAGCATCCATCCCCGCAACAATTATAGTAGGAACGATGTTTTTTGATTATAATTTATCAAATAGATAGGCAATATACATATATACTAGCTGGCCAGGCAGACGTTGTTCTGCCCTTTACGACGACCCTTCATATAAAAAATCCTAAAATTCGTAACAAAAAAATATTGAGTGTCACTTATCGAGATAAAAACTATCCTATCTCTCAAGTTGGACGAAACCGCAATACGTAAACTGCATTAAAAAAACTTTAACATTCAATCGCCTAGAACGCGCTAGCCCGACTGCGATCTACCCCTGGGGTGCCTCGCGATTGTAGGTCATTATTTCACGCAGGTAGCAAGAGTGACAGAGGCTTAGTAGTAGGCTGTAACTTCAGGCCTATCGCTATCACCTCCTTGTTCTCCAATGTAATGGAAACCATTATTAACAGCCAGCTCATGCGGTACCTTGAGGATCGCCAGCTGATTAGTGACCGCCAGTACGGTCGAGGTCGCTCAGCTGGTGATCTTCTAGGTTACATAACTCATACATGGGCGGAGACAGTGGAGTCCTAGGGGGAGGCGTTGGCCGTTAGTTTGGACATAGCGAAGGCTTTCGATCGGGTTTGGCACAAAGCGTTTCTTTCGAAGCTGTCTTCCTAGGGGCTTCCCGAGAAATTGTGCAATTGGATAACCAGTTTTCTTGTAGATCGGAGCATTGAGGTTGTAGTAGACGGTGCATACTCCGATTACAAGCCCATTACCGCTGGTGTTTCACAAGGCTGCGTGCTATCACCAACGCTGTTTCTTCTGCACATCAATGGCGATGCTTTATACACCGGCCGTGCCAATATTTCTCGGGAAAACGTCGCCGAGTACCGGAACAAACTTTTGTCTGAAGTCGAGACTTTGCTGAACAAAGTCTCGGACTGGGGGCGACTCAATCTAGTCCAGTTCAATCCCCAGAAGACACAAGTTTGCGCGTTTACCGCTAAAAAGAACCCCTTTCTCGTATCTCCTCAGTTTCAAGGCACTCCCCCCCCCCTGTTGCCTCAGCCAGTATCGGAATCCTCGGTGTCGACATATCGAGTGACGTGCAGTTTCCTGGTCACTTGGAAGAGAAGGCCAAATTGGCTTCTAAAAAGGACAGTATTTCATGCCGGCACATCGCTTGCAACTTTATAAGGCGCAGGTTCGGCCTCACACGGAATACTGTCCCCATCTCTGGGCAGGGGCTCCCCTGTGCCAGCTCCTTCGACTTGACCGCAACCAGCGCAGAGCAGTTCGAATCGTCGACGACCGAGTTCTTTCCGATCGGATTGACTCACTGGCATTGCGTAACGTTGCACCCCTTTGTGTATTTTATCGCATCTATCGCGGGGAGTGCTCTGAGGAATTGTTCGGACTAATTCCAGTCGCTCAATTTCACCATCGCACATCGCGACAAAACTCGCGATACCATCCATACCATCTGGATTATTGGCGGTCCACTACTGTGCGATTTAGAAGAAGTTTTCTCCCTCGCACAACTTCCTTGTGGAATTGATTACCACCAGCGATTTTCCGGACCGATACGACTTGGGGACATTCAAGAAAAGAGCATACTCTTTTAAATCCTGGCAACGCATCTGCAATTCCCCAGGTGTTGCAGTTGTTCATGGGCGGCGGTAGTCACTTACCATTAGGTGAGCCGCATGCTCGTTTGCCCCATCTCCTATTAAAAAAGGCTTTGCTCAACTGTAGGACATTACATTCAGCAAGGCTACTAATATTCTTATTCAATCACATCAGTTAGAATAGAATAGAATAGAATAATTTTTTATTCAATATTGATTATTACATAATTCTTATTGAAAGTCATTTTTTATTTACCACTAGTTCGGAAAATACCTCTGTCCTGGGAAGAACCAGCAAGAAACCCAGCGGGAATTTTTTTTTCAAACTCCTCTTTCACTTAACAATAATTTCGTTTATACAATTTTAAATGATTTTTCATAGAACCAACATGGTGGCGATCACCTTATTCCCAGGGGTTATTTTCATTCATGTATTCCTTGATATTATAATAACCCTTTTTGTACAGTTTTTTTTCTTTAATAAAACTTTTAAACTTGTTTATTGACGAACTTTGAATATGTTCTGGGATTTTGTTGTAAAAGCGTATACATTGCCCCATAAATGAATTACTGATTCTGTGGAGTCTAGTAACTGGTATTACAAGCTTATGTTTGTTCCAAGTGTTTAAAGTATACACATCCTTATTCTTATTAAAGCTTTTTATGTACATACATTACATTTTCATAAATATATTGCGATGCCAAAGTTAATATGTTTATTTCTTTAAATTTTTGTCTGAGGGACTTTTTACAATTTAGGTTATAAATCGCCCGAACGGCTCTCTTTTGCAAAACAAATATAGCTTCAATATCAGTCGCATTACCCCATAGCAAAATTCCATAAGATATTACGCTATGAAAGTAACTAAAATACACTAATCTAGCTGTTCCAACATCTGTGAGGCTTCTAATCATTCTTACAGCATATGCTGCAGAACTAAGTTTGCTTGCTAATTTAGATATATGGGGCCCCATTGAAGTTTCGCGTCAGTAGTACTTAATACCGAGGAAAACAGTGGTATCCACAACAGTCAACTTCTCCCCATTTAACAGCACATTGGTATTCGAATGTTTTACATTAGGTATTGTAAATTTTATACACTTTGTCTTATTGCCGTTTAAGAGCATATTGTTGGCATTTAGAGCATTATTTACATCGTCATAATTAATTAACTGCCGTTTGAGTTTAAAAATTAAAGAGGTATCGTCAGCAAATAATACTGTTACGAGCTTGAGGTTCGAGATAATTAAAATCTGCCGAGTGAATTACCAAAATTGACTATTTAATTACACAACACTAATTACAACTTAAAATCACACTAATAATAAAACACAATCACTTTAGTTCGCAGTTATTTCGCTTCGAAGTATTCTCTTGTGTCGCCAATTCAATACTGCCTCGGTCGTGGTCTATACCGGCCTTATATAGGGCCTCAGATAGTTTCCGAAACCTTCTACTGTAGCGACATCTAGAATGTTCGAGTACATATCGGTTCCGAAATTTCTGGAAGGATCTCGACTCTCCTAGTTCTGCTACTCGACACTAGAGGGCGCTAGTGTAACTAGTGTTGCCATGTACAAGACATTAATAGTGGCGCGCAATACTTTCATTTACTCGACACTAGGGGGCGCTAGTGTAACTAGTGTTGCCATGTACAAGACATTAATAGTGGCGCGCAACACTGCCCCCTCCTAAGACATGCTCGTCCCGAGCATTGTTGGCCCCATAATAACGCGCCAGTCTATTCACATGGACAATCTTAGGAGTACCTCTTCTAAAATCAGTCAGCACCCGCCAGTTTCCCTGCTGCTGCTGGGCGGTGCTGTTATCCACACTACCCTCTCGAGATCGATCACCTTTTTCTACAGTTCGTTTAGGGCAGCTGGATCGAAGATGGCCCCTTTTCCCACAGCCGTAGCACCTAGGGCTGTATCCTTTATTGCTGTCGTGAACTATAGCTGCTGAAACCTCCCTGACACGATGGGAACGATGATCCTGCCGCGCGGCTTCCACCTCCAGTGCATGGGCCAACGCATCCTTAAGCGTCTCATGGTGCCCGAGCCTCACAGCAGCTCTGACTTCAAAATCGCGGATGCCGTCGATGAATGTCTGCACCAGGTTCCCTACAACGAGCGCAGGTACAGACTGGTATGCTTTCCGAACCAGCTTCTCCACCTCAAGGGCCCACTGCTGCAGGTTTTCGTTGCTGCGTTGCACGCGATCTTTGAGCTGCGCACGAAAGACGTGTTCCAGGTGAGCGTCGCCATATCTCGACTCCAATGCCTCAAGGAGCTGCTCGTAAGTCACTTCCTTACCGAGAGCTTCCAGAACAGTTAAGGCTTGGTCGCGTAAGCCTAAGGTGAGAGCAGTCATGGCCTGACTTTTATTCCAGCCGTTCGCCTTCATAACAGCTTTGAACTGGATTTTGTAGGCCGACCAGGAAGAAGTCCCGTCGAACGGCGGCACTTTGAATAATCCACCTAGCGAAGGTGTTGTAGCTACCACGGGAGCTGTAATTCCATCTCCATGTTTGAGGTCGTCCAGCGTTTTCTTCACGTCAGCCATCACGTTGTCAACCCGATTGTACACTTGGTCGATTCGGGTTTCAGCCTCAGACAGGCGGTTGTCATATAGAGCAACCTTATCCTTCAACTCCTTTATCTCTTTCCCGAAGGTAGTGTAAAGGTCCTTCATGAGGAGCATCTGCTCTTCCTTATAGAGTTTGAGCTGCTCTTCCAATCGACGGCCCTGTTCCTCCTGTTGGCGAGCCTGTTCCTCCTGTAGGCGATGCAGCTGCTCTTCCAACCGACAAGCCTGTTCCTCCTGTCGGCGGGCCTGTTCCTCCTGTCGGCGAGCCTGTTCCTGCAGCATCATCATCAGAACACCTAATTCAGGTGCTGCAGATGCAGGAGCTGCTGACGGGCCGGCCTCCGTGGTCGGCAACTGGCCCGCCGACGTCTGTGACGTTGCACCACCAAATCGTCTCTGGTCCGTCTCCTGTTGGCGTTGACTTCGGGTACGGATACCCTCGGTGTCGTCTTTAGGTAAAATCGGCATATTTGATCCCACTTCTGACACCAATTGTTACGAGCTTGAGGTTCGAGATAATTAAAATCTGCCGAGTGAATTACCAAAATTGACTATTTAATTACACAACACTAATTACAACTTAAAATCACACTAATAATAAAACACAATCACTTTAGTTCGCAGTTATTTCGCTTCGAAGTATTCTCTTGTGTCGCCGATTTAATACTGCCTCGGTCGTGGTCTATACCGGCCTTATATAGGGCCTCAGATAGTTTCCAGAACCTTCTACTGTAGCGACATCTAGAATGTTCGAGTACATATCGGTTCCGAAATTTCTGGAAGGATCTCGACTCTCCTAGTTCTGCTACTCGACACTAGAGGGCGCTAGTGTAACTAGTGTTGCCATGTACAAGACATTAATAGTGGCGCGCAATACTTTCATTTACTCGACACTAGGGGGCGCTAGTGTAACTAGTGTTGCCATGTACAAGACATTAATAGTGGCGCGCAACAATACTATATCGTGATTACCCCCTACAAGATGAATCGAGCCCTGAGGAACGCCCTTTGATACTACCGATCCGAAGGAACCTTTACCATTGATCACGACTTTTTGAGTTCTGTTACTTAAATATGAAGTAATAAATCTAAGCGCCAAATTTTTTACACCGTAATGTTGTAGTTTCCTGATTAATGTCTCATGATGAACACAATCGAAAGCCTTTGAAAGATCACAGAAAATACCTAAGACATCTTGTGAATTCTCCCAGGCATTAAAAATATATTTCATAAGCTCAACACCGGTGTCCGACGTCGAGCGACCCCTTGTAAAAAAAACCAAATTGGTTTTTATGAAGTAAACTATTTGTATTAAAAAAAAATTAACAATTGAACCAAAATTATTTTTTCAAAAATTTTGCTGAGAGTTGGTAGTACAGAAGTAGGTCTAAAATTAGCGGGGTCCAATGTACTACCAGATTTAAATAATGGTATTGGTATAGGTAAGTTACTATTTTCAAAGCCACAGCTAGATATAAACTTTGCCAAGAACACGCCAGGTTCCATACGTCACTTCGAAGAGCTAGTGGCGGAGTGGCTACCGCATTTTATTATTTTGACCTGTTATTAGGAAGATGCTGCCCAGCTGTTTCAATTTCCCTCTGTCGTTTATTACGACGCCTACGGGACGATATGGATTAGTGGATTCTGTTAATGTCGCCACTACACGGCACATGCTTATAGGATAACAGTGTTAATCAGCATTATGCTACAAATTCTTATGAGTGAAGAGTCTTGAGGCAAATTTACTTTACTGAGTAATTACATCTCAGTTTCCATCAGGGTACATGCATTCTGTGGTTTCCATCGACGGTGGATGATGACTCATGCCTTAATTACTCACCGTAAGGTGAGTTATGTGCTTGTGACTTATAAAACAGTAACCATGAATAGATGTCAGCAGTGGACTTTAATAGGCTGTTACTGTAATAAAACTATAATAAAAAAGTTATCTGTGGTTTGCTACACTGATGCGGGCTTCGTTTTCCTCGGACGGTACAATCTATTATCCACCAGAATGTTGGATCGGGTGTAAATAGTGTTTGTTTAACACCTCCATAACGATAGTCCAAGAGCTACAGTAGCTTCTGACTGGTGACAAATACATCGTTTTTCTCATCACTTGATGTACTAAAAATAAGGCAACGTAGTATTGAATAAAGTACGAAATATACTTCCTTTTAAAGGATAGGAAAGAGTATATGTTTTGGCATAGATCACAAAGAACTGGTACCGTTAATAATAATTGAAACTGGTTATATCTGACATGTCCTAAACAGAAATTGATGATATGGTATTAATAGAGCCTCTGAATTAAGATTAAATAAATGCCTCACAAACTGGCTGTTTTATACTCCGGCCGGAAGAAGACAGGGCACGTATTACGATTTGACGGCAGAAATAGCTAAAGATGGTGGTACCTACACAGACTTCTTTCTATTTTAATATGTGGTAGAGCCATGCTGCAGCTATATTACTAGTATAGTTGTAGCACGAATGGGTCGGCTCGACCAGGGAAGGACCACGCTCTAATAGAATACCGGTGTAAAATAGCAGCTTAAGATTGCTGTGTTTCGAATGGTGAGTGTGGAGAACCGGAGACCCTTTTTACTGGAGAAGAGGCATTCCATCTTAGTCTTCACGGGTGACAACGCATCTGCATTTTGATTCGCAAACGCCACAGCAACCACTTACCATCAGGTAGACTGTGTGCTCGTTTGTCACCCTATCCTATAAAAAAAGGTAGAAGAGGATTCCTACCACCTAGATACTGCACCACTAGCTAACATCTGGTAGGGCGGTTTGTTTCACCTCTACTTTACACACGCGTAGATATATAATACGTTTAAAAATGACGCTAACTATCCTCAAACTAGAAATACAATTGTTTGTTGTTTCATAAAATATTGGCTTTAACATATAAAAAAATAAGAATTACTATAACCGGTGTTTTACCCGCTTATTAATATCATTTTATTCTTAAACTATCTGTTCCCCGCGGCTTCGCCCGCGTGTTATTTGGGGTTTTAGTGTTTTTGCCCGGAACACTAATTCTTTTTCTAAAATAAAAGTAGCCTAAGTTACTCCTTGTGACATCAGCTATCTGTCAGTGAAAATCCCTTCAAAATCGGTCCAGCCGTTTCGGAGATTAGCCGGAAAAAACAGACGGACAGACAGACAAAAACTTTAAAAAATGTATATTTGTTATTAGTACCGTATATACTTTCATATGCATTTAGTAAAAAGCTGTAATTTTGACATTACAAACAGGCACTTCAATTTTATTTATTTGTATAGTATAATTTATATAAATAAATAAAATTGAAGTGTCTGTTTGTAATGTCAAAATAAGCTTTTTACTAAATGCATATGTGAAAGTATATACGGTACTTATAACAAAAACACAACTTTTAACATTTTTGTCTCTCTGTCTTTCTGTTTGTTCCGGCTAATCTCCGAAACAGCTAGACCGATTTCGATGGGACTTTCACTAGCAAATAGCTGATGTTATAAGGAGTAACTTAGGCTACTTATATTTTAGAAAAATAATTAGGGTTCCGCGCTACATAGTTAAAACCCTAAATTACACGCGAATGAAGTCGCGGGAACAGCTAGTATTATATATAACTACTACTATTTTATAGTTATATATGTATAAAATAGCAGTATGAATTATTTTTATAGGATAAGGGTGACAAACGAGCACACAGTCCACCTGATGGTAAGTGGTTGCTGTGGCCCATAGACATCTACATCTATCCTCGTTTGCGAATCAAAATACAGATGCGTTATCACCCGTGAGGACTAAGATGGAATGCCTCTTTGCCAGTAAAATGGGTCTCCGGTTCTCTACACTGACCATACGAAACACAGCAGTGTTAAGTTGCTATATTACGCTGCAACTATTTGTATTTAACGAACGTTAAAGATCTCGGGTACCTTATCGTTATTATTTGACGTACCTACGTATGTTACGATAATCAAACATTTGAAGCAACCCGCCTTAAGTACCTAACTATTAATTGGTGAAATTTGTGATCTTAATTTCTCATCATCATAAATATCTCATCATCACAACCCTTCGCAAGTCCACTGCTGAACATAGGCCTCTCACTGGGATGCCGTGAAGCGGGGTCCTGAGCCACCTGCATCCATTGACTTCCTGTATGTTCCTGTTCATCTAGGGTGCCCCCCCCCCACCGTACACTTCGCCTACCGGAACGAGGCTGTTACTCCAGAAGTCGAGAACCTTTCTTCGAACTATATGGCCGGCCCATTGCCACTTCAGCTTACTAATCTGCGAATATCCTATTTTCTAAGTTTATTACGCAGGGAGACCCGAGCATAGCCCTCTCCATAACTCGCTGAGCGACCTTGAGCTTCCCCATACGGACAGCTACTGGCAACACGCACTGGATGTACAATTTTGTTTTCAGGTTTTGAGGTTACAGATACCTGACGAGAAGATGTGTCGTAATGTCCCGAACGCTGCCCAGCCGAATTGGATCCGTCGATTGACGTTTCGGTCGAAATAGGATTATTTGTCCCAGGCAAACATACTCGTCGACAACTTCATGGGTAGTGCTCCCAACAACTACTAGTATAGGTGTGACATAGACGTTACACATGACCTTTGTTTTGTCCATGTTCATCTTAAGACCTATCCATTGGGAGGACATTGAGCATAGTGCCTAGTTCCTCCAGCGATTCTGCCATAAGGACTATATCGTCGGCAAATCGAAGTTGAGTCATGTACTCGCCATTGATGTTAATATCGTATTCTTTCCAGTCCAGTAGCTTGAAAACGTCTTCCAATGCAGCGGTGAAGAGTTTCGGGGATATAACGTCACCCTGTCTTACAACTCTGCAGTTGGGTGGGTTTTTGCTCTGGTTATGTACTCTGATAGCCATCGGAGCCCTACTATACAAACACTTCAGCATTTCGATACACGACAATCAACTTGGCATCGCTGAAGGGACTGAAGCACCGCCCAAATATCGACGGAATTTCTTCGAGGGCTTTCTCATACGTCCACGTACACGAGGCAAAGTGGTAGAATGTACTCTTCGACAGTGTTAAAAACTCGAATTTTTCCAAATCCTTAGATTGGTATAAAAATTTCCGTAGAATTCCGTAGATGCTATTTCAAAATATCCGTAGATCTGCAGACTTCTTAAGAGGATCGAAAACTTTTGTTTTTGTGATACAATAGATCAATTTTTGAAAAAATTCTTTCTGTCATGTAAAATTCTTGTAAGTTCCATTGTAGTATAACATCGAATCAAGCTGCACAAAATATAAGAAAAAAGTACCATAAAAATGATTGAAACTTATTGTTTTCTTTTAGTTAAATTATTATTAGTAAAAAACAAATTAAAAAATTAACACTTAAATATTTGTGGATAGTTAATACAAAATAGTAATACAAAAAAAAAAATACGTTACCAACTTGATGCTGGAAATTTTTAAGCAATAATTAGACGATTGAAAAACAACGGACCGTCTTCACTAAAATTAACATAGATAGATTTTCTGGTTTCAATTTAAATTACGGTGTTTTAGACTTGGGTAATTCATGAAACTGAAAAACTATACAACTAAAAACTTTTGAGAAATTAAAAAGAAAGATCGAGGAAAAGCGAAGACTTATTCGGCAGATTTTTTAATAACTGTAAAAACAATTGGGTCAGCCTGGATTAGAAAAACAATATTCTGAAACGACTGTGAAGTACAAAAAACTTAAAGTTGGTAGAAAATTACTTCGCGTACATCCGCTCGATAAAATAAATATTAACAAAAAAATTTTATTAACATGGTAATCAAATTCCGTAGATTTCAACTAAAATTCCGTAGTCCGTAGAGTTGGCAACGCTGCTCTTCGGTCTTATGTACAATTTTCCGAAGGGTGTGTATGTGATCTATGGTGATGCGTGCGAGACGATTCATAATGTCTCTCGAAAACAGCACGTAGGCGCGGCTCAGAAGGGAAATCGGTCTGTAGTTGTCGCCATTTTTGAAGAACAAGACCACCGCAGACATGAAGGACGGAATTAAAGAGACTCTGAAGGACTTCAGGTACTGATTTTTCACCCGCTTTCAGAAGCCGCTGTGATTCCATTCTCGCCCGGGTCTTGGCGTTTTTAAATTGGTGCATTCTAATCTCGCTCAGACTGACGTCCGGGATATATACGACGCTGCCACCCCGAACCTTCCTTCACATTCAGTTTGTCGAGCTATATTGCCGGCGAATTGCTACTTCAACTCACAGATTCGTTGAGCTATGTTGGTTACTCCGGTTCTACTGCGGATATCTTGGAAGGGTTTGGCAGTAGAGTTGTTTCATACTGTTACTTTCCCGAAAACCACTGGATGGATTCAAGTGTGATTTAACCTAAAGTTCTCAGCACACATGTTGATGCCCTATATCTCGTTATGGCACAGGCACCTGACTGCTCAGTAAGTTCTTATTTTTTTATTTAAATAGGTAGGTATGTAATGATTACGGTAGTAAATTTAATCTATTAAAGAGTAAAAAATACGACCGAAATGTCGTGGTTACGCAACGCAACGTACAACACAAAAAATTCGCGGAAACGGAGAAACCTTATAGGAGAAACATATGTTGTTTTGATAATTAGTACGTACTGTCGCAGTGCTCGAGCTTCGACCTGAACCGGAACTATCTGTATGGTAAACATAAGTAGTCAATAGAAATTAATTCTTACCCAAAAATATTCCGATGATATCCCGGACGTCAGTCTGAGTAAGATTAGAATGGCACTCCGGCACCTTAAAAACGGCAAGGCCCGGGCGAAGATGGATCTACAGCGGAGCTTCAGAAAACGGGTGGAAAATCAATAGTTGAAGTCCTTCAGAGGCTCTTTAATTCCGTCCTCCATGGTGCCACTACTCCGGAGGCGTAGAGCAGGAGTGCGGTGGTCTTGTTCTTCAAAAATGGCGACAACTACAGACCGAGCGACAACGGTCTCTTGAAGAACTACAGACCGATTTCACTTCTGAGCCGCGTCGACGTGCTGTTTTGACGTGAATCGTCTCGTACGCAGACTCGACGACTTCCAACCTCCCGAACAAGCCGGTTTCCAAAAAGGCTTTAATACCATAACTCATACATAACCTTCGGGAAATTGTACAGAAGTGCGAAGTGAACTCTTCCACATCTGCCACTTTGCCTTGTGTATGTGGACTATGAGAAAGTCTTTGATTCCGTCGAAATTTGGGCGGTGCTGCAGTCCCTTCAGCGATGCCAAGTTGACTGTCATATATCCAAGTGCTGAAGTGTTTTACAGTGGGGCTACGATGGCTATTCGAATACAGAACCAGAGTACGAAACCTATCCAACTGCAGAGAGGTGTAAGACAGGGTAATCTTATATCCCCGAAACTTCACCGTTGCATTGGAAGACTTTGCAAGCTACTGGACCGGAAAGGATACGATATTAACATCAATGGCGAGTCTATCAACTTCGATTTTCGATATAGTCCTTATGGCAGAATAGCTGGAGGACAATGCTCAATGTCCTCAATGGTGCACCCCAACGTATAGGTCTTGAGATGAACATGGACAAAACAAAGGTCACGTGTAACGTCCATGTCACACTCATGCGGGAAGTTGTTGACGAGTATGTTTACCTGGGACAAATAATCCGACTGGGTAAGTCCAATTTCGATCGAGAGGTAAATCGACGGATCCCACGCCCATCCTTCAATGACGTTGAATGTCAAATATAAATTTGGATTAAGCATGTGCCAGACAGAAGAGTTGAGTTGAGTGTTAGGTTTAGTTGAGAATTGGGTTTATTGTTGGGTTGAGTGTACTCCCAACCAAATTTTTGTCACAGCGGCCAGTCTCAACGAAGACTAGCCTATCAGCACAGTACAGAATTATACTATCCGAATGTATGCGCAAGCACAGGTGCACTCTCTATTCCCTCACAATCATTAAATCGCAATCCGACACAGCCCGAGAGAGCTTAGGCGCAGGACCAATAATTTACTACACATAATTTAATAGCTTCTAATGTCAAAGCTTTAATTCTTCGACACACTTTGTCTTTGCACTGTTTGCACAGCTGAAACCAGGCCTTTTTCTGACTACGACATTAGTTTAATAATAAAAGCGTGTTTTTTTGCATTTATAACATTTTAAAAGTGATATAAAATTCATAATAATACAAAAAACTACACAAGAAAACGGAGTATAATAAGGCCTATGGTGAAATTTAGTAAGCCTTATTAACTGCCGACCAAGAATTTAAGAAAAACCAAATTTAAAAAAAAATTGACCACGATGCGTTACTCAAATCTTCAAGATCAACAAAGCATTTATTCATAAAGATAAAGATTACGATTTTAGATAACTAAGTGTATCTAATATTAGAAAACATGCCTACGATTTATTTGGACTGTTTTTTATTATTGGTGCAGTGCAGTCGTATCTTATGATAGATAATGCAACTCTGGTGGCAGGACACGGGGTAGCCCGTCTCTGCAAACTTGTAAAGACATTACCATGCAATAGGAGTATGTTATTGTCACTTTAAGCGAGTATGGTTATCATAAATACGATTTTTGTTACTTAGGCCTTAATATTATTATCCACAGGCCCTTATTTAAATAAGCAATCGAACTGGTAATCAAAATAATGCCTATACTAAGAAAAAAAAAAACTGAGATAATATGTAGGTATACTACGTACGTAAGTACAATATATTTTCAATGAGAAAAAATAAATTTGTTCTTTAAATAAATTTTGCATTCTATTCGAATTAATCTTCTTCGTCTTTAACTTAAAACAGAAGGGATTTTATTTTTTTGTACGTGATAAATATATCTACTTATCTATGTAGATCTTATTTTCCGATATTTACAAAAAAAGAGTTCAGTATTTTTTTTTTATAAGATAAGGGTGACAAACGAGCACACAGTCCACCTGATGGTAAGTGGCTGCTGCGGCCCATAGACATCTACATCTATCCTCTGTTACAAATCAAAATGTAGATGCGTTGTCACCCGTGAGGACTAAGATGGAATGCCTCATTTCCAGTAAAAAGGGCCTCCGGCCACCTGCACTCACCAAGCGAAACGCAGAGGTAAACCTCTACTTCACGCTGGTTTTCTGTGAGGTCGTGGTACTACCCCGGTTCGAGCCGGCCCATCCGTGCGACAGCAAAAGCTGCCGCGTGGCTCTACCAAACTTGTAACTCGCCAGTGGCCATTTATTGCCAATTTCAAATATATATAATCGCTACCAACTTCAGTATTTTAATAATACAAAGTCATAATTTATTAGATGTTATTTATTAACACTCAAAATGTGAGTAAAAACTTCTTACTGGATGATTAATGTTATAGACTGAAAAACGTTGCAGATTTTGGCAAATTAATTTCTAAATTTAATGTAATTGGATGCGCAGGACATGACTCGCATCGCGCCTTTTAATTTGGTCTTGCAAAAAGTGGAAAAAGTACAGATAGACTAGGAAGGCAATCATTTCTATAACATAATCCGGATACAATTTAACAAAATATTGTTAATAATAAATGTTTTATTATATTGTCATAAAAACTAAGTCGAAAAAGCTTTTGGAGGCCTTGCGTAGTTTTTAATGCATGTAGTAAAATTATCATAAATTAAGTGGTCACCTAAAGGAACAGTTTTAACTCAGGGGTTAAGCGCCCGCTGGAAATTTCAAAGAACGGGTTCAATATTCGCCGGCACTAATGAAATTGCAATTTTAAGTGCTGACTTACCATGAGCTCGGCGGTGAAGGAAAATATCGTGAGAAAACCTGCACGATAAATAAAATAAAGGTTTTCTAAGACATATGAAATTCGCCAACACGCATTGATGCAGTGCGGCCGACACTTCCTTGCTCTAAAAAGTAAAAGTCGTCTCAGAAATGAGAGAAAGTCATCAGCAGTGGGACGTATACGACGCAACGTATTAGTAGTAAAAAAATCTAAGTTGTACAAAATAATGATTTGTAATATTTACAGGAATTTAATTCCAGACGTTTTGGGTGCTTTTCAACACCCATGGTCAAGGGGAGGACTGAGGTGTTTGACGTCCCGATGTCATAGATGGCCCAGCTACCTTCAGCTTTTGAATTTGAATATTAATTGTAACGTCGAGAATCAAAAATAAATTAAATAAGTTAAATTAAACGCGATAAAATCCGTAAAATTTGTGTTATTCAATGTCAAGTATTCGTGTAATATTAGAAATCATTATTTTGTACAACTTATATTTTTTTATTTATAACACCGATTATGATAATTCAAAATAAAAACAAGGAATATTAACGAAAGGAATATGGTTGACAAAACGGATGGTTAGTAAGTAGTTAGTGATTTGCGTTTTGTTATAAAAAATATATTTTCTGAATGAAAAGCGACAGCTTTGTTCGCAGGATTTGCAATATTGAACAATGATGCAACACTGTTGCTATGTGTTTTAAGCTTTTCGGAGACAATGGCTACAGGAACAGATAATAATATTTTATACTGAGGTATATGTTTCATATTAAAACAATGGTAACATACACATTTTGTATAAAATGCACTCGCCATTTTGATCATATAAACATTTTAAGTATGTACCTAATTGTCATTTATTACAGCGTCTCGAAGTGCTGAACATAATTAGGTCTCCCCCTTAGATTGCCTCATAAGGGGGATATTTGCCATAATTGCCACGCTTGGCAGGCGGTTTGATAACAACAGTTTATTTTAATTTTAAAGTTGTTATTAGGAAGGTGCTGCTGCTCATCTCCGTTTTATTTTGCTCTGTCGCCCCTTACGATACTCACGGAACGATATAGGGTAGTGATTAACTTACGGTTACGCCACTACTACACGGTGCAAGTACCAAATAGTTATTATTAATGTTAACTTTCTAGATCAGCCAGTAAAACATCACTGATAGACACCACCCATTGTAGGGAGAAATTGACTCTTATCGTCATACTTCGTAGGTGAAGTAACAAAGGAACGGAATGTAATAGGTAATTTAAAATTAAAAATTTTGTACGTTATACGATTTTTTAATAATAACTCAAAAACTATTGGTCAGACCTTGATGATTATATGGGAGCACATGTGAAGCACCAGATTTAATATAAAAAAAATTCGTGAGTGTCGTGGAAAACTCGGTTGGAACGAAGTTCCTTGCGTAGTTTATTATTATTGATAAACGTAGGTATTATATTGTTGATTAACAAATACAAATAAATGAATTACTAGCATCTATCAAAATGAAGCGTCATTTGAAATAAAATAATATTTCTTTCATGGCAAGATAAGAAAAACTGCGAGGGAGCTGGATATTATTCCATCTCACTTCCTTATTTCGCCGCCAAGGCCGTCTACACTCTACACTATGACACAAAGTGTAGTGACGAAAAGATCTTACACTTTTTGTTGTTTCAAAAGAAACATCTAAATCAGTTCACCCAGAAAAAAGTTACATACGCTATCATGTATCTTCTATTTTATCTAAAAAATAATTCTTAAGCTTCTTTTTATTTGTAAATTTACAATCAGGCCCTACCTTGCCTTACCCAGTCTGTTTCATTAAAAAGCTTTGGTATTAAATATTTTGTACATCTTTTACCATAGTAGTTTTTAACACTAAGCTCAACTAGTTTCCCTTCTATAACTTTCCTGGTTCTATATTTATTATCCACTTTTTCTTTATAATGATTTTTATTAATATTTTCCAAAACTAATAACATGTTAACTTTGTGTTCTAGCGGTAAAATTTTACAAATAGAGAATAACTTATTATAATCTTTATTACAATTTTCTTAAATTTTTCATTTATAAGATATTTTAGAAATCTTGTCTGTAAATTTTTAATGTTCTTTAGATAAGAAGCAAAAGTGCGACCGTACACACCAAGTCCATAAGCTACGAGGCAATCCACCAAAGCATAGTATAGAAGGTATATAGATTTTTTGTATAATAGACTCTTTTCTTGAAGAAGTTGAGCGAGTAAGAAAACTTCTCGTAAATAGCACTGTGCTGGACCGCCAATCATCCAGATGGTTTTGACGATATCGCAAATTTTGTTGTGATGCGCGATGGTCAAATTAAGCGACAGGAATTAGTTCGAACAATACCTATTTGTATTTGAATAATTTTTCGTACTGTCCGAGTAAATTATTAATATATGGTTTATTTAGCGCAATGCGATGCGCTGGCGAACTCACTGCTGCCGTGTCTTTGTTGCTAACTGTATGAATCACACACAACTGTGCGCAACTGTTTTTGGTAGAGAGAACGGAGGGTCGCGCGTGCTCTTACATGAATTTTCATTTCTTTTAGAGTTTATTAGTTTTACGTTTACATTTTGATTCGTTTGTGTTAACTTGTTTTTTCTAATAATGTTTTTTGTTCATTAAATTTCAAGCCTGGATCCGATGATTTATGACACTAGCGATTCGCCCCGGCTACGCACGGGTGTGTTGAAATAAGGAAAATTTTACGAAAAACTCGATCAGAAACATTGGGTTATCTAACATTTTAAGGTTCAAAGTTCAAATCCGAAGTTGTTTTAATAGCTGGATGACAAGAGAGCACATATCCACTATGTTAAGTGGAACCCATTACCTGATACCTACATGGGCCTACCATATTAGTGGCATAGCACTGTCCCCCAGAATTCAGTTCGGATTTCATTCACGGCGATCAATTTCAACGGTGATGACCCGATCTTTGAGATCGGGTTAATATTGCAGAAGTATATACACAAGTACTCTCTATTCCGTTCATCTCACCACATTAGTGGCATAGCACTGTCCCCCAGGACAGTGCTATGCCACTAATGTGGTAAGCCCATGTAGGTATCAGGTAATGGGTTCCACTTAACATAGCCACTTAACAGAATTTTCCGTAAAATTTCCCTTATTTCAAAACACCCGTGCGGAGCCGGGGCAAATCACTAGTGTCATGAATCATTTGGGCCAGCACCTGGCACGTGGGTCGAATAACGGAAACTTTCAGACTCCGGGCTGTTCTTGAGAATTTCTTGACAGAAAAACCCAATAACTGATTCAAGCCCAAACCGGGATTCGATACCGGGACAACATGATTATCAGTCGCGTTTATAACTACGAGACCAACGAGACAATCAATTCCTGATCCTGATGCAGTAAAAAGAGGCCGCTTCCGTTTTGGTGAACTTCATATCGCCACTGTAGGTACTCTTTACATCTCGTTTATAGCCTGTTCGCTTAGATACCTTTGTGTCGCGCCTCCTTGGCACGTGCCGCATTTTGTCAAAGGCGCCGCGTGCGGCGTACACCCGAAAGAGAATTTGGAATTTTAAAACGAAGCGCCGTAGTGAAAGGTTCTTTGCAACCTAACTTGTTTTATTATTTATATTCGTATTTTATTATAATAACCATAAGAATAAAATAGAATTCTATTTTATTCTTAGAATAGAAAAACATTTATTTGACAAACACAGTAAAAAGATAATCTATACAAATAAATAAAATTGAAGTGTCTGTTTGTAATGTCAAAATTACAGTTTTTTACTAAATGCATATGAAAGTAAATACGGTAGGTACCTATAACTAAAATACAATTTTTAAAATTTTTGTCTGTCTGTCTGTCTGTCTGTCTGTTTGTTCCGGGTAATCACCGAAACGGCTGGACCGATTTTGACGGGACTTTCACTGGCAGATAGCTGATTTCATAAGGAGTAACTTAGGCTACTTTTATTTTAGAAAAAGAATTAGGGTTCCGCGCAAAAACATAAAAACCCTAACACGCGAACGAAGTCGCGGGGAACAGCTAGTAAAATATAAGCAAAATAATAAGTATATATCTCCGGGTACCGACACTATCTTAGCGAATAGACTATTCGCCACACGTAAAATATCTAGACAGAAAGAAGACTGGCAACAGCGTCTAAGGAGCGAATCGTCTGCTTTGTGAAACAACATATTACTTTTTATTATATCTAGGTATGTTACTTTACTATATAATTAGTTATCTTGAACTAATATTTATTCGGTGGTTATAGTTCAATATATAAAGTTACTTATTAGTGTGTATATATGAGTATTATAATCATACAGGAGGAAATAATGTTTGACTTCGAATTGCATCCATGTTAGTGCCCATAAGTGTTAAAAAAAATATGTCGGTACAATATTTTAGTAAAATATCTCGTTATTTAATACGCCAGTGGGTGAAGTAATTGAGATGCTAACCCAAGGATGATGATTCAGGACGTGGTTGCGGGTTTATATTATGTCAGTCGAGAACAGATTTATTCAGCACAGAAATATTGCTGATTTATTTGCTTTGAAAAAGGGGTACAACTATTTCTCTGTTGTAACCATAGATTTAGGATAATAATATATTCTAAGCCTATGATTGTAACAAAAACAATACCTACATGTTCTAATTTAACTTTTTAAATTATTTAAATAAATAATTTAAAACTATTATTTATTCTGTGCTTATACTTAAAATAAATCGATTTTGATATAGTAAGGTAGACCGAGCCCTTTCTAGACGTTAATTAAATAAATACGTACATGAAATTTTAGTTTAGGGTTAAATCATTAAATGGACAACTTTTATGAGGGGGAGAGAGAATCAATATTAACAGTTGTTCGGTATTAGCGTCATGCCAAATCTTGGAATTATAACTTCTTTTTATAGAATAAGGGTGACAAGCGAATACACAGTCCACATGATGGTAAGTGAATGCTGTGGCCCATAGATGTCTACATTAATCCTCGGTTAAGAATGCGTTGCAGGTGTGTTGTTACCCCTGAGGACTAATATAGAATGCCTCGTAACCAGTAAAAATAATCTATGGTTCACTACACTCACCACACGAAACAAAGCAGCACTAAGCTGCTATTTATCGCTGGTGTTCTGTAAGTGTGTGGTCCTTGCCCGGTCGAGCCGACCCATTCGTGCTACAACTATACTACTAATATAGCTGCAGCATGGCTCTACCACGTATAATTTTTTAATTCAATGTCATTTCGAAGATTAAGCCGGATAGATATACATACTAATAGACGATTTTTTTAAATGGTTATCCACGATAGATGGTTAAAAGTTAGTTGTAGCTTATAAGTTTTAGGAAGATGTTAGAATGGGCTCTTTATCTAAGAGTTCTAGAATATTATATATTTCATCTAACAGAGTACTTTTTAATAGGTATAGATTCAGTGTGCAGGTCTTCACAAAGCAACATAGCATCTCGTGGTTGCACCTTTGTTTTTTTTATATAGAATAAGTACGATAAGCGAGCACACAGTCCGCCTTATGGTAAATGGATAGTGTGGCCCATAGACATCTACATCTATATTTGATTAAGAATCAAAATGCAAATGCGTTGTCACCCATGAGGACCAAGATGGTACGCCTCGTATATAGTAAAAAGGGCCTCCGGTTCCTTACACTCACCATATGAAACACACCAGCATTTAGCTACTATTTTATGCTGGTATTATGTGAGAGCGTAGTCCTTTCCCGGCCGAGCCGATCTAATTCGTATTACAACCATAATATATAGCTGCAGCATAGCCCTACAATGACGACATTTTAATATACATAATATGTTGAAAATTTGTCTTCAACGTGTATTATTTTGTTTGTTTTACATTGTTTATATTATTTTAACACTAGTTGTTGGGTCGGCTTAACTGTACTAATTCCAAATAAAGTTCCTTTTTTTATTAAATAGGTGTTTTGAACCCTTAATTACTCTTCTTCTAAAGCGAACTGTCAGATATTATTGATTTAGTAATTAATAAATAATATCATTCCGCAATCAACGTTTAACGCTTCTTTCACAATCACAATTATCGTTGTTTCAATGTGATATGGTTTATGAATGAATCATCGAGGACGGACAACGTGTACGACGATCAACTACACAACGCCCTATAGTAAGTACCCATAGCTATTAGTTAAGTTCAGACTCAGACATCCACAGATAATACCTATTCCTATTCGTACAGGCAGCGACGGTAAGCACTAAGCAGTACAGCGCTACCAGGCGCTAACGTCCGCGCCACCCCCGTATTGTACGTCGCCCGCCCGCATACAACTTCTGTCCGCTTCGAGTTCACAGACACTCTTTATTTTATTCCACGGCCTCGTCTCTCAGTCGCATTTCGCCGGTTGAACACAGTGCTCGTTTTATCCTTATTTTCTCCATTCCATAAACCTAGGTAAGTGAATCATTTTAACAACTAACGTTTCCATCCTCAACAGCTTTTAATTTAAAAAAAAATATAATAAATATCTATAAAAAGTCAATGACAACTATTTTTCGGACACTCCTTAAAGTTACTGGCTATGGAAATTCTGACATGGCTTTCTTTACTATTTTATAGTTGTCAAACTTAAATGCATTTTTTTTTCTATCTTAAATTTGGATTTTACTTGGTTAGATATAGTTCTGTTAACATGTTCAGCATATTTTACCGCGATTAACGGAACTTTAGAGAGGGAGCGCTCGCATGATTTCATCGATACCCATCGACTTTTTTATCCATTATGTTCGTGATAAATGCATACGTCGTGCGATTTTATTCTTTTGTTCTTTATCTTTTCTTTGTTTGGTATGTACGTCGTTTAAAACTTTAAGACAATATCATTATCAACAGTGCGTTACGACAACATGGCCATTTATTATTGATTATATTGCAATAAACATTATGTATCAACATGCAATACCCACAACCATAGGATTTTAGTGAAAGATATTTTATCTGTTTTATAATACCTATTTAACTTTACAATTTGTAACCCTATGATGTGTCTATCTAATATATAAAATAAAATAGACATGAGTTATAAAAAAAAATAAAGAATTAGTTTGTACAAGTTGATTTTCACACGAATATTATCCAAAATACCAACAAAAGGCAATGTAATAAAAATAACCGTTCCGCTGTGGTTTGCTTAGCGGCATGCGATATTATGCTAATAAATACAATTACTCGGATGCGCTAACTAACCCGGTGCCGTTCAACTTCGTATTAGATTTTGGATTTACAGCTTTTAACAAATTTAATTACCTTCAATCTTTTACATTTTGACTCTAGGCTTAATTTTGCAGGTCAATAAACTATTATAATCGTATTTTATAATTTAAACTAGTTATTAGTAATTTACATATACATACATACATAAACACTCACGCCTGTCACCCAGAGGGGTAGGCAGAGACTACGGACTTCCATTTGGCGCGATCCTGACACACCTCTCTCGCCTCTTTTACATCCATATATCTACGCATACACGCTCGTCGGTTAAGGGTACTCCTAATCTGGCCCATTTTTAATGTATCGCCGATTTGGTCGATAAACCTTCGTCTAGGGCGTCCCTTCTCGACCCTGCCGTTCACTTCCGCAACATAAATTTGCTTTGTCACTCTTTCCTCGTTCATTCTTTCTACGTGACCAAACCACCGAAGCATTCCTTTCTTAATCCTTGTCACAACGTCATCTTGCAAACCACACTTTTCTCTTATCACACTATTTCTCACCCTGTCATTCAGATTCAGCCCTAGCATACTCCTTAAGGAACGCATTTCTACAGCATTTATTCTACTCTCATTTATTCTTATTTATTCTATAGTAATTTACACATTCATAATTTAAAAATTATAATCATACTTAGTAGTTTGAACTGGTGCGCAATATAGATTAATTAGAATAGTAAATTACAGGCTTTTTTAAAACAAGAATAAATGAAAAATCCATCTGTTATTAACAACAGTAATCTGTAGCTATTGGCGTACTAAAATTAGACTATGACTAAACAACACATGGTTGACACATCCGACCATTCGTTAAGTTTCATAAAAACATGCAGCAAACAAAACTAGGGACCTTTATTTACTTAGGCAGCAATTTCGTTTAAAAATGTCGTAAAGCTGTAAACATTTTTAATTCATTACTTCATCTCAAAATTATTATTTCGTTCGCCCTCTAAATACGGAGAATAGGAAGCGATACAATTTATTTACGCATGATGTAAAATTACCGTAAAGAACAGAAACCGGTTTGTATGTCGATATAATGCTTTCGCCACTATACGCATCATTGCATTTAAAAATTTCATCAATCATAAAACGAATAATTGTTAATTACAGTTTGCTGCCCCACGGAACTATCCTTTACCATTTTTGTTTACATTATTCTCAAAAAAAAAAAAGAAAATAATGTGCGTATTTAAAATATTTACATTCTATTACATATAATTTATTTCTATCTTTTAGTCAGCTTAAAACAAGATTATTGATCCGTATAGCAATATTAAAACAAATAAATATATGCTAAGATCGCGTTTATTAGTTTATTTAGTTTAGTTTAATAGCTATTAATTTACTCCGTTAAACAGTAAATATCATAGGACACAATATTACATTAAGCATACGAAAGAATTTTGAAAATTTTCCTGTTTTGTTTTGTTGTTGGAATAATTTACTGAATTTATGAATCATGTTAACTGGAAATTATTATGGCCTCAATTTTGTAATGGAAGTAATATTTCTACACGGCAATAAACAGTAAGTTCCCTCCACTCTTCTCTCTTCAAATACAAATATTCGATAGCAACGTTTTGTAATATAAGGTACATAGTATAATCTACTCAGACAGGACAGTGGCTCATGTATTGAAAAGAGAGAGAAATACACTCCACTCCAGATATGCAGGAAAGAGACGGACTGACTTCCCGAATACGAGAATCGATTGCGAGGAGACTGAACCACCCCTAATATTTGAAGGGCCTGCCACGAGGGTTCGTTGACTGACTAACGATTAAGATAAAATAATTTTATTGAAAGTAACCTTGAGTAATTATAGTTAATTTAAGACATGGTTAAATTTTCTACATAGATACACTAATAAAAATTTTCAAACCTCATTTTTTGTGCCATAATATAAATACTACGGCCACTATAAAATCAATTAACGGGATTTTCTAATACGTACTACATAAATATATTTCTTACCGCCAAGTGCTTTTATTTTGTTTAATTATTACTTAGTTTCTGTGACTGATAAAATCCTACCTATTTTATTATTAATAACTTGAATTCTTGGACTTGAATTCAATGGCAATGGAACGAACAGAATTAGGAGCCAAATCGAACGAAAGATGTAAGAAATTAAGGACTTGCTAACGTGGAAAAAAGAACCATCCTGCCTTAAATTGGTAACAAATTAAGCACAAAAAGGCGGCTACAATAACGATCATCTATATAAAACATTTTATAGGTACATACTTAAATAGAGGGTGAATCGGTCCTAGGTACTCTAAGCGTAGGAAGATCAATACAGGGCGAGGGGAGCTCAGCCGCTGTTTGGGGACCAGCCGGAATAATAATAACGTCGGCGTGTCGACTGCAGTAAACTAAATCATAGGGCAGTAAAAAATTTTCCTATGTAATTCGTTAGAGGATCTATATCAGCTTAGCTAAAGACAACATTATCTTAGATATGTATTTAAAATTGAATTTAATTGTATTCCATAACTCGCTATTGTCTAATTTTGATTTTAGTTTTAATATTATATACTTTATTAACATTAATTAACACGGGGGAAGTACACCATTAATGACAAATAAGGGTTGATTGAGCTACCAATAAAGCGAGTTAATTTTCTGACCTCAATCCTCTATCTACGCGTTCAAGAGCACAAATAAATAAAATACACGATAACCAATTTCGATCCCGCCATATGGTGAGAATACCAACGTAAAATATCAGCTTAACGCTGCTGTGCTTCGTATGGTGAGTGTAGAGAACCGGAGACTCTTTTTACTGGAAACGAAGCATTCCATCTTAGTCCTTACGGATGACAACGCATCTGCATTTTGATTCGTAATCGAGGATAGATGTAGATGTCTATGGGCCGCAAGCAACCACTTACCATCAGGTGGACTGTGTGCTCGTTTGTCACCCTTATTCTATAAAAAAAAAAATCATTTGCATACTGGACATACATTGGGCTTTAGCAATAGTAAAATTTAATGTGCACTGCCTAATTTCTGCAGGTTTTACGAAATTCTTTAGTCGTTCTTGTTAAAGAGATTATTTGTAATAAATCCATCGCCATAAATAAATTGCCAAAAAACTGTGAAGAAAAAACAAGTTTACCTCTAGGATCAGTATTGGGACCACTTCATTATATGATATTGAGCAAATTTAACGAAATCATGACGTTATGAATGTCACAGAGCTACACTTGATGACGAAAAGGAATTCGGTTTCGTTATTGGGCAATAAATTATAAAATTTTAAGTGGTAGGTAAGGCTGTATAGAATACCACTACACAGTCTACGTATCGAATTTAGATATGGACTTTATAGCAAAAAAACTTGCTCATAGTTTAATGGATAATTGCAGATGATACAGCGCAAAAATTGCAACTATTCAAAATCATCGATTAAAATACATACCAAAGCAATGTGAAAAATAATGAGACAACGCTTATAGGAAAGGGAGATTGCACTACAATAGAAAAGTAAAAAATATTTTTAATCTTAAATAAGTTAATTAAATTTCTTATCTTTATTTTCTCTAAAGACTGGTAGTATAGTTTTTCTAACGTGTCTATTGTCTGTATATTAATTTAAAAAATTAATTAATAGCGCTATTTAATCGTTATAATTCGGTATACGTATTATCAATGTGGAGTTTATTGGACTCTTAATTAACTCATAAGTTATTTCTTGCTTAAATTCTGTGTGAATGTGAAGATATGTATCAAAAAAAAAATGGGTTCCAAGCGCGATGGCACCCATCCGTGATGCTCGCTTCGTCAAATCTTAATTAGTACAGCCACGGGCGCAACTTGACGCTCCATAAAGTTTGAGACGTAGATTTTAAAGTTGCATTCTAGAGTGAGGTCGATGACATCGCAACCGTGTTTTCGCCACATAAGTTTTTAGTCATCGTCATCGGGTTTTAATTAATAACGTGCCGTTTATTATACAATTACTTGTTGAATTTCAATATTTTGACTATTCTAAATTTATCATAGAGAACAAGCTATAATTGGAGCGGAATCGATAATAGAATCCCATTATGTAATTCGAAATTAATTATAAAATATCTGCATACATTTCAACATGTTTAAATTAAACAAAAATGCCTGTCTATTCCAATCGTATATTGCGTAACAATCCTTGTCGGTCAAAACTATTTTTATAAACATTAATAATCTAATTGACAAAAAATACGCAGTTGTGTTATAAATCTATACACATAAATACAATTTAAGTGTCTGTTTGTAATTTCAAAATAACTGCTTTTTAATAAATGCATACGAAAGTACGGTACTTATAACAAAAGCACAAATTTTAAACATTTTGTCTGTCTGTCTGTCTGTTTGTTCGGTTTAATCTCCGATATCACCGGACCGATTTTGACAGGATTGTCACTGGGCGATAGCTGATATGATAAGGAGTAACTTAGGCTTCTTTAATTTAAAAAAAAGAATTAAGGTTCTGCGCAAAAAAAAATTAAAACCTTAAATTACACGCGGGCGAAGTCGCTGGGAACAGCTTTTTCGTAATATGTTTAATATCTAAAGAGTACTGGTTTTCTCAAAACTAAACATAACAAACCCTGAGCAGAGTTTAAAAATTCAACAATGGTAATTGTCTTCTGCATACCTAGCGTTAATTGACGGTAAAGGACATAATAATACAACAAGCGCGCCAGGGTTATAGTTTTCTGTGATAACATGTAAGTAGTCTTCGTCCCTCAATCACAATGGCGTCCGTGTTTAAAACAATGGCGGCAATCCGCGGCGCACGATTTCAATTATAAAGTCTGTGGACGTAAATATGGCGTAGAATATGTGCAGACATCATCCGCAGGAATGTGTGGAGTTTTTCAACACAAAATAATGTAATTGTTTAATGTTTACTGACCAAGAAGTCTTTATTTCACTCATATCTGCAGCCGTGTTCTGGTTGTAACGCGAATGGGGAAGGACCACGCTCTCACAAAATATCAGCGTAAAATAGCAGCTTAATGCTGCTGTGTTTCGTATGGTGAGTGTAGAAAACAGGACAACTATCTTATATATCTATATAATCTTAGTCCCCTGGGGTTCCAACACAATTTTTCACCCTGTCATTCAGAGTCACCCTTAACTTACTTTTTAATAGTCTCATTTCTACAGCATTAGTTTTATACTCATTCTTTAACCACGGTAGTCACGGTAGGGAATACGTAGTGATACTATACTTTTTGGTAGGTACTAAAAAGCACCGTGAATGTTAGCTTATAATCTTACGCTCACCAGTTGGGATACGTAACTAACTAGTTGGCAGTAAGATAAACTTATTTGTTACGCAAATGGTTTCACATTGTTTTTAACCTTTTTTTAAGTATTTCACCTTCTAGTGCCTCAGTGCTGTATTATTTAATTTTTTACACATTATTAACTTTTTTAATTCTTCCACTTTTAGAATTATCCATAGTGCGGTTTATCTATTTCTAATCTAACTCATCTATACTAATAAATAAAATTGAAGTGTCTGTTTGTAATGTCGAAACATAAAATATGACTAATATTTCAGAAACTTTTACTTTTCACTTTTCTAACACAATAGAGTAAAAGGTCCCATATATTCTGAGTCCATTTACTCTTCATTCTATATCCTTGTCATGTGTGAGATTTAAAACAATAGATGAGTAGTCCTGCAGACACGTATGTAAGCTAATCCTGTTTATACTTAACTGCACATGAGAAATGAACAACGAGCTCCATTGTAAGGGGTAATTGGATGTAACGAAACCAGCCAAGTGTTCTCAACAACGCAGTGTCTGGGGGTTAACTTGTATCCTGCACCTAGTGAGGCGTAGGTCCCATAATCTTCTTCTAATGTCTAGTGAATATTAAATTAGGTCTACAGGAAATTATTGTCTTTGTTTTTAAGAAGAACTTTTAAATAAAAAAAAAATTGAAACCCTGAGGAATTAGGTGCATGCGTTATAACCAGTATAAAGGGTCTCTGGTTCTCTACGTTCACCTCTACCACGTAGAAATGCCCATATCCCGACGACTACAAATCCTCGCAAAAGAACACCGATTCCTACCAAGGATGATACGCGAGGCTATTGAAATCAAAAAACATCCTAATTTCCATAGAGAAGATGGATTGGTGCTGCCATCTGCTTGGGATCCTATAATTAACAAAATTAAATCCAAACCCAAGCATACCACTGCAACACTTCTAGATACTGTAAGCTAAGTCTGCATAGATCGAACCTAAAATTAATATTCAAAAACTGAAGGTGTACCTGGGCTATGACATCGGGAGGTCAAACATCTCAGTGTCTCAGTACCCCCCCCCCTCCCCCACCTTAAATTAAGTAAATTAAACGCGATAAAATCCGTAAAAATAGTTCATTCCATTAGACTTCATAGCTTTAAACCTATTTTCAAATTGTTTCACTATCTGTAAAATAAGTTAGTGTGTACAACTCTGATATGATATTATGTTATTCATACGATAATATTATTGTGTTTAAACTCTTAATCGTTCACACTGCTTTATCTTCATAATATTAAGAAATACCTAAACATCTTTTCTTTGTTAATACACAAGCAATCGATAATGAATACCGATAAAATATTGAACAATATTTTTACTATGCAAGCGCTAATGTTTTTTTTTAATTATTCAATATGGAATGGGTGAAGCATGTTATAAAGTACTAAATTAAAAAAAAAACTTAAATCTTTTATCGTTGTTTAATTTTATGACTACATATCTGTCCTAAGCATCTAGTATGATATGTTGTTACTACATTAGGTGTAAAATATATTAAATTACGTATATTATATTATACGGTAATATGTTGTATGTAAGGTATGAGCCGCTTAAATTTCGATCTCGGTCTACTTTTAAAATATTGAAGTTTGTGTAATTTTGCTTGTTCAGACATTTATGACCCGATGGTGGGTTGTAGCCTATTTGCATGAGTGCTACGAGTATATCCAATTTTCAAAATTTTAAATGCCAACTTTACACGTACTCAGCGATGTAGGAAAACATCTAAGTCCACCAAGATGCGGCGCTACGAGAGGATGACTGTACCCACTGCCGGGGACGTATATAGGTTGTTTCTTTACTTTTTCTTTTATAGATAGGGTATGACTAACATGACCGGTTGAGCATCTTCATCTTTATAAATACATTGCATCGCGCCCGATGTACGCAGGTTACGTTTCTAATTCAAGCCAACGTAAATTCTGGAACATGGAGCGCGCCAAAATGACGTACTCACATCACAGATAATTAACGGTGTGTCAATTCGAAATTACCCTCGTAAAATTCTGCATTTATAGCAACTGCGCATAACTGTACTGATTCGGAAAATGTATCGTTAAAGGTCATCTGGTAATATATTACAGAGGTTTATAACGTTACATATATTAAACTGTCATTTAGAATGCCAAAAGGCAAGAAGTCAGTCCATGGTAACCAATAAAAAAAAAGAAACGTCTTACTGGTATCCATCAGCAAAGAGAATATAACCACTCCATCACTGTAACTCCAAGGAGCATATAATCACTACGTTTTCTGTAACTCTTCCTGTTGCAGTCATGAATAGAGATGAAATCTTATGTCAGCGGAATCTAAGTGTTTGGCTAAGCAATCTCTAATCCTTCTGTCAACCCTGGCGATAACATTAAATACTAAACAGACTTTGTGCCCATTAGTAAATGATTTACTGATTGATATAATAAAATTAAACTACTTTAATATTTTAAAGACTTGAATTAGCGGTTTTAAACCCTAATAGCTAAAAATTTAGGTGTTAGGGAAACGTGTGAACGTTTACTACAAAATATCTACCTACATAAGTAACGGCCGCCTGACTGACAGAAAATCCACCCAAAACGCCAACATCGGTGATGGGAATCAGAATCAGCAGCACCAGTAGGTGGCACCTACAAGGTACCAGTGTGGGATATGGACAACTTTTCCAAATATGTATACTTACATCGTGGATATTCGTGAAAACTTGAGCAAAAAATGAGTAGTGAATGCAATGCAACTAACTGTCTTCATAAGTAAAAATATTTGAACCTCCTTCAAAATATCGATTAAAATTTTCTCTGTTCTTTTCTCGTCGGCAACAGTTCAGCATTGGTTGAGGTAAAACAAAAAATTTAAATTTAAACATCAGTTGTTTTTCACCTTGAAGAATTTCTTAAATCGTTTAAATTTTTTAATTTCAACAAAATTAACATGACTGAAAACAACGAAGTCCTAACTTTTGTCTTTATTTGATTAGGGCAAAAAACATCTTATCTGCTAAATACGTAAGTCGACCATTCGTTACATTATAACAAAAACAGACAATGCGTTTTGTAGGTTACACATTCGCCATATAAATTTATTCTTGTATTTCGTAATAAGCATTTAATTTAATTAATATAATCTATGTTAAAATTGTTCAATTGAAATGCAAAGTTACCAGCCTCGACCCAAATTTTGCCATAAAAATGGTGACGATTACGACGCTGATAAAATGTAAAACCGTGTTGTTGTAGTCTTATTTTTTTTAAAGTTTTATAAATATTATACATATAAGTCTTTTAAAATAATCAAAAACGAAAAAAGTACTACTTTAAGTTGAATTTTTGAAATCGTAAGTTACAGAATAAATTTTACTAAACATAAATGAATTTCATCATCATCATCATCATTACAGCCTTTCACAAGTCCACTGCTGAACATAGGCCTCCTCCAAGGAATGCCACAAAGCACGGTCCTGTGCCACCTGCATCCATCGACTTCCTGCATGTCTTACTAGGTCGTCACTCCATCTCGTAGGGTGTCGCCCTACACTTCGCCTACCGGTACGAGGCTGCCACTCAAGAACCTTTCTTCCCCATCGGTTGTCGGTTCTTCGAGCTATATGGCCGGCCCACTGCCACTTCAGCTTACTAATCCGTTGAGCTATGTCGGTTACTCTGGTTCTACTGCAGATATCCTCATTTCTAAGTTTATCACGCAGAGAAACCCCGAGCATAGCCCTCTCCATAGCTCGCTGAGCGACCTTGAGCTTCCTCATACGGCCAGCAGTGAAAGACCACGTCTCAGATCCGTAAGTCATCACTGGCAACACGCACTGGTTGTTTATCTATATTAAAATACGATTTAAGTGTAATTTTGTATTCAGAAATAAAATATTAACATGTTTGTCTATGTTGGTATATGATAAACTCTTAAAATCTGTACAAATAAATAAAATTGAAGTCTGTTTGTAATGTCAAAATAAGAGCTTTTTACTAAGTGCATAGCATATGGTACTTATAACAAAACACAATTTTTTTAAATTTTGTCTGTCTCTCTGTTTGTTCCGGCTAATCTCCGAAATGGCTGGACCGATTTCGACGGGACTTGCTGATAGCTGATGTTATAAGGTATAACTTAGGCTACTTATATTTTAGAAAAATAATTCGGGTTCCGCGCAACATAATTAAAACCCTAAATTACACGCGGGCGAAGTCGCGGGGAACAGCTAGTACATTTATATAAATAAACTACTCTGACCGATCGTTAAAACAGTCCTTTTGGATTTCGGAATGCACCTGGCAGTTGTGCCAAGTTTAGAGTTAACACTTAGCTTTTTCTTTTTATTATAGAACTAGCTGTTACCCGCGACTTCGCCCGCGTGTAATTTAGGGTTTTAATTTTTTTGCGAGGAACCCTAACTATTTATCTAAAATAAAAGTAGCTTAAGTTACTCCTTATGATATCAGCTATCTGCCAGTGAGTCCCGTCAAAATCAGTCCAGCCATTATGGAGATTAGCCGGAGCAAACAGACAGACAGACAAAAGTGTTAAAAAGTATATTTTTGTTATAAGTACCGTTAATACTTTCATATGCATTTAATAAAACATTGTAATTTTTGACATTACAAACAGACACTTCAATTTTATTTATTTGTATAGATGATTTCGATTAAATACAAAGTTTATAGAAGAACAAACGTATCAATATCAGCGGTGAAAGCTTTCTATTCAATCAGGCTGAGTTTTATGGACCCGATCACAGACGTTAACGTCCAGGGAGCCGATTTAGATTCTGCTCAGACTTAGTTTATCCCTAAGACCACTGGTGTCAAAATTAAACAGAATACTTTAATATATACATATTTACGAGTACATCTTGATTCTACGAAAATATTGAAGAGTAATATCATTATATACCAGAAAACATAATTTAAAATGCATAAATATCGTTATATATATTTTCATTAAATTAAAACAAATAAAATTATAAATATCTCAGTATATAAACCTACTTGAAATTCTTTATAGCACGAATTACAACATGGTGACAATGCCAAGAGTTGTATTTATTATTTATTAATTTAACACTGCATTATTGTGCAAACAAGAAGCGTATGCTTGAAAATTTTCTTACAAAAAATAATATTGTTTTATCAGCAAAAATGTAAGTCGAATAAGAGTTACGAAAATCGAGTTATCGTTCAATATCGTTTATGCGTATCAAAATATTGATATGGAAAAACATAAAGTAAACAAACAGATAGGTGCCATATTTTGTTCAATTGAATACAGAAAGAACGCAAAAGGTAGCTGCAGTGACGCAGTTTTGTATTTGTAATAACAATACCGCATTGCGGCCGGACAATTGTCTCTCTTTTTGAGCATTATAACAAGATTATAGATGTCGATAGCCCCTAAAACTGTACAAATATTTTTTTTCTTTAATATAATTTTACCGTTTCAGTCTATTGAAGGCTCAGTGCTGAACATAGGCCTCCCCCATAGATCATCATCATAGGAATGATATTTTATTTTACTTGCAAATAATCTTCTTTTACATTCAGTTTTGCTGTTTTGCTGACAGTACCTTTGTAATGTTTGAAGTAAAGTGAAAGTTACATATATATTGATACAGTGATAAAAATGGGCCACTTTGTACTACATCTGGGATATTTTTGGGTGGATGGAAGAGGAAATATGAATTCTATTCCAATTTTTGTTCAAGAAATAACGATATATTCATTTAAAAGTGTTTCTGGATGATTTCACTGTTAAAGCAAGACTTACGTGATTACTGAAGGTCGCTTTAACTGAGATAATGTTCAATGTGATACGGACTGCATTACGATCGTGACCATACATGGAGAAAACGCACGCGTACCTACTAAAGTTTACCTTGCATGGACTCACTTGCGAAGGCTAACATCTGTCCAATCCTGGACAAGAGTATTTATATTGATGGCGCGCAATAACTTCCCAAATGATTTGAGCATCGTTTTTTACTTTACTTGTAGTAATTACGAAATTTTAACATGTGCAAATGAAACATAATTTATTTTAATGTAGGTATCTCATAGATGATAGTAATATAATATACTGTATCTGAATGTATATATTTTTTAAAATATAGAACGCAATTTATTGAAGTAAACACAAGCTTGCCAGACAGACGTTGTTCTGCCCTTGTCGACTACCCTTTGTCCTTTAAAAAATCCGTAAATTCGCAATAAAAAATATTAAGATTCACTTTTCGGGATAAAAACTATGCTATCTCTCAAGTTGGACCAAACTGCACACAGTGTGCAAAATTTCATTGTAATCAGTTCATCATTCAATAGCATAGGAGTACATCGCGGACAAATAATGTAGGTAATACATAATTTTTATATATAAAGATATTAACTAACAAATTTTAGTTATAAATCCACCGTTGTTAAGTGAATAAAATATATAAAAAGATTAAAAGCTCGAACATCGCACACCAAGATCCTTTCCAGTCAGGAACAGTCGTATTTATAGCAGCAAGGTCGTGCCACTTTGCCGGTGCATACTTGCCACAGTCTATATCTGATGCACTTCAACAATACTTATATCATAGAATTCTTAAACGTGGTAGAGCCATGCTGCAGCTATATTATGGTTGTAGCACGAATGGGTCGGCTCGACCGGGGAAGGACCACGCTCTCACAGAATACCAGCGTAAAATAGCAGCTTACCGCTGCTGTGTTTCGTATGGTGAGTGTAGAGAAACGGAGACCCTTTTTACTGGAAACTAAGCATTTCATCTTAGTCCTCATGGGTGACAACGCTATTTTGATTCGCAATCGAAGATAAATGTAGATGTCTATGGGCTACAGCAACCACTTACCATCAGGTGGACTGTGTGCTTGTTTGTCACCCTATCCTATAAAAAAAAGAATACCATCGTAAAATGGCAGCTTGACACTGCTGTGTTTCGTATGGTGAGTGTAGAGAATCGAAGACCCATTTTACTGGAAAAGAGGCATTTCATCTTAGTCCTCACGGGTGACGACACATCTGCATTTTGATTCTTTATTGAGGATAAATGTAGATGTCTATGGGTTACAGCAACCACTTACCATCAGGTGCTGTGTGCTCGTTTGTCACCGTATCCTATAAGAAAATAATAGAGCATTGCGACAAACCTATTCCCAAATGTTGAAAACACTACTCAAACTTATAAATAACAGACTTGAAATAAATTTTATTGTCAAGTTCATTTATATTAAGAACTGTACCAAAAACAAAACAAGGACTCGTTGCTACAAAACAGGCGACCGTGATATTCCCAAGCTCGACATTGGCAATGAACTATAAATTGGACCGTCGCGTCGCGTCGTCGGGGCGTTGCAATTTTGCGAACTATAAAAGCGTAATTCATAAATTATTTGCTATGTTTACGTACCTACTACAAATAACAATGACATGAAATTAAATGAAAACTTAGAATTACACCGGTTTTACAATAAGCTTATAAACCTGTTTTATGTTCCTCCTTCGAAGATATTGGGACAGATGAGATGAGACGTTACCAGTTTCGTAACGGTTCATACTATCACGATTACAGCCTATATACAGTCGACAGTTAAACACAGGCCTCCTCCATACGCTTGGCAAGCGGGTTGCAGTTTTTTTTTATTCAGCTGTCATCAGGAAGATGCTGCTGCCCATCTTCTGGTGGTTTCCCTCTGTCGTTGTTTATGATTTCCACGGTATGAAAAGGGGTGGTAAAAATTCTTACACCGCCACTACCCGGTAACATTGTTAATATTCTCTTTAATCACTCCTGGTAAGCTTAAAATGCTTGTGTTAAGAATATATTTCCCAATTAATTCGTAGTACCACAGTAGTCGAATGGTAGATTCGAATCCACGACCATTTGAGTTCGCGGTCCGCACCCTGCCATTGGGCTACTGTCGCTTCATTGATCATACATCACAGACTTGGTGGTAAAATTTCTGTTCCAATTATTTAATACAGTTTTGAATAGTAAGTAACCATATTATAGTAACGTGTGTGTTTAAGTTGTAAATCAGCAAAAACGGTACGCGTCGAGACCGACTGTCGGTTTACGGTGAAATTTTAATAACTTTTAAAACTTTCTACGGAGGCACAAGTAGCGTGAGTCATTCGGTTCAGTGTACGAGTGTGCGTCCCCTCCCAGATCGGCATAGTCTGTCTCTGTTACTCCTTGGATGTGCGAATGCGCCATATCGATCCAAATGCTTTTTTCTCTGTCCGAAAATCACATGTTATGCAATAAAGAATCACAAGCATTAATTCTAGAATTCTATACTTAAACATTCGCATTTGTTAAAATATTTTTACAGGAAAAACCACTTTTGTGGTAGTATGTTTATAGAAACTGTCACCATAGGGTGAATATACTGCCATAATTTTTAATAATATCATTGGTCAAAACCATAATTGGTGATATTTTAACTGCTATTTTAGTATTCTGTGAGAGCGTGGCCCTACCCCGCGGTCGAGCTGACCCATTCGTGCTACAACCTTAATATTGCTGCAGCGTGGCTCTACCACGTATACTATATGTGGTAGATTAATAGCCACTTAATGTTTCGATTACCACAATACTAACCATATATCACGATATTATCATGTTATGGACTTAATATACAATCCACACATAATCTTAAAAAAGAAAAAGGTTCCTACTCACAACAGTTATTGGACGTAGCCAAACATTTTTTCCGCAACGGTTGAAATAACTTTATTATCATTTCTTTTGCTATTAGTAAAATTGGATTGTTCTTACTGCGAAACGTTAAAATACGGTAAGCCCAAACTGCGTCGATCGGATCAATATCAATAATTAACGACCTTACATAATCGCTTATTTAACCTAATTATCTATATACCTGTCTCTTTCATTAATTATTCTTTTAGAATCACTTTTTTTTAAGAATAAGGGTGACAAATGAGCACATAGTCGACCTTATAATAAGTGGATGCTGTGGCCCATAGACATCTAAATCTATCCTCGATTACTCGAATCATTATGAACCTGATGCTAAGTGAGTTAGCACGTGTGTTGTGAAACTGTTTACTTAGTAAATGAATTAACAGCCTTAGTCCTACTGCTAGGAACAGGCCTCCTCTTATTTCTAAAAAAATATGGAGTAAGTGGTAGTATCCCTGCGAAATGTGAAGGACTTGCCATACCTTTAAAATATTTTCGCACACATGCATTTATTTCACACATATGCATTTGACGTGGTAGAGCCACGCTGCAGCTATAATTATGGTTGTAGCATGAATAGGTCGGCATGACCGGAGTAGGACCACGTTCTCACAGAATAACACCGTAAAATAGCAGCTTAATACTGCTGTGTTACGTAGTGTAGTGGGTGGAGAGAACCCAAGACCCTTTTTACTGGAAACTAGCCATGCGATCTTAGTCCTGTGAGATGACAACGCATCTGCATTTTGATTCTTAATCGAGGATGATTTTAAATTGTGTATGCCACAGCATCCACTGACTATCAGGTGGACTGTGTGCTCGTTTGTCAACCTTATTCCATACAAAATTCAGTTTTTCTGGTGACGATTTTTGCGACGCTGGGTACGTAGTAAATCGGCAAGTAAAATTGTGATTAACAATTTCTGCAATGCTGCCGGGAATCGAACTTTGGTTACTTTCTTATTAAGGAAAGAGATGTAGGATAAATTAACATATTAGTTAAACAGTATACGACGTTAATATCTCTTGCATAAAACATACCAGATGCTGCAGGCGGACATTTTGAATTGCGAGCCATATGGCGCGCATGGCGTTCGCTTGTTTGGACATTTTTTAAGCTTCGCTTTACTTGGTTCTTGTTTGATTCTTTACCGTATAAGGGTTTGGAAAGGGGCCATGACATGACGCAGACAGTTAAACGGTGCTATATGTAGGCACAATGGTACATTAATTTTATTTAGACGTGAGGATGTGATAGACGTCGTTAGTTTTGATGTCATTGAATTACACCGTTTGACACGTCATGCTAGAAAAACTTCCAGTTTTTTTGAACGTTCTAATTCTAATGAAAATTAGGCCATTTACAAAAACTAATTCGATTTAAATTGTCTTAAAATTAATAAATTATTCCATACTAGCTGGAACCGGGCGCGTTGCTGCCGCAAAAGAAAAAAAATTTGTGAAAATATTGTTTTAAATTTGGAAGTTATATAGTTTAATTAGGAATAATATGTACATTAATTCAAGTTGAACGATAACTTTCACATAAATTTGTCGGTACGATACGCGCGCCACCTACTGTAAATTGTTTGTACTATAACTACAACCGTCGCGCAAGTGCATGCAATAAGTTGACAAAATTTTACCGCAAAAGCCCTGAGGACTAAGATGGAATGCCTCATTTCCAGTAATAAAGGTATCCGGTTCCCTACACTCACCATGCGAAATATTAGAATAGAATGAATGAATCTGCTATTTCACGCTGGTATTCTGTGAGAGCGTGGTCCTCCCCCGGTCGAGCCGACCCATGCGTGCTATCACCATAATATAGCTGCATGGCTCTACCACGTTGAAAAACCTACATGTAATATTCCTACACACATCCCAAATTCTATGCATTCCATACGTACAGGTTATATACTTTACTCGTCGCTTCGTAAATGATAAAATTCGTTGAACGGACGATAAAAGTATGACGCATAAACGAGACTGTTTACAAAACACGTTTTAAATCGGAGTGACTAAAGGTATCGTCATTGCTCGCCGTGATGGCGACACTAATACGTTATGTATTTTTTAGTTTTATAAACTGAATCACAAATAAACGTTATATTAATTTATTGATAAATACTTAATGTACAAATTTTTAAGGTTGCTGCCAGGGTTGTCAACCAGTGCCAGTTTTTATAACAAATAGAGTATTTTGGAGGGTTTATACCTGTTAAATACAGTACGTGACGAAAAAAACGCAACATTTTTGGTCACTCCATTTTTATTACTAACATACTTACAGCCTATTGAAAGTCACTGATGAATATATGCCTCCCCATAAATTCATGAGGGATATTGCCATAATTCAACGTTTGGCAGATTAGTGAACAACCACAGTCTTTTTAAGTTGTTATCAGGATGATTCTCCTCCCTCATCTCTTACCTATCTCCTCTTTCATTTCCCTCTGTCGCATCTAACGACAGCTACTGGAAGATATAGGGCACTCTAAGGCGCCATTTCACGGCAATATCATGCCATAGCCAGCCTTTATTGAAGTTAAGTGATTTCGCCTGCATTTTAATTTCAAATAGAATTATGGTATTCGGACCCGTAATAAAGAACGATACTATAGATATCATAAAATATGGTTGGCATCCTTAGTTGTTTCCGTCCGAAGTATTTAAAGTTGAAAATACCAATACAAGAAAAATGTAACAACTTGTAGAGCAAAAATATCTATACCGTTAACATAATGCAACATGAAAAGTCTTTGGCATATTATGTAGTTCCGTCTACCATGAGTGTTTTCACGGCAAATTCTTACAAATGCTAATATTCAGCTCTAGACAATTGTAAACAAATAAGTATTACGGTTTACCGCTCGTTTTTAACTTCTATACTAACCAAATTACTATTAATAGGTAGAGACTGTACCGATATTTAAAAGCAAAAACATCACTGTTATACTCGACATTATTATGTAGTTGGTGCTTGGAAACGTCACTACAGTTAACCGTTAATCTTCTTTTGTTAAATTGTCTGGTCGTTCTGACTCCTGATGAATCATTTCCGATGTTTTAGGACATTAATCTACGTTCGTGCGTGCGTAAACATGAATGCGAATGAACAGGAAAATTACGTTTGTATTATTATTGATAAAAAGTATTCAAAACTCCTGATATACTTTTCATACCTCGGAGCGACAACGGTGTGTAGTTTTTTTTTAAAAATAATGGTGACAAACGACACCCGATGGTGTGGAATGATGTGGCCCATAGATGATTGATTTTTGATTTTATTTTTTCAATAAATAGTTCTAAATAATATGAATCATGGCCGTCAAGAATTCATTAATAATTTGCAGGCGTAGTTTTGATTAAAAAAAATTTGATAAAAAAAAATATAGAAATTTAAAATATATGCAGCCTATATGTTTTAAATTTCGAAATTTTTTAATCAAAACATTTTTTCTATTTTTTAAATAAAAGTCTACTTATAAATGAAATAAAAAATATACTATAGGTGTCTACTTCATTTTGCTACCTACACCCTATTTTTTCCAGCTGTAAAAAACTTAACCAGAATAACAAACGACTTGTAAAAATAGCCCAAGTGATAACAAGTGCCTGTCTACTACAACATTATTTCTCATAATTAAGTAATAATAATTAAATCCAGTTAAATAAAAAGTTAAAAGCAAAATTAACGCGCTACCTAGTACATATTACTACAATGAATAAGATTCGTATAAATAATAAATTTAAAAACCCCGAAACAAAAAAAGCTTCAAACGGCTGAAAATATTTTCTTGAATCACAGCTAAGAACACCCTCTATCAAGGTACCTTTCAAACAAAAAAAAATTAAAATAAATGAGTTCATCCGCTTGGAGGCTACGATGTCAAAGACATACACACAGACACACAGATACACACGAATAACATATAACACACTTCTGTTAGTGTCGGGGGTTAAAAATTTGATTTATCCAATCATCTTGTCTGCTTAATAAACTGTAAGCTCTTGGCTTAGTACACTGATGGGAAGCATGTGGATTTAGGATAGGATGACAAACGAGCACACAGTCCACCTGATGGTAAGAGCTTGCTGTGGCCCATAGACATCTACATCTATCTTCGTTTGCGAATCAAAATGCAGATGCGTTGTCACCCGTGAGGGCTAAGATGGAAAGCCTCTTTTTCAGTAAAATGAGGTCTCCGGTTCTCTACACTCACCATACAAAACAGTAGCATTAAGCTGCTATTTTACGCTGGTATTCTATGAGAGCGTGGTCCTTCCTCGGTCGAGCCGTCCCATTCGTGCTACAACTATACAATTAATATAGCTGCAGCATGGCTCTACCACCTGAATGTATGTACATGAAATTATAAGCATTCTTTATCAAGCTTCTCATCAGTGTAGGTACTAAGCTGAGGGTTTTCACTTTACACACACCAATATCGGTCACGTACAACTTGTATTTCTATTATAACTGTAGCTGATGATGAAAGATAAATGAGTATGCATAAGTATCTGTTATTAAAAACGATTCGATCGAACGAGCGATTCGCCCCGGCTTTGCACGGGTGATATCTGCATCTCGACAACAGCGCCACCTACCGGTTCCAAATGTGAATTTAAAACATCTAGGGACCCATTCAAACACACACAAAAAATTCATCTAAATCGGTCAAGCCGTTTTTGAGTTTTATAGCGAGACTAACGGACAACAATTGATTTTTATATAGGTATAGAGACTAGTTGTTCCCCGCGACTTCGCCCGCGTGTTATTTGGGATTTTAAATTTTTTGCGCGGAACCCTAATTTTGTTTCTAAAATAAAAGTAGCCTAAGTTACTCCTTGTGACATCAGCTATCTGTCAGTGCAAATCCCGTCAAAATCGGTCCAGCCGTTTCGGAGATTAGCCGGAACAAACAGACAGATAAAAACTTTAAAATTGTATTTTTTTATTAGTACCCTATATACATTTAGTAAAAAGCTGTAATTTTGAGATTACAAACAGACACTTCAATTTTATTTATTTGTATAGATAATAAAATTGTAGTTTTAAAAGGATCGGAAAAATGGCGAATGCAAAAATCAAATAGCAAATTCTTTAAGATTAAGGGGAAGATGTTCACGCAAAATTTTACAATCTGTCTCGTAAACGCATAAACACAACACTTTTCCAATAATATTGTAACAACGCTTTAGGATGTATCAGTGACACAAACACAATATGTGTATATACATACAACATCGAAACCCGAAAAAGTGATGATTTATCGAACTGATATTCAAACCCAGAATCTGTTATTGTCGACTGAAAATATGTACAATTAAATTTTATAAAGAAGAAAAAGCCGATTCTCATCTCTTTACAAATTCATAAGTTTTAAACGCTTATCTACGAATCATCTTGCGTTTTAGTATTTGTACAGTTACTTTATAATATCGATTTTTTTATTTCGCAGTTTAATTATGTTTTTAGTTTAATTGCGAGTATCTACACAGTACTGTCCACCAGACCACGAAGTTTCGGTATCCCGTAACGAGATAATGCGCAGCAAGCGAACGCGTTAACCGTTAAATTAATCAAATTACTCTTTAGGACTTGAATCTTAAATATGTTCTAATACGTCTATGTGAAATTTAGTTTGATAAACCTACAGATATTATAGAATCTGTCTCAATTTTCTAGCATGTTTATTTATTTATTTACAACAGCTAGCCCCGCGACGATTTTAATTTTACTGTGCGGAACCCTAATTCTATTTCTAAAATATAAGTAAAATATAAGTAGCCTAAGTTACTCCTTACAACATCAGCAATCTGCCAGTGAAATTCGCGTCAAAATCGCTCCAGTCGTTTCCGAGATTAGCCGGAACAAACAGACAGACAAATAGCCAGACAAAAATTTTAAAAATCGTGTTTTTGTTATAAGTACCGTATATACTTTCGTATGCATTTAGTAAAAAGCTGTTATATTAACATTACAAACAGACACTTCAATTTTATTTACCTATTTGTATAGATTATAAGTCAGTGCTTGACTGCAATCCCACCTGGTGGTAAGTGATTGATGTTGCCTTAGATAGAAAATGGCACTGTCTTAGAATAGAATAGAATAGAATGATTTTTATTCAATATGGATTATTACATAATACTTATTGAAAGTCATTATTTTATTTACCACTGGTTCGGAAAATACCTCTGTCCTGGGAAGAACTAGCAAGAAACCCAGCGGGACTTTTTTTTTAAACATAATTTCACTTAACAATAATTTTGTTTATACAATTTTAAATGAATTTTCATAGAACAAGCATGGTGGCGATCACCTTATTCCCAGGGGTTATTTTCATTCATGTATTCCTTGATATTATAATAACCCTTTTTGTACAGTTTTTCTTTAATAAAACTTTTAAACTTGTGTATTGACAAACTTTGAACATGTTCTGGGATTCTGTTGTAAAAGCGTATACATTGCCCCATAAATTAATTACTAATTCTGTGGAGTCTTGTAAGTGGCATTACAAGCTTATGTTTGTTCCTAGTGTTTAAGGTATGAACATCCTTATTCTTATTAAAGCTTAGCGTAACCAAAGCTTATTCCTATAGAATATATGTACCGAGAGCTGGCTACTCTGCGCCTGTCTTCAAGGCTGACAAGATTGGTTTACCAAATCATGTATTCTCATTTGATTTGAACATTTTTAATTTTTCGTTATCTCTATATCTGTACAGGTAGGTATATTTAAAGAAAAGAAAGGGAAATATTATTTTAAAGGTTATTTATTAGCATACTTATCATGTCAAATAATACGATTTTTTTATAATCATTAAGATAAAAATAAAATTAAAAACAATACAAATAACATAAGACTTTAAATTTAACATTAAAATATTAGTAGAAAAGTGGCCAACTCTGCAAAAACTGAAAAACTCCTGAAAACACGAATGTGCAGTATTGGTTTACAGCTGCTGTTAGTGGTGGTAGTGTTTAGTTGAGTCGGTATCAGGGATTTGCGTAAATTTTTTGGAAATTCGAAATAAAATTCTTGCGTGGTTATGTGGGACTCACTATGAAGTGCCTACCCACTAAGCACCACCTGTGGGACTGGCTTTGGCCTGGAGGGCCTTTCTGCCGTATTGGAAGCGACCCCCTTTAGGGAAACGGAGCGCACGTGTATGGTTTTATACGTTATGATTTTTTTGCACATTTATGATTTTATACGTTAGTTTTCAACTTAGTTATAAATTTGTCATTTTAAAATTAATTTATTAAAACAACGATACCTATTATCTGTAAAAAAAATTGGTATAAAATTAAATCTAACTAAAAGGTTACGCTCAATAAAGAAAAACTGAAATAAAAAATTTAAATTGTCATGCAATCCTACTTACTCCCTGTGGTGTCGTGCCAAGAATGCTGGCTGTTTCCTCGATGTATGGCTATACTTAGCCTTTGAGCGGGAAAAGAACCAGCCCTCTTATCACCAGCAGCGACGAACATTCGCGGATACAGTTCCTTTAAGAACTTTACCGCACGTGGACCCTACGGACCGACAGCCTCTACAGCAAATGTTTTAGAAAAATATTACCTACGTATTTCATTGAGAGCTAACAATCTTACGCTCACCAGATATCACTAGTTAGGGCTAAGGTGAGCTTATTTGTTATACATATGGTCACACAGTGTTATCATCATTGCAAAGTTAACTACACAAAACTGACTAAAAAAATGCCTAAGTAAGATTTAAAAATAAAACCCGGCTGAATATATTTCCATTCAATGAGGGGCTTCCACGACTTTTCCTGCCACCAGAGTGGCGCCATTTTGGAATGAGGTGAAATATTTGACAGATTTCCTAGGGGGAAGTTAATTTGTTAGAAAAGTGTGAAGAATGAATGAATATTTCTTTCTGAAATATTAGTTAGATTTTATAATATATAGATTAGAAATTAATAAAACAAACTACGTATATTCCTAAAAGTAGAAGTATTTTGAAATTTATCAAACTACTTCTACTTTTAGCCGAGTTTTATTTTTAAATCGTAAGGATACTACGCCAAGGAAAAAAAAATAATTTAAATTACGCTACTGTATTTGTACGTTCCTATTACCAACGTTAAAAAGACTCACGTTTATCAAACAATGTTATTAATTATTATGCATACATCATTAATTAAACAATGTAGCGTGTGGTTTGAAGCTGCGTATTGAACTTACATAAGAATTAGGTATGCCGTATGTTATAAAAGTATGTCTGCATGTTTCCTTCCAAACGGGTTGAATATTTTCAAGTCAAGAACTCGTAATACTAGTCCCGTTTTATCGAGCTTTGACCGAAGACAGCAGTGCGAAAGCGTTTAAATTAAGAAAAAAAAATTACAACATTTTTAGTTCTCCTTTAACCGAGAAATATTCAAAAAACTTACCTTACCTTTTATGATATATACGATGGGTATAAAAGTTTATAGATAGATTATTTAATTTTAATCTATGTCAATTAAAAAAAAAAACAAATCTTGGAACCTTTCTCGATTTAAAGTATTCTTCGTTTTTTTTTATTGTAACGTATAAGTAAGGACATACATCCATACTACACCAGTCATCGTTTATTAAACAGGAAAGTTATTAATAAATTATGTCTTTATTATCAGGTGCACTATGTGCATGTTTATTAGATATCTTCTATAACAAAAATGAAATCATATTTCTGTGCGAATGACTCATTAGCAGATGTCTATCAGTGTTGTTATCATACGAATTCTAAACTGATATTACATATTAAACTTTTATATTTTTAGCAAACTGATGCACATGTTCATGACCTAAGGAATGCTTTTAACTCTATTGATATGGTAACCCTGCTGAAAGAAGTGGCTAGCAATACCCCCGAAATGTATCATTACGTTTGGCAATGTTACAGTCAAAATACCAACTTGTTTTACGAAAACCATGTTATCGATTCTGTTATCGGTTTTCAGCAGGGTGACCCACTAGGTCCAGCACTTTTCAGTTTGGGAATTCAACTCATTATTTCAAATTTGAAATCCAAGCTGAATGTCTGGTACCTGGACGACGGCACACTGAGAGGTAGAGCAGATGACATCCTCAGTGATCTTACTGATATTTTTCGAAATTTTAAAAATATTGGTCTTGAAGCAAATAGTAGGGAGTAGGACTGTATGATAATTAAGTTACTAGTTTTAGTTTTTTTTTTATTATAGTTTTTAATATTGTATATAATAAAATATTGTATATTATGTTATGTACATTAAACTTGTTATTTTCATGTCAATCATCAATATCAGTTATTATCTATTGCCCTTTTGTTTATTAAATTGACATTTTACATTGATTGGACCACTTGATTTATACGCTTCATATTTTCTCGACTGGCGACATTGCTTTCTTCTCAGATTAGCGAAACGAGATGTGGCGGTTACCAGACGAAGTTTCATCGATTACTTCTATTTTTAGAGTCAATAAGTTTGATCAACATACAAGTTACAGTTACTGTTGCAAATAAGACATGCTATAAATAATTATGTACATGGTGTAATATTTTATAAAAGTAAATCAAGTCTCTACACAGGTCCCACGGCTGGGAATAATTTCAACCGACTTCAAAAAGGAGGAGGTACTCAATTCGACTGTATGTTTTTTTTATGTGTGTTACTTCATTACTTTTTTCTCGGTGGACCGATTTTAATGATTCTTTTTTTATTTGAAAGCTGGTGCTTCTCTTGTGGTTTCCTATGAATTTGATCAAGGTCTGACCAGTAGTTTTTGAGTTATCCTTAATAATTTATGTTGAAGTACCGATTGTACAAATTTTTTTCATTTACCACTTCTTTAATTTTAAAAGGGCTAAGATTATCTTAGTAAGGTCTACCATGTATCTTAAACAAGAATCTGCTGACGTCACATACTAGTTTCTTTACGATAGTCTTCTTCATTCCAAAGCACTTACTTGCCGCCTTTAGAATAATTAACTATAAAATTACTTTGTTGTAGTATACCACGGTTTTTTCTTACATTGTCATCCGATTTGGAACTATGTTATTTCAAGTCGTCGGGATCCAGGTTATATTTTATTCAATATATTTTATACCCGCTGACATTGCCCTCATCATTTCGTAGATTAGCAAGAACATACAGATTTTTTTTTAAATATGGTTATTTATATCTTAATAGCATGCAAATGACCCGCTGACCATAATAGAATACGGTTTCTTTACTCATGTGATAGAAGCCAGCTATTTCATTTTTTTTATAGGATAAGGGTGACAAACGAGCACACAGTCCATCTGATGGTAAGTGGTTTGAGTAGCCCATAGACTCTACCATGTATATTCATACTATGAGTATGTTGATAAGGTTGGAATTCACTACAATTCTGCGCACAAGTTAAAACATTAACATCCTTTAGAAGACAAAAGATTGTTTCCATCCCTACCGGATGTCTTTCGATTTAGTATACAATCCTTAGTAAGGTGGAGACAACAATGAATGACTAATTTTGTATTCCGCTCGTGAACGCACCTTCCTATCGGTGGCAGGTAGGTGTCAGGGTGATACTTATACCGCAATAAAATATTTACCCTTACAACTTAACATTCAATACCGCCGAATGTAGGAATAATAATTTTTTCCTGCATTCGTTGTCAGTACTTTGCACCCTTATTTCCTCCCCCAAATATATCGTTGAAGGGGATAGGTTGTCGGGTTATCATGGATCTATTTCGGTGACAAAATGGCGCAGTTTATTTTACTATCCAATATTCATACGACGCGACGCGTATTTTAAACATAAAGATAATATAGGTACCTAGCCAGAAATCAGAAAGCAAATATGTCTGTTCTTTTTTTTTTGCCACATTATGCGCCGTTACAATTGCATACTCTTGGCATGCAATAAGCTTAATTTACTATATAATTACCTACTATAATTACCTATTTTGAAGTCTTGCAGTGGTATGGTTAGGTTTGGATTTAAATTTGTTAATTATAGGATGCCAAGCAGATGGCAGAACCCATCCATCATGTCTATTGAAATTAGGATGTTTTTTTTTATTTCAATAGCCTAGCGTATCATCCTTCGTAGGAATCGGTAATCTTTTGCGAGGATTTGTGGTCTATGAAATCTGATTTAATGGCAGGGACGATCTTAAACATATTCACAGACTGCAGACTTCCCGGAGCGCCGGTGCTTCGCTTTAATTATTATCGTTTAGTTTTTCACTGATGCGAAATTAATTTGGAATGCAATTTCATTTGGATTGTTAATAAAACTGTAACAGCTTATTTAGAAAAAAATAATAATCAGAGGTTATCATTTTGACTGGTTTTTAATAAGCAATGATATCTAGGATCTAAAATTTTAGGTCCTTTTTGAGTTTATTATAAAATATTATATATTTTGAGTTCGTTATATATAAAGTATTAAAAAATATAAAAAGAATAGTTAATTACGCCGTTTCTTCTCCGGTCAGAGGAACCTCATTTCGTTAGATTGAAAAATTTGAAATGACATTTGATAAAATAAGTTTTTTTCTCTTATGTCGAAGAAATGGATATGTTTTATTTCTTTTATGTACCATATTCTCTAAGTTAAAAGTATAATTTTACAGTAATTAATGAATTTTCTTATATAAGTTAAAACAGTCGATCTTAACCGGTCCATGGACCACTGGTGGTCCCTAAAGGAACACCAAGTGGTCCACGAATACATCATACAATTCTCTCTTAAATAAAAAAGTCGAAAACATTTTTGAAGATAGTGTTGCTAAATTAAAATGAGGGGTAATTAACAATAATGACACACATTAAGTTTTGTATGTTTTATTTATAGAACAAACCTAAAAATAAATCTTACCATAATTTATGGTACGTCTAAAAGTTTGTGGTATGTCTAATGGTTCTTCATCACTTAAAAGTATAAGAACCACCGAGTTTAAAGTCACAGTGTTTCCATATTAATTCTAGATAAAATCGGTTAATTATTTTGAAATAATCTAATGACCTTTCTGAAATTCTATATTCGAATGACAGAAAACGAAGATCTCTATTCCATCTCCCGACTTTATGCATATTTTAACGTAGGTACTTTCCTTTTAAATGTCTTTTTCCCAATGAAAGTAAAAAAAAAATCTTGTCAGCAATACTCCCATCACTTTAAATTGAAAGAACTCTTTGTTTCTGATACAAGCACTCTTATGTTTTCGACAAGCGGGTAACATGTTTACGCTGCATCAGACGTTTCATCGAGCAATCAGTAAAAGCATGAGTCAAACATTGCTTTGTATGAAAGTCAGTGAACAAAGTCGTTAGATAACGCAGAAGGGCATGCAGACAGATAAAAAACGTATTACTGGCTGACTGCTTTCTAGAATATTTTGTGAGTCGTTATTTAAAATTAAAAAAAAAAGTAAAGTTGCCAGCCTTAGAGTATACTACATAAGAATATCTTTCCAGCCTATTTAAACGTCTTGCTTACGTAGTAACCATAGAGTACGTATTTAATCCTTGGATTTAATCACTACTTTTAGTAGTATTATAGTTAATCTGTTGTCTCACTGCTAGGCACAGGTCTTTTCTCATTTAGGCATTCTCAATGCGTGTTGGCGAAATTCGCATGGCCTAGAAATATTTTCATTTAAGTACATAGACATGTAGGCTTTCTTACGACGTTTTTTTATCGCCAAGCACGTGGTAAATCAGCACTTAAAATGAAATTTACAATTTCATTGATACCGGTGTTAGATCGAACTCTAGTTAGTCAACTTCAAAAAAAGAGGAGATTCACAATTCGACTTTATGTTCGCGTTTTTTTTTGTATGTATGTTATGCTATATCTTCGTCAATTGTGACCCGATATTAATTATTCTTTTGAATAATTTCATTTAAAAACTATATAAATTAGGTACATAGTTTTTAAATGAGTTATATAGTTTTTAAATTAGTTACACTTCTGTGGTGGTCCCATATAAATTTTGGAAAAAAAATTCCATCCCTGAGGGCGAAAAAAATAGGGGATGAAGTTTTTAGAGTAACTGTTAGACGAATTGCTAGTTGTGTTACCTTGAACTTGTGTAATCCAAAGTCCACTCAAAAGAATCAAAAATTAAACTTTTAATCAAACATAAACGCCGAGTTCAGAGAACTAAAAATAAAAAAAATCCGCATAACAGCTTCAAGACGGTGATAAGATAATATAAGATAATATCTTCTGTCATGTTAATATGTTGAAATCATTTTATTCTATTTTTTTTCTTATTTAGTTAATATATAGTACGTGAAGGTAATATGGTCATCCGGTTAATATGGACACTTTCTTATAACTCAAAAACTACAACCTTGTTTGCATAGATAGCTCTGTTAGATCATAGCTCTTCATCAGTCAATCAAATAGTAAAGGGTCAAAAGGGCCCTGCTATATCGACGCCATTTTGACAGTTGACAATATAATAAATATTTTAGGCGATTTTAGTATTGTGTAGTGTAGGTTTTATATAAGATTTTTCGAAGTGTTCCCAATTATTGGCAAAGCTTGTTTGCTATTTTTTTGCTTAATATATTAGTTATAGTATACGACTTTGTGTTTTTGCATGCGCAACGCGCATATGTATGTTTTACAAGGGCCTAAAAATTAAGATTCCAACGTTTTGTCGCATGAAATCGTCTCTAGCAATCATATTGTACATATAAGTGATATACCTAAAGAGCACATTGTCAGAAAGATAAATGATTGTTGAACTTATTAATATTTTTTTTTAATCGCTTAATTGCTATTTTTAAATAAAAAAGGGGTTTTGGTGGCTTATGGTGTAGATTTATCAAGTGCGTAAGGCTTGTGAACACGATAACTTTTGAAAATATCATTTGTTCAACTCAATATATTTTTAAAACTTCATCTATCATGTGGGAAGCCATTGAATGTAAATAACAGTTTAATTTTGTTTTGTTTAGTTATAATAAATTTTTTTCGGCTGCGAAATGGCGAAATTTTCGGTGTTTGAGCAGCCTTGTGTGAAATCGTAAAATAGCAGCTTAATGCTGCTGTGTTTCGTATGGTGAGTGTGGAGAACCGGAGACCCTTTTTACTGGAAAAGAGGCATTCCATCTTAGTCCTCACGGGTGACAACGCATCTGAATTTTGATTCTTTATTGATGATAAATGTAGATGTCTATGGGTTACAGCTACCACTTACCATCAGGTGGACTGTGTGCTCGTTTGTCACTCTATCCTATAAAAAAAAACTTATTTTAGTAAATAGACTGCCTCACTCGGTTAGTACGGCGTCAACCGCAGTTGTGAGTGGATACTGTATTGGTTGTTTGCAGCGGCTCAAAAAGATCTTTGTACAAATAAATACAAAATATTCGAAAAACAAATTTCTTACTATTTTATATTACTTGATTATTATAATAATCAGAGATTTTTATTACAATATTTTAAAAGCACAGAATAAATAATAGGAGTACGTACTAAAAGTAAGTAGGATGTAATATTTATAGTTGGATACGTCTTGGACTTTTTGGAGTGACATGAATGATGATATGATGATCATATGAGCATTATGAGTCGTGCACTTTTGGATTTTCCAAACTTTATGCAAATTGAAGTTTGACATAAAATTATCGGAAAATTGGAAGTATAATAAGGTTATTAGTGAAAACTTCTGTGTATTTAAACTACTTTAAAAAAAATCCGCACAATCATGTTATACGTAATTTTTTGAATGCGATAAGGTATGCTCAATTGGATTTACCAATAGTTTGTCTCTATCCTCCTCCCAGTTTTGGTTTTATAGGACGGCAAAGCTTAAGGTGACCATATTACCCCCACGTAACTTAGTTGTTATTTAGTTGTATAGGTCATTGTTACTTAGTTTATTGTAATGTACTGATCATAATATGCAGGAGAAAATAAATACCAAATTACTTATTTATTTATCTCTTTTTAGTTTTTTTTTAAGTCTGCTTTTACTTTTTTATTTTACATTCTGTAAAGAAACTAATGGATGATTGTTTTTTGTTACAGAAACCTAAAAAATGGCCTGCTCCGTGAGTGATGCCCCCTCCCTGAAGGATCTCCCAAAGGTTGCCACTGACCTCAAGAGCCAGCTCGAAGGTTTCAACACCAGCTGTCTTCGCGACGTCGACACTAACGAAAAAATTGTGCTTCCATCTGCTGAAGGTAATATCAAAACATTTTCGTCTCCCAATAAAATAGTATAAAAAAATTCAAAGCCAGTTTTACATTCTATTAAAGTCCACTGCTGAACATAGGCATCCTCCATCGATTGCTTCATAGGGGGAATTTCGCTATAGTCCACACTTGGAAGGCGTTTGCAACAGCAGTTTTTTTATTTTATTTTAAAGTTATTATTATTATTATTTTGTTTTTTTTATATATAAAAGGGACAAGCGAGCATGTAGCTCACCTGATGGTAAATGACTACCGCCGTTCATAAACAAGCGGATACAGAAAGCCAGTATAATCATAGGTTTAGTGGCATTCCATCTTAGCGGTTTCAACACATCTGTAGCTCTCTTGGTTTAAAATTGGTTAGGTTACAGGTAATCGATACGCTCTATACTGGAAACGAGGTATTTCATCATAGTCCTCAGTGGTGATAAGGCATCTGTATTTTTATTCTTTATCACTCAGCACCTACTTATCATCAGCTGGACTGTGTTTTCCTTTGTTACTCTTATCATCAGGTGAACTGTTAGTTCGGTTGTCACTCCAATTCAATAAAAATTATTTTATTTTTAAATACCTAATGCTAAGAAAATTTTCGAAATCTAAATTTAAATAAAGTATTTTAGATGCCCGTGTCGTTGGTTTGGATGCGTTGATCCGTCACCGTATCGCGCGATTTAGAAGTTTTGTTTTTGGGTCGCAGAATAATCTCATCAAAATTATTTGTAATATTTTTAGTAGATGTATGTAGTAAAATTTTTAGTAGATGGTCAAATTTATTAAAATGTAATTTATAAAATGTAATAATATCATTGATTAATCAATAATTATAATTAAAATTTGAGGTATAGTTTAAAAAATTTAATTTTAATTTTGTAATGGATCTGTGTTGTCTGTATCAAACAAATTATTGTTATTATTATTATTATTTATTATTTGGGGGTTCTTATACTTTTATAACTAAGTATTACCTGTTAGTCAGCGCTTGACTAGTCTAAGTGAACCATCATATGATAAGTGAGACGTGTTTGCGCTCTCAAAACAATGAAACTGACGGTGTTACTCAATAGCTACCCAAATATGTTGTACACCAGTAAGCCGCAGCGTAGTAAAAACAGAATTTTGATGTTACTATGGCCGCAGTCTACCCAGCGTGGTGGTTAAGGGTTAAAGCAATTATTTCAAGATAGGCATTAAAGATTGTATCTTGAAAAGGCCTTTATCCAACAATGAACTTCAAAATGTGCATTACTTTAATAAAAAAGAAAATTTATTAATAATATATATATATTATTTTCTACAACAGTGTTTTGTTCAAAGAAACGACTAAGATGTTTAGTTTTAGAGGTAGATTAATTTGTTCTTGTAACAGACATTGCGCAAGAGAAACAGCACATAGCACTTCTTGAAGACCTAGAGAAATTTCAACCTTCCCTTTTAAAGAAGACCGACACTGTCGAAAAAATCGTTCTTCCAAACGCATCGGGTATTTTGTGTGCGCAAAAAGCGAAACTAACGGACTAAATTTAAATTTAAATTGTCGTGCGTTACAAATTACAGATTACGACACGCTTCACTTTATAACAATCACATTTCCTTTTATTACAATGCTAATAACCTGTTATCCATGTTGGTGACACTTTGAAGTTTCTACCAATTCGGTTTGATTCATATGAACTAGGTAACAAAAAAAAAATCACTATCTAATTCATCATTTAAATATTTTATTCCATATTTAAAAATCCTTAGTATTTTGACCACATTGCAAGACATTTCAAACTACCATTGAAATAAGAATTTCATATTCCATCGGATTTTTAATAACAAGCATGAATTGTTTGTGTGTATGTCTCTATAACACTAATAAACGAAATCTATTTTCTATTAGATCTAGAAATTTAAAAACTGAGCATAAGAATTATAAGTGAAAATAATAGCATTGTAACATTTTGCCTATTTGTCTTATCTATCGTTATTGGCCCAAAAAATCGTAATACATTAGCAAGATTGTACTGCTATCATTTTACGAACCCTCAATCTTATAATGGTGGGCAAAGAGTATATAAATTACTATGTTTAATGTTATGTTATATAGTCAAAGTAATGTAGTGTAACCCTCCAGTATATTCTAACTCTATGGTGTAACCGTATAGTGACGGCTTATGACAATCCACTATCTCATATCGTATCGTGGGTGTCGTTAGAGGCGACACAGGTGATTTCTTCCAGATAAAAACTCAAAGTAATAAAAAAACCTACGGTTGCCAACTCGACTGCCAAGCATGGCAACCATGGCTAAATCCCCTCTTAGTAATTTATTTTAGGGGGAGGCCTTTGTTCATCAGTCAACTTTTATAGTATGCCAAAGTATAATAAAAATATCACCATAGATAATTAGTTCTCATTTTTCTTTATTTTCTGACTCCTGCGATTTGCTATCACTTACGCTGTTAGACGTACTAACGTATGCTTGACGTGTAAAATGCAAGAAATTTATAATTACCAACCTACGCAAACGTATGTTGGTACTAACTTATGTTAGTAGCTTATATATCGATATTTAAATCAAAATTATTTAAGTGGCTCATTCACAGAAAAATATATGACATATTTTAATTTATCTTTAATTCAATGTAATTTATTTTAATGACACTTAAACTTTGTGATATTATTTTTATGTTTATATTTGAAAGATAATAATATAAATTTCGCATGCTATTTGTAATAGTGAGACATGTGCACCTTTTTAACATGTACCACCTTTATATACTATGTTCTTACACAAATTCTGATTCTGATTATGATTCTATAACGCGATATATATCGATACTGTTAAAAATATCGATACGATATATATCGATATGTTTTTCACTTGTCCATCCCTAACATATTTAATATCGATTTACAGATGTTGCCGCTGAAAAAAATCAAAAGTCATTATTTGACGGCATTGAAAAGTTCGACGCCAGCAGACTGAAACACACAGAAACACAGGAAAAGAACCCTCTCCCAGATAAAGATGGTATGATTACATTAAAATCTTACAACGCATCGCATGAGCGCGTTTAAGTTTCATACTCCGATGCATTTAAAATATTGCACCTATATTTGCCTATTTGTACACATTGCACCATATCTTTTAGCAATATTTTAAAGGTTAAAATTGAAAAGCAGCATTTGTTTTCAATATTTTTTTGCGTTTTATCCAATAAATTGTTATTTTTTAAATTTCTGCTAATTTCCCTCTGTATTATTTTAATAACCTCTATTTTTATTAGCATGTATAAAATAAAGTGATTTTGATGTGCTTATATTTTTTCGTTCTGAATGACTCGCAAATTTATATGAGCGTAGCAAGGGTGGCCCCAGTACCAATATTTCTCAAATTATTTCAGAAATTCTGCAATATTGATAATTATATATTATGTATAATATGTTCGTTGGTGCTTCTGCTAGTGATCGTGTAACTTCTAACTACTTGACCGATTGCGATCATAATCACACAATACACTTGTTTTGTCGATGGTTCATAGCTATATTGTGATCCTATAGATGGCGCTGTAGTCAAGTTATTAACAAATTCTATATTTATAATGTATAATATAAGGACCAAGTAATTAGAAATAGGGCATTATTCATAATGTACAGACAGTTTGAAAAATGCCCAATATTAGTACGTTTCAATAAAGTCCGTTACTTATTGGGCAGAGTAATAAAAACATAGGTTAAGGTAAATTAGGTTATGAACAGATGTGAACAGATATGAACAGATAAATCAATACTGATTAATACGTAGCTGATTTGCTTATTTTCATATTGCCTAGGCATAATAATTAGTGCAATGGTAGAGTAACGTCTGCCGGGCCTAGTTGTTTTATGTAAAATATAATAAATATTTTCTTCTATAAGTTATGGTTAAAAGGCTTTTTTATGACGTCACAGACCCTGAATATTTTTTATAAAGTATTTTTGAAAATGGACAAAGAAATCGGAACGGAAAATCTTTTTAAATTCTTTTTATCTTTTCCTATTTTAGAACATTACAATTAGAATAAGGATTACTTAATCGTTAGGATTTTTTTAACTTTAGCGTTCTTGTCGGTGAAAAAAATCACTAATCTGTTTTTCCTTCTGCAAACTAAGGCAATTAATTAAAATTTAGTGTAATAAAGTGTGTCAATTGACGACCTTCAAAAGTTTACGCTCGAAGGACCAAAAATAATGTACGGGCCGCAGTTTTTTGATAGTTCAGTTAGTTTTGGGTTATGTAGGTTTAAAGTTAGTTTAAGACGCTGGTACGTCAGTATAAGTGGCGTATAAAATAAGCAGACGTGTTGTTACTTAGCAGTTTATTACACACACTAAGTTTAATATGAAAAACGGTGCATTATAAATAATCCGTGGCGCGGTGGTTCGAGCAGCATCAGCATAAAATAATGTATGGTTTTTGGACTAAAATTTTGAAATGTAACAAACATTTCAAAATTTAAGTCCAAAAGTTAAAAATGTTAAATCCTATCGAATCTTAAAGTAACAAGCAAAGAGTATATAATCAATCAAGAGTATACAACAAAAACGACAAGCACTTTTAAATCCTACACCCAAAGAGTAGTTAATCACTACGTTTTAATAGAGATGTGCAGAAATTTTATTTTAATTTTATTACCTATGTATATTAATATTATTTTGGCCTACCCTTGCTACGTGTATAATATTTGAACAAGCTTTATATTTCATATTATTTTGCCCTGCACGATTTTGCTTATGCCAGTTGTCGCAGCGGAGAAAGCGCATCAAAACCTCCTGGAAGGCGTTGAACATTTCGACAAGACTCAAATGAAGCACACAACGACCGAAGAAAAGAATCCGTTGCCGCCCAAAGAAGGTTTTTCTTTATGCTTTGATACTGCTTTATGCAATTTGTGCATTATCTTAACTTAGCTTTAAATATAACTGTATAAACGATATAAATGTGTTGAAATGGATAATACAAAATCCGTGATTGCTGAACCAATTTCTTACTCTCACCGAAATATTTAAATGAATAAATTACTACCATTGAAGACATCTGATCAAAAAAAATGATAGACTTCTATCTCGTAAGACAAAGGTCAATTCCGTGATAAATATTACACATTGAAACTTAAATTTAACCTTTTCGGTGTCCCATGAACTACATATAAGTCATTGCTATTGTCTTACTATTGTGTCTGGAAACCGGACAGTGAAAGTGTTACATTAACGGTAATTCGCTCCCTTTTTAAATTGAACGACATTGAAACGCAATACGCAACTGATAAGAACACTAGATGCGCCATTATAGGGTTGTATTTAATTCTTCTATAGCTACTTACTAGTCTTGACACCCGGTGGTTATCATATTGACGACCATGGAGAATCCCAGAATCCAATAGGTATATAACATTTTCGTATCGTCCTGTGGGTGTCGTGAGAGAAAACAGATGAAAACAACTCAGAAGATAGCAGTTTTCTAATTAAAATTAAAAAAATAAAATTCTGTGGTTGTAAATCCGTCTGTCAAGCACTGCAACTATGGCAAATAATCCCCCTTATTAGGCTATCAAGGGGGGTGGCCTATGTACATCAGTGGATTTTTGATAGGCTGTAAATGTAATCATTTCGTATATTATGTATTAAGCTAAATGTAAAATACCTAGACGGGCTAAGAAATGAAGCTGCCACTTATCCGTTTACGAAATTCATAATCGTGATGATGGTAGTCAAATTTTATATTTAAGTTCAAATATACCGTTACTGCAGTTTTCGAAAATAAGACTTCTACTTCTGTTTGTAATCATCCCAAATTGAATGTGATTTATGGGCAACATCCACGCGTACGCGCACTCCTCTGTGTACGATTCAATTCACAACGTTTTTGCCAACCAAGTGACCCTTGCGAATGTGTGCGTGAGTAGTAAAATAGTAGGCGTTACATATTTATGAATGATAATCGGTTAAAATAATGCATCACCACGCATTGAATTTAAAAGATAAAACAATTGCGTGAGTGACGTGGAACACTCGGTAGGAACGAAGTTCCATTCGGTAGTCCATTATTATTGATAAACGTATTATATTATTGATTAACAAATACAAATATAAATGAATTACTAGCGGCTATTAAAATGAAGCGTCATTTAAAATTATATTTCTCTAATGGCAAGATAAGAAAGAGTGAAAGGGATATTATTCCATCCCGCTTGCACTATAAAAAGGGATCGTGACGGAAAAATCTTACACTTTTTCTTGCTTAGCACCCATCCGTCAAATTCGTACCGGGCGATAAGAAGCTTCGTTTCATAAGGACAGAATGTTTGACTTTTTTTCAAATTAATTTTTCTTCACCATCCGCCTATATTACTTTTTCTGAATCTTCTCTGCAAAATTGGCCGTATATTGCGAAATAATCTTGTACAAAAGAATAGGCCCACTATTATCAATCGAATGTAGCAGGCGTGTGAAAACTTAGAAAAAGGCAAAAAGTTCAATGTGGCAATCTATAGTTTTCGATTTAGCTTATATCGGTCTTTTCAATCGACCAATCGTCAGATCCGTAACCATAGACAACGTTCAATTGACGTATAAATCACCTCATTGTCACTCGACTTATGACAACTTACAATGCAAAATTACGAAACTAGCTAGCATAATACAAAAAAATCTAGCTAGGTCACACACTATTACTGTCTGCTGAGATATTTAAGATTACTTAAACAATACCTACTTATGCGAAATTGAAAAATCAAAAATATATTAACAAATTATATTTTTTTTATAGGATAAGGGTGACAAACGAGCACACAATCCACCTGATGGTAAGTGGTTGCTATGGCCCATAGACATCTGCATCTATCCTCGATTACGAATCAAAATGCAGATGCGTTGTCACCCGTGAGGACTAAGATGGAATACCTCTTTTCCAGTAAAAAGGGTCTCCGGTTCTCTACACTCACCATACGAAACACAGCAGCATTAAGCTGCTATTTTACGCTGGTATTCTGTGAGAGCGTGGTCCTTCCCCGGTCGAGCCGACCCATTCGTGCTACAACTATACCAGTAATATAGCTGCAGCATGGCTCTACCACGTGAACCTACCTAAATATATATATATATATATATATATATAATTATTGCATTTTCTGTTTCAAATAAACACGATCATAAACTAACGCTTAAAAATTTTAACAGCTATCGAAGCGGAAAAGGAGAAGAACAAATTCCTGAACGGCATTGAGAACTTCGACCCCAGCAAGTTGAAGCACACCGAGACCTGTGAAAAGAACCCTCTACCAACAAAGGACATTATCGAGCAAGAAAAGACTGCTTGAAATGCACATTTAAATAATCAACCGCAATTATATCTCGCTAGTATCGCCGTATTTTAGTATCAGTATAAGTTTTTGTAAGTAATAGGCCCGTTTGCGTCGTCCGTTTGATTTTACCATTCTTTAAATATTAAATGATAAAAGTTTTTGAACGTACTTTACACACTCGCCTATAAAATAAGGATAACTATCTGGTAACCGTTTACATACTGTGTTATGTGAATGAGATGATATATGCACACACAAACGTCTGTTTTTTAGTGTCGTTGCCTGTGCTTCCAATTTCTACAATATTACCTTAGTCTATGGATACCTTGAAACGGGCTTCGTGAACTGGTCATTATCATTAGTATATAGGAACCAAATTTTCTATGTCACTTTTAACATGATATGATATATAATAAGTGTATTTTATGAGCATTTTATTTAATTTATATCGAGGTAATTATTATTAAGATTCAGTACTGATTTTATATTAAGTTGGGGACACACTGCACTCCAAATTAATTTATAACATTTATTTATGTAAAAAACCTTGCTTTGTGTGCTTGTGTTCTCCATATTTTAGTTGAGATATAATTAGATGACTGAGAGAATCGTGCATCGAATTCGTAGCGTTTCAGATCAATAAAATTAGGAGTGTAGTTACCGAGTACTAAAGTCAAAATTTTAGAATATTTCTGCATTATACTGTAACACTGTTTAAAATACCGAAAATGGTATTTAGAATGGTGACCAAAACGGTGTATTGGAATGCTATTAAATAATAAAGCAATATTTTCTTTTCTTATGATACGAACAATAATTTTTATACTCATATATTGCATTGTGTATAACAAGCAACAATTCCCTTGTTCAATATTTCAATATGCTAATGATGCCAATAAAATTTACATTTTATCGACATTTTGTATGTTTTACAGACGGTGCTTTTTATAAATATAAAATGGAAAAAACTTTTGTTTTTTTTTTTAATAATTTGATATTACCTTGAAATTATAACAACTAAAATGGGTCACACCATGTATTTAGTCTTAAAAAACTTACATAATTTAAAATTTTAAATACATATACTTATTCCGTGTTGATATTATTGCAATGAGCTAGCCGAGCGAGCAATTCACGGGAGTCGGGCACGGTTACATGAGTCTAGTCTTTTTTTTTACTATTCTAAGTCAGTGCTTAACTACAATCCCACCTGATGTTAAGTAGTGATGTAGCCCAAGATGATGAAGCGTACTGACTTAACAAAACCCTATTCACCCTTGCCTGGAAGACACCCACATTGTAATCCGATGGAAAGACAGATGCTGGCAACTTATTCCACTCTTTTGCTGTACGCATGATGAACGATGTAGCAAACCGTTTGGGTCGAATGCGTGGTAAGTTAACAACGAAAGAGTGGAGACTGGCCGAACGTCTGGTTGTTCAATTGTGGAAGGGAGAGGAAGGAATTTAGTTACGCAATTTCTGCGCACTCCGAAATTTATCCTGTAGAAAACCGAAAGGATGGCCACAGCAGCATTAAGCTGCTATTTTAGGCTGGTATTTTGTGAGACCGTGGTCCTTTTCTCCACCACAAAAGTATATAGATAGGTCTACTAACAAAACTTAAGAAAATATGAAATATTGTAATATATTTTTGCGCCGGACTGGAGCCTAAACTAGGGTGTCCCTGTGTGTGTGTGTGTGTGTGTGCGTGCGTGAGTGTTAGCTTATAATAGCAACAAATGATTCAGTGTAGTCATAACCAAGCTTTGAAAGATATTCTTTTAAAGAAAACTTACATTCATACAAAGTTTTTTGATAGATGTTTAATAATAAATTTATTTTGTTGTATAAATAAGGGGCGAGAAAGCAAGATTGTTTTCTGAAGAAGGCAGTATTATGTATACGTAATACTACATATTCTATTGTTTCTTCACTGCTTACCAATAATTTTAGGGTCATAGGTTAATTCTTTGTGCTTGCGCAAAGTTAGATTTAATATTAATAGTGTCTTACAGTCATGAATTTACTTTGTACAGATTGAGTGTTGAGTATCGGTAAGGCTTTTTTAGCATTACTTTAAGTTTAAGCAGAGATCTCTGTGTGCGTTCCACCTTAATAATTCTAGTTTTGCACGCTCCACCCATAGCATAGCTCTACCACGTAAGTATCTATCGGCATACGTATGTTAAAGTGCGAAGTTAAATTTAATCCACTCTCCCCCCCCCCCCTTCCGGGTGCGCGTAAACCCTCTGCGCCCAAGAAAGTGTCGTTTTTTCAGTTTTCTAGAAAACCGTACACGATACATGAAAAGTGTGTAGAACAAAATAATCTATAATAAATTTGCTATCAATTTCTCATAAATAAAAGGTATAATTTCATCATTTCTCACGTGGTAGAGTCATGCTGCATTGCTGCAGCTATATTAGTAGTATAGTTGTAGCACCAATGGGTCAGCTCGACCGGGGAAGGACCACGCTCTCACAGAATACCGGCGTAAAATAGCAGCTTAATGCTGCTGTGTTTCGTATGGTGAGTGTAGAGAACCGGAGACCCATTTTACTGGAAAAGATGCATTCTATATTAGTCCTCACGGCTGACTACGCATCTGCATTTTAATTCGCAAACGAAGATAGATGTAGATGTCTATGGGCCACAGCAACCACTTACCATCAGGTGGACTGTGTGCTCGTTTGTCACCCTTTTTCTATTAAAAAAAAAATATATATTTCCAATCTCTAAATGAATACATTTAAAAATAGGTATAATTTGTTTCCAACTTTTAAATGTATTCTGTTCTTTACCTTAATTGTACATATTTTGGTGGTAAAGTGGGAAGCTTTAAGATAACTAAACTTTGAGCAAATAAATCGATAAATGATAAAATGTACATATTTCGTGCCAGATTGTGCGGAAACTATAAGTGACATCGCTTTTGTATGTATAAGGGGTTGATAGAAAATTTATCAAGAATCATTACGTACCTACACACTTTTACGTACGTTGCTATTTATAAAATGCTTGAACTATAAAATATATAGGTGTCATCTGTTCTCTAGCTTCTACTTCCTGTATAGGAGAGTTACTATACTCTTTGCTTGCTAAATATTTATATACTAGCTGTTCCCCGCGACTTCGCCCGCGTGTTATTTGGAGTTTTAAGTTTTTTGCACGGAACCCTAATTCTTATTCTAAAATAAAAGTATCCTAAGTTACTCCTTGTGACATCAGCTATCTGCCAGTGAAAATTCCATCAAAATTGGTCCAGCCGTTTCGGAGAATACCCGGAACAAACAGACAGACAGACGGACAGACAGACAGACAGACAAAAACTTTAAAAATTGTATTTTTGTTATTAGTACCGTATATACTTTCATATGCATTTAGTAAAAAGCTGTAATTTTGACATTACAAACAGACACTTCAATTTTATTTATTTGTATGGATCTATGGTGATATATTATATCTATGGCGCCTCAGACTCTTGATATACGCGGGTTAAACCACGGGGCACAACTAGTCATACATAAATGTGTATAATTCTTTCTTGTGCTAAATATTCAAGCGAATTAATAATATAATTATTTGTTGGCAACATTTTAAAGTTCTTTGGCGACTTTTGGCGATATTAATTAATACCGTAAAACGGGGTGAATAGAAATAGCAGGGTGAATGGAGACAAAACCAAGAAAGTTATTTTGCCCCGACTCTGGAATTCTTAATATAAAAATGTTACTAGTTTTTTTTTAAACTGCAACTTTTTTTTATAAGATGGCAATTCCAGTTGACCATGAAGTTGGAGGAAGAGTTTTGGCGGGAAATTGACCGGCGGCGGTTTGCTGCTCCTGTATTATTGTTTAAATAATGGTTTGAAGTGGACTTTGATATGTAAAAGTGTTGCGATTTTGTGTATTAAGTGGATGGATGGATTCTCAAGATAAGCTGTTTGTTTGCATAGGCACCTTTAGATACCATCGCCAACTATCAGCTGTCTGCTGGATCAAGTTGCCGTCAAAATCTCCCAAGAACTGCACAATGTGACGCATCAACATATTGTGAAGCAGTATACTATGAAGGAGTGGGGAAATTACAATAAACCGAATAAAAATACTTAACCCTACAAGGCACTCAGTACCATATACGTGACAACCACTTTAATGGTTCCTACAGCTCTATGAAATACTAGCAGCGACATCTCATGGTTTTTGAGCGACACGCCGCAAATATAGCAATGATATAACACAAATAATTGCGTATAGATGTCTTTACTGATCCGATTACTGTCAGTAAACGGTGAAATTTATACCTTAGGTTTGCGTTTGACGTTTGCATAAATTAAATAAATAATAAAATACCGTTACATTAAGGTTTTGATCCGGGAAAAAATATTACGTATTGTAAGAAAGTGCTTATTTGGTAGAGGTAAGTTAGTTTTCAGGATCTAAATGAAGATAAGGTAGAGAGAGATTTTTCTGTGGAATGGGTGGCAAATGTTTATGTTACAGACATTGTAACAGTGACGTGGTATGATAACAAAGTAGTTGTCTTATCATCGTCTTTCGGGGGTCAAGAGCCAATACAATCAGTAAAGAGGTACTGCAAGAAACAGAAGAAATCTATACAGGTAGATTGTCCGCAAATTGTAAAAAGTATATAATCAGCATATGGGAGTTATAGACCTACTGGTTTCGTTCCTGGGAAAATATAAAATTAAAATAAAGACAAGAAAATGGTATTTGAGGCTATTTTATCATTTTTTTGATGTTACTGTAATAAATAATTGGTTACTGTACAGAATAATTGGGGAGCAAAAGCAAACGCCAATCCCACTAAAGCTAAAGGACTTCAAATTTGACCTAGGAAAAGTCTATGCATGTGTGGGCCATCAATAATATATCAATCAATAAGAAAAGAGGCAGACTTTCAAGTTTGCCTGATCAAATAGAAATAAAGAGAAAGAAGCCGAATACGACAATCTTACCCCCTCGTGAAGTGAGATGTGACGGGTTTGAGCATTTTCCAATTTGGGGTCAAAAAAGGCAACGCTGTAAATACCCCGGTTGTAAAGGAAAACATTTATATCATGTGAAAAATGTCGAGTCGAACTCTGCTTCAATAAAGATAATAATAGTTTCAGAAACTTTCACCAATAGGTAATTTAAAAAAAAAATGTTATTTTGTTATGTTATAATTATTTTGTAATATGTTTATTTAATTATGCTAAGTACACTTCAACATCATTCAAATGATAACATGTTCCTAAAATAATTCAAAAGTTTTAGTTAAATCACAAAAAATATAGTTAAGGCTCAGTGTACCACATATGGAACTGAAATAAAAGACTGATTTTCTAGTAAAATATTGGATTTTGATTTTTTTATTATTTTTTCCCAAGTACTGATTACTAACAACATCACATATATTTTTATTAGCAACAGAAAAAAAATTGAGCCTTGTAGGGTTAAGACTTGGCCTAAAGGTCTAGATACCAGGCCATAAACTCCAAAAACAAAAGTTGGAGGAAGTTAAAAAAAATGCGTTCAAATATCAACCGCCTTACGGTGACAAATTTGCCTCCCATAAAGTTGGTGGTTTTATATAGGAAATACGAAATATTGTGTGATATAAGTTATATAAAGTGTTCCTTAGTTTATCAAGATCAAGTTATTTATACAAGTAAGTACAATTTTGATTTGAATTCATTGATATTGAAGAAAATTCAAAAACAGACATTGGATATTCCAACAGGACTCAGCACCGGCTCATAGGGTACGAAGCACGCAAAACTGGTTGACCGCCCGTGGAATTCACTTTATCGGAAATGAAGACTGGCCCTCTTCTAGTCCAGATTTAAGCACACTGGATTACAAGATATGGCAACGTTTGGAGGAGAAAGTCTGCGCTAAACCTCCTCAGAATTTGGAATCTTTCCGGGCATCTTTGGCTAAAGCAACGGCAGAAATAGATATGAATGTGGTGCGTGCTGCGATTGATGATTGGCCACATCGATTAAGGGCATGTATTCAAAATAGGGGAGGGCATTTTGAATAATGTAAATAAAATTGTATTCTAAATTAAATTACCTTTCATTTCATATATAATTTCTAAATAATTATCAAAAAGTGTATCATTAATTTTATAAAAAGTTTTTGACAGAACTTATGATCTGACTAAGTAGATAAGTCAGTCTTGTATAGGCATAGTACAAGGACAATACGAAAACAAGGTGGACAAACCATTTTTTCGGAAGAGGAAGAAAAGGGTATGATAAAATATACAAATGTATGTGCAGAGTGGTGCTACCCTTTAAGATACCTGGTGAAAAGTTATTTGGACAAACAAGGGAGGACTGTACTGAAATTTAAAAAAAAATTCCGGGACCAGATTTTGTTGCAAGCTTTCTTAGAAGACATGGGATATAATCTCACAAAGAAATTGCCAGAACATTAAAAAATGCAGGGCAGCTGTCTCACCAGAATCGATTAGAGCTTACTTTCGGGAATTAGAAGTTTCATTGGCAAATATTGAGCCCTGTAATAACTATATTAACTAATTACGACGAGACCAATCTAACCGACGATCCGGGTTGCAAGAAAATTCTAACAAAACGGGGAACAAAGTACCCTGAGAGAGTGATGAATCATTCAAAGGTATCAACTTCTGTGATGATAGTTGCTAGTGTCACCGGTGAATTGTTGCCACCATATATAGTCTACAAGGCTCAAAACATTTATGATACTTGGACCGAAAATGGGCCACCAGGAACACGATACTCGTATAATCGGTCGGCAAGCGGATGGTTTGATGCAAATATTTTCGAGTATTGGATAAAATCAACGGCGTTGCCTTATTTTAGAGGTAAAGAGGGGAAGAAGTGCCTTATAGGTGATAACCTATCCTCGCATCTATCATTAAATGTGATTAAATTGTGTCATGAAGAGAACATTACGTTTGTTTTTAACCAGCAAATAGTACGCATCTCACACAACCATTAGATGTTGCCTTTTTCCGTCCGATGAAGATTGCGTGGCGCAAAATTCTTTTAAAATGGAAGAAAACCGATGGAAAAACACAAGCATCGGTTCCAAAAGGATGCTTTCCAAAGCTTTTGAAAAAACTTATTGATCTCAACCAAAATGCCAAAGATAATATTATGGCAGGTTTCAGAAAAACAGGCATATGGCCTATATTAATGAAAATCAGGTTTTGGGTAGATTACCTGAGGAAAATAATAACAAAAACAAAGAAGATGCTATGGAAAAATCTGTCCTTGATATTCTTAAAGAAATGAGATATGGTACTATGAATGTAACTGAATCAAAAAGAAAAAGAAAATTAGATGTAATTCCAGGAAGAAGTGTTAGTACTGAAACTGAAGACTATGTGGACACAGAGGAGGATAATTTTGAAAATACCCGGAAAATAAAAACTGCTGAAACCACTACAATAACATGCGTAAAGACAAAGAAAGGCAAGGGAAGAGGAAAAAAACTAAAAAAAACCAGACCAAGACAAAAATAGAACCGAAGAAGATAAAATAGAAGTAGCAGATACAGAAACAATACCTAGAATAGAAGTTGCAAATACGGCAACAATACATAGAATAGAAGTTGCAGATATAGAAACGATGCCCGTAATGTTTGAAGACATTACAGTATTCGGGGAAGCAGTTGAGATTCCGCGAGATGACAATTCACAACAATTTGACGATTTATATTTCAGCAGGAACTTACGAGTAGAATTGGTTGACGATACCATACATGAAGAGGTTCCGTCTAAACCTAAAGCTTTATGTACTGAAGATAAGAGAGATAAAATAAAAATTATCGCCAACGAAAAATTATCGCAGTAGTATTTTATTAACGTTGAAACCTGTTTCTAAAAATACTCCTTTAAACATTTTAAAGACTAAAATTGACCAACCAAGCACAAGTGGTTTGAAAGTGAAAACGAAGTCGAGGAAACCATCTTATTACAAAACGATTCAGAAATTCTTAAGGATTACATAAACGGGTTCTTCTTGTCTAATTATATTTATAAACATCCATTGAATTTTTCAGTTTGGATGTCAGACCCTTACTGTAATGCGTCTTCTTATATAACTTAATTGGCAAAAAATATAATTACTACATATCTACTTATTACTTATAATTCTCATGTGCAATTAAAAGGCTGATTAGAACTTAGAAAGTTTTTTTTTATAGGAGGCAAACGAGCATGCGCCTCACCTGATGGTAAGTGACTACCGCCGCCCATGAACAACCGCAACACCAGGGGAATTGCAGATGCGTTGCCGGCCTTTTAAAAAGGAATAGGCTCTTTTTTTGAAGGTCCCTAAGTCGTATCGGTCCGGAAAAATCGCTGGTGGTAAACTATTCCACAAGAAAGTTGTGCGAGGAAGAAAACATCTTCTAAATCGCACAGTGGTGGACCGCCAATCATCCAGATGGTGTGGATGGTATCGGGAGTTCTGCCGCGATGTGCGTTCGTGAAATTTGGCGGCTGGGATTAATCCGAACAATTCCTCAGAGCACTCCCCATGGTAAATGCGAAAGAAAATGCAAAAAGATGCAACATCTCTTCGCAGTGCCAATGAGTCGAGCCGTTCGGAAAGGACTCGGTCGTCGACGATTCGAGCCGCTCTGCGCTGGATGCGGTCAAGTGGAAGGAGCTGGCACTGGGGAGCCCCTGCACAGAGATGGGAACAGTATTCCATGTGAGGCCGAACTTGCGCCTTGTAAAGTTGCCTTGAGCTGGCATGATATACTGTCCCGCTCTGCTGAGCATGCCAAGCTTTTTAGAGGCCAATTTGGCCTTCTCTTCCAAGTGACCACGAAACTGCACGTCACTCGATATGTCGACGCCGAGGATTCCGATACTGGCTGAGGCAACAATGGGAGTACCTTGAAACTGAGGAGATACGACAAAGGGGTTCTTTTTAGCGGTAAACGCGTAAACTTGTGTCTTCTGAGGATTAAACTGGACTAGATTTAGTCGCCCCCAATCCGAGACTTTGTCCAGCAAAGACTCGACTTCAGACACAAGTTTGTTCCGGTACTCGGTGACGTTTTCCCGAGAAATATTGGCACGGCCGGTGTATAGAGCATCACCAGTGCTGTCATCCGCATAGCAAGGAATGCTACCGGCTTGCAACATATCATTGATATGCAGAAGAAACAGCGTTGGTGATAGCACGCAGCCTTGTGGAAAACCACCGTTAATAGGCTTGTAGTCGGAGCATGCACCGCCTACAACGACCTTGATGCTCTGATCTGCAAGAAAGCTGGTGATCCAATTGCATAATTTCTCGGGAAGCCCATAGGAAGGGAGCTTCGAAAGAAGCGCTTTGTGCCAAACCCGATAGAAGGCCTTCACAATGTCCAAACTAACGGCCAATGCCTCCCCCTTGGACACTACTGCCTCCGCCCATCTATGAGTTAAGTAGACCAGAAGATCACCAGCTGATCGACCCCGACGAAAACCGTACTGGCAGTCACTAATTAGCTGGTGATCCTCAAGGTACCGCATGAGGTGGCAGTTTATAACGGATTCCATTATTTTGGAGAACAAGGGGGTGATGGCGATAGGCCTGTAGTTGGACGGGTCTGAGCGGTCGCCTTTTTTTAGGGATCGGGTGGACAAAAGCTGTCTTCCATGATTTCGGGACTACGCCTAGGGAGTAGGAGTACCGGAAAAGATGCGTTAGAACCGGTGCCAACTCCGGAGCACACGTCCTCAGCACAATTAGGGGGATTCCGTCAGGCCCACTCGACTTGTGGATGTCAAGGGAGAGGAGTGCTCTGCGAATCAAGTGCTGTGAGAACCGCACATCCGCCATGGAGCACTCACACCGCGGGACGGTCGGCGGTGTGTTCCCCCCGTCATCAACAGTCGAGTTGGACGCAAAAAGGGAGCCTAAAAGGTCGGCTTTCTCTTTTGCGTCGTGGGCCAGTGAGTCGTCCTCCCTGTGCAGTGATGGTAGTGATGGCTTACAGAAATTCCCTTGGACAGCCTTGGCGAGAGACCAAAATGCACGGGTTCCCGAAGGAAGGCGAACTAGTTTCTGGCCAATTCTACCTATGTGCTCTGACTTTGCCTTGGCAATAAAAAATAAAATTTGTTTTTATTTTCTGTCTTATAAAACACATATATATATTTTAAGCGCCTTCAAAAATCTATTAATCTACCTACATATAGCATAATTACTTTGAACGTACTGTAATAATTTAATTGTTTAAAATGAGACAACCCTACATAATTTTTCTATTAACCCCTGATATCGTATCAATTGACCCCGACTCCTGGGTAAATAGAGATTGCTAATATTTATACGTGTTTCGTTCAAAATATATATTAAAAATAGCTTTTGAACATTATAAAGTTTAAAACCAACTTTGACTCATAGTATAATTGCATTAAATACAAAGAAACCAATCGAAAACAATATGAATGTCAATTTCAAAGTTCCAAACTGTGTCTATTCACCCCGTTTTACGGATTTACGGCATAGATAAATATATATGTAGCATGATTTATGGTATATCAATCCCGTAGAGAGAGAATCCCTCGTGCGCGCAAGATAACTCTGCGCGCGGCAAAAATTGAAATGGAATCTTACTGTTTTTGGCAAAAAACTGAGTGTTAGGTGTCGTGTTTTTATCCGTTTTTGCAATAAATAATCGTTATCATTATGCCGAAAGTGATTAAAAGTGCTTGCAGGGATATTATCTTGAAGGACAAACGTGCTTGTGAAGAAGAACGAGATAATAACGGAACTACATTACCGTTTTCCAAAGTTCGAGCCCGCGTTGCATATTTTACAGGTAATTTTTAGGGCTGCCGTAACAATAAAACCCCAAATTTCTCGATTTGTTCGTTTTTAATTTCCTCGAAAACACAAAGGAGACTCACAATTTAAAATAGAATAAATGTTAAATGAACATGGACATGAGGATCTCCGTTTACTGCCTTACCACTGCGATTTAAATACCATCGAAATATTTTGGGCAAAGTAAAGAGGCGCATTTCAGAGAAAAATGTCACTCAAGTTCCAAGTGAAACAGCTGCTATTACTGATAAATATTTCGAATCAGATAGGCTGATGGATATGGAAATGGATAAATTTTTAATTAATGTTACAGGCGACACCTCCAAGTCTACTGATGAAGACTCTAGCATGGATTCTCATGAAGATGTGCGAATGGAAGGCGTTGACCTACTGCAGGACCATTGCTACACCAAATTTACAAATAATACTATGGACTTTATATTTCGTTCTTTATAATAAATATTATAATACTATTTCAGTTCTGTTTTAAAATACCTTTTTAAAAAAAATTATTATATACAAAATATCAGTCTTCATTAATCTTAGTAATAGTCATTTCTTACAAACATATATAATATGTACCTACCTGTAATTATGTAAAACATTGAACGATAAATTTGACCAAAATCTCTGTTTTCGATGGAGCTGAAATTTTGCATATACGGTTTAATTTACAAGACATGCAGGGTTAGACAAGTAACATCATTCTAAATCCGATTGGCGGGTTCCTAAAGAAGGAGGACTTGTTATTTTTTTTTTGCGTTCCCATGATATGGATATCAAATATAAGGGTTTGCTGAGAAGTTTGCGTGTTTATTTTTTATTTTTGCCTCAAACTCGTTCGCATAAATTAAACGTTTTCAAATGATTCTTAAGCAATAATTTATATTAACGTAAGTTTTGCCATAGAATCTTGTGTAGTGAAGTGTTAAAGTAACGAAAGTTAGAATCAAGAAATATAATTATTATATATTTCTTAAACATTTATTATAATAGATTTCTTAAATAATAAATATCGGGGATAAAATTATTAGTTAGGAAGGAAAAAATATTAGTTAAGCTGGCAACATTAAGTATGCCATCAGTCGCGCGCGGGAGTTTTGGCGGGAAATTAACCGGCGGCGGTTTGCTGCTCCTGTATTATTGTTTAAATAATGGTTTGAAGTGGACTTTGATATGTAAAAGTGTTGCGATTTTGTGTATTAAGTGTCTACGCATGTGAACTATTAGTGGAAACAGTGAAACAAGTGCTCTGATGGTGATGGATTCTCAAGATAAGCTGTTTGTTTGCATAGGCACCTTTAGATACCATCGCCAACTATCAGCTGTCTGCTGGATCAAGTTGCCGTCAAAATCTCCCAAGAACTGCACAATGTGACGCATCAACATATTGTGAAGCAGTATACTATGAAGGAGTGGGGAAATTACAATAAACCGAATAAAAATACTTAAGACTTGGCCTAAAGGTCTAGATACCAGGCCATAAACTCCAAAAAAAAAATCAGTCGCGCGCAGAGTTATCTTGCGCGCACTTTACGATCAATCTCCATTTATATTTTTATTAAGATTTTTACCTTGAATGCTTGTCTTTTAAGCCATGTCTTCATTTATCTCAGTATCAAGTTTATATAACAATCCTTTATATTAGACTGCTTCAGAATATGTTGATGCGTAAAATTGCGAAGTTTTTGTGAGATTTTTACGGCAACTTGAACTAACCGACAGTTGGCGATAGTACTCAAAGTACCTAAGCAGACAGACACCTTATCTTGAGATTCACATCACCATCGGGGCACTTATTTCACCGTTTCCACTAATATTTCACATACGCAGATATTTAATACATTGAATTGTATCACTTTTACGTAATAAAATCCACTTCAAACCATTATTTAACACTAATACAGGAGCAACAATCCGCCGCTACGCCGGTCAAGTTCCTACCAAAATACCAAAACCCTATTTTGGCTTTGTTATTTAAGCCATGTCTTCAATTCATTCAAGATCTTCGTTTATATAGATTTTTTTTCACAATATTCTGATGCGTCACATTCCAAAGTTTTATGGAGATTTTGACAACAGTTCAGCAGAGCGGACAGTTGATGACGACAGTCACTCAAGTTTATAAGGCGCATAAGCGATTAAAATAATTTGAGGTTTATATTACCATCGAAGCACTATTTTTGTCGTTTTTTCTAATAGTTCACATGCACAGACATTACAGACATACAAAATTGCATCACTTTTGCGTATTAAAATTCACTTCAAACAATTATTTAAACGATAAAACAGGAGCAACAATACGTCGACGGACAAGTTCCCGCTAAAACCCGTAGTAGTGTTATTTAGTAGTACGTAGTTACAGCTCAGATGAAGTAAAAAAAGGTAAATATCGCACGTAGAATAAGAAATTGTAACCAATTTTATAACTTTGTGTGAGTCAGAGAAGTGCTGCCACTTTTATAAAAAAAGGCCCTGAAAATTGAGATATGATACAATAACTATAAGAGTAATATGCGATGCGAATGCGAAAGTAAATCTGTCTGTTTTAATAAATTTCAACAATTTGATAATTTAAAAAGAGATGATGAACGTAGGAGGCGTATGTAGATCATTTAAAAGTCTTCTTGATAGATCGTCCAGTGAGTTTATTATAAAAAAAATTACTTAATACTAAAAAATCGTAAATAATTTGTTAAAATTATTAAATAAATCTACTATCGCCATTTTTTCACTTAATGAATTATATAAATCTGTCAATGAAATTTTGAGTTTTAAGTAATTGAAAATTTCTTTGAGGGTCGAGTACCTGTTTTTGAGGCGTCTGACTCTTTGTTGTAAAGATTTAATGTGATTTCTTTTTATTTTTAAATTTAGTTCCTGTTTTTTCAACTTTTTTCTCAGTTTATGCTTTCTGGGTGTATCAAATATTCACTCTTGATCAATGTCTGCTTTAGTCCGGTAGGTCCTAGAACAAAACATACCATTTACTGAAGAGTATTTCCGATGGTTAAAAAACGTAATTCTGCACTGTTTGGTACTGACAACAACAGCCGCAGAAGATGTACTTAGAAATATAACGCTGTTGCTGTCGATGACCAAACTAGGCGAGACTGGTAAGTCCTACAACAAATAAAATATTCGTTAATGATGAACAAATACATTACATTTGACATTAAAAAAGTATATTACGTATATTTGCACTATTTGATACTCACAAAAACAGCTGCAGAAGATGTACTTGGCAATACTAATATATTGCAGTTCCTGTCGATGTCCACACTTGGCAAGACTGATAAATCCTACAACAAATACAATATTCGTTATGGAATGTGGTTGTTACATCAGTGTCAAAATCGTTATGCGCCTGATTGCTACATACTTACAGGAACAAATGGAGAGAATATACTTGGCGATAATACCTAGTCAGGTCATAAGTAACAAACATTTTAATGTGTGACAAACACATTAAAAACTTTTCTTTTAGAATGCTGGCCACAAAAAAGTTTATTGAATTCGAATTTCGAATTGTTCTCATACCATTGTCAATAACAGGCACTGGGTATTCCAACAAGATTCGGCGCCAGCTCATAGAGCGAAGAGCACACAAGACTGGCTGGCGGCGCGTGAAATCGACTTCATCCGGCACGAAGACTGGCCATCCTCCAGTCCAGATTTGAATTCGTTAGATTACAAGATATGGCAACACTTGGAGGAAAAGGCGTGCTCAAAGCCTCATCCCAATTTGGAGTCACTCAAGACATCCTTGATTAAGGCAGCCGCCGATATTGACATGGACCTTGTTCGTGCTGCGATAGACGACTGGCCGCGCAGATTGAAGGCCTGTATTCAAAATCACGTAGGTCATTTTGAATAAACTTTAGTTTCATAAGAATCTATGTTTTGTTAAGTTCATTCTGGTTTATAAATGGTTACATAATGAATAAACTTGTTCCAATTATTTTATATTAAACATGTGACAGAATTTATGACCAGATTAGGTATATCATTGAGAACTGCATTGGAAGGCGGAAATAGTTTCTGCAATAGAAATAAAACTGTCGAAGAATCTTAATACATAATTACAAACAAGTAGTTAATAACGAAATATATACTGTATACTGCGAAAATCGCAAACACACATAATTATTATATAACATATACGAGAAGAAAAAATTAAAGGTGAAATTAAAGGTCTCTGTTTGAATACTAATAAAACTAAGGTTCTGGTATTTGAAAGGGACGAAGAGAGAACGAAGTGTGAAATATGGGTAAATCAGGAATGTCTATAACAAGTAAATGAAATTGTATACTTGGGGAGTGCTTTTAGCCGGGATGGAAGATGTGATTTAGATGTGGACAGGCGTGTCGCTGCCGGGAACAAAGTCAATGGTGCCCTGACTGCGTTAGTCAAAAGGCAAGGCGTAGTGAAAAGTGCACGCCTTGCAATACATAACGCAGTGTAGGTACCGACTTTGTTATATGGCAGCGAAACCTGGGTATGCCAGAAGAAGCATAAAAGCAAGTAGAATGCAGCGGAGATGCGATCTCTTCGTAAAATGTGCGGCGTTACCATGGCCAACCGAAAGCAAAACAAAGAGATTCGCAATATGGCAGGTTTGAAAGATGACCTTATCACAAAAATTGATAAGGGCGTGCTTCGATGGTTTGGGCACGTTGAGCGAATAAGTGAAGACCGAATGATGAAGAAAATATATAGCGCAAAAGTAAATATTAAAAGGTGTCGAGGTAGACCGAGACTAACTTTCGAACATGTGAGCAAATTGCTCGAAGAGGGGAGTCAAGAGTACTCGGATACCTAGACGTGCATGTATGAAGAAGATAATGAATCTGAAAGAAGCGAAAGAGTTATGTAAGGATCATGACACTTTGCGATCTGTTCTCTCTGGCTACCCCGTCAGGGATTGTGCGTGAAGATAAGTAAGTAAGAAGAAAAAAGGAACCCCTTATTTATTTGAAGTCGGTTAAAATTACCTTTTTTGGATATCCTGTTCTGGGAACTCGGCGAAATCCACGTTTTGTGTCGTACAAGCCAGTCTTATCAAAATGGTCTGAACAAACAACACTAGATGAGGATCGCTGCCATTATAGTTCATTTCGGCTTAGTCTTATAGCAGCTAATAATTCATCTCTTATAAAAAATATTCGTTAGAAGCCTAAAATTATAAATAGTTTTTGATAATAAATTAAATTGTAAGTACTCTAGAATTAAAAAAAAAAAAATCAGCGAGTTAAGAAAATTAATATTTACCTTGACTTGAATTTGATGTTACATAATAACACTAATTAAATAAAATATGTTGACTACATATACTTCTATGACTTAAACTAAAATTAATTACCCAAATCTTGGACTATTAGAAATAAGAAAAACTGGCAACATTCTCCCGTTACGTAATCTCGGAATTGTGCTTCGAATAACCTTTAAAATTGTGTTGGAATGACAAAATAAAAAATATTTAAATGAGTGCTTATGTGTGAAACGATATTCCTGCAGACTATTTGTTCACTTTAGTATTGTTTTTGCACCATTTAATTACAAATGGCGGCATTTTGTAGGCACATTTACTGCACGACGCCCCGAGAGCGAGAGGTACTGACGAAAATGAGCCTAGTTTGGTGCATGTGTGTGTTTACTTAAAGGAGCGGAGTTTTTTGGCTTCACCAATAACAAAGGCCGCGCAGTATCTACCTACCTTTTTTTACTTCATCTGAGAGTTACAAGTTGAAGTTGGACGAGGCGAATAGTGTAGACAGGTACTTAGATTCGCTTCGTCCAACCTCGCTTCGGCTCGGACGGCTTCCAATCGCTGTCGGTTTTTTGCGCCAGAATCAAAGGACTTCGCGAAATACCCCGAAGTTACACGAAGCGTCTCACTACACTATTTTTTTTATAGGATAGGGTGACAAACGAGCACACAGTCCACTTGATGGTAAGTGGTTGTTGTGGCCCATAGACATCTACATCTATCGTCGTTTGCGAATCAAAATGCAGATGCGTTGTCACCCGTGAGGACTAAGATGGAATGCCTCTTTTCCAGTAAAAAGGGTCTCCGGTTCTCTACACTCACCATACGAAACACAGGAGTGTTAAGCTGCTATTTGACGTTGGTATTCTGTGAGAGCGTGGTCCTTCCCCGGTCGAGCAGACCCATTCGTGCTAGAACTATACTACTAATATAGCTGCAGCATGGCTCTACCACGTACAAAACTACACGTACACTACTCGGCGTATGCCAGTTATGAATATTTTTTTATATATAAATACTAGCTCGCCAGGCAGACGTTGTTATGCCCTTTCCGACGACCCTTCTTATAAAAATCCTTAAATTCGCAATAAAAATTTTGAGGGTCATTTATCGGGATAAAAACTATCATCCTATCTGTCAAATTGGACCAAAATGCACACAGTGTGCAAAATTTCATTGAAATCAGTTCAGTAATATAGGAGTCAATCGCGGACAAACGTGATACGCAATTTTTATATAATGGGTCTGGCCACCTAATTTTGTTAAGGGTATCAAAAAATTGTATAAAAAATTACGAATTCAACGGTATTCTTATTTTTTTTCTACCTTTAAAAATGACTGAAATATTGATGAGTAAAATGGTGTTTTACGGTAAAGGCGACCGCTTTGCTCCGCATCGCGATGTGACGTCACAAAACGACAGGTCTATGCCACCAGTAGTCTTTATTGTTATATTTTTCTTATTCTCTCCATATTTATTATTCCATATTTTTCTTGTCATGTTATTTATTTATCAGTAACCTTTATTTTCTGTATTTTTTTTTTTTATTTATTTCTGTTATATCACGCTCATTTTCAATAAAATGGTGACCTAAGATACATGTTTTACCTAGTTTAGGCTCCAGTTTTTCACCTAAGAATAGTATTATATCAGATGTAAGCAGATATTTTTTGTTTTCTGAATGTATATTGTAGGTGAAAATAAATAGATAAATAAAATAAAATAAAATTTCATTTAATTTTACTGGAAAAAAAATATAAAAGCTAAATGTTCAATACTTTAGTTTATACATCAAATCAAATAGTTTCGTTGTGATTACCAGTTTACATAAAGGTCTTATTTAAACACAAATAAAGTTCAGTCTGTGATCAGCCTCATAGGCATCATCATCATCATTACAGCCCTTCCTAAGTCCACTGCTGAACATAGCCCCCCCCCCCCAAGGAATGTCGCAAAGTACGGTCCTGAGCCACCTGCATCCATCGACTTCCTGCATGTCTTACCAGGTCGTCACTCCATCTAGTGGGGAGACGCCCTACACTTCGCCTAGCGGTATGGGACTGCCACTCGAGAACCTTTCTTCCCCATCGGTTGTCGGTTCTTTGAGCTATATGGCCGGCCCACTGCCACTTCAGCTTACTAATCCGTTGGGCTATGTCGGTTACTCTGGTTCTACTGCGGATATCCTTATTTCTAAGTTTATCACGCAGAGAAACCCCGAGCATATCCTCTCCATAATTTGCTGAGTGACCTTGAGCTTCCTCATACGGCCAGCAGTGAAGGACCACGTTTCAGATCCGTAAGTCATCACTGGCAACACGCACTGGTTGTACAATTTCGTTTTCAGGTTTTGAGGTACCTATATCTAACGAGAAGATGTGTCGTAGTTTCCCGAACGCTGCCCAGCCGAGTTGAATCCTCATGGGCATACAAAGTCAAATATTATTAATAGTTCATTGATTACACTATTCATCATAATAGATTAGATTAAATTATTCATCATAAATAATACTGATTACATTGGATTAGACTAGATTATTTATAAATTATTAGTTCAAAATCATTATAATCGTTGGGTTTATTATAAGTATTATGTCATCTAATACAGTCAACCGGACATTAACTCTGACATTCGATATAATATGTAGGTAAACGGCCGTATACTTCCGAGCGCGCGGTTAGTACTAAACTTAGCAAGTTCCTACTGCACGTTCGCTCTCTTGAATTGTGACGTCACGTCACTGAAACGAGCGGGTAATAATTAATGACGTGAACTAACTCAAGTTCATAGTTAATTAAAATTGATTATATTTTATTAAATTCTTTGTTAGCCCATCGCACATTGAATATACTATATTGCAACGTTTAAATAACATTAATTTACGACAAAATAGTTACTTACCAAAATTATTTGTTTTTGTTCATGGTAACATTTATGCAAAAATGCTATTTTGATGTAATTTTGATTTTCCTTCCCGCCGGCCCTTGACGGTTTGCTTTTGGCACGTGCAATTTTTTCTAACATTCATAGAATCGCGCTTCATATTAAATAAACAGCTAATAACACCGATGCTGACTGGTGAAAAATATTATTTCGGTGAGTGTATTTTTGTTTTGCTATAAAGCATCAAGTGTTTAATTTCTCTGCACGTGTTGTGTATTGTGAGCATCAAAACAACCATTTGCATTCGCCAGACAATGTAGCTACGATATGGTTTTGGTGCAATATTTAGGTTTATTACTGTTTCATTGATTTGAAATAAGAATTGCACTCACGAACGTCTGGTTTTTTCTTAGCGTATGTCATCGGCCCATAGGTCAATTGTTATTGTTTATCTCCAGATCACTAGCTGCTTATTACAATGTCACCGTCTCCAATTCGTTACCGAGTACCATGGAAAGTTAATAAACGTTCATCAGAGCCGGATAGATGGTTGGACGAAATGGGCTTTTTCCGAAAACATACTGCTAGGGATTCCAGCTGTCTCTTCAGGGCTGTATCTGAGAATGTTTATAATACTCAGCGCTATTTTCATAAAGTTCGAATAGACTGCGTTCAGTTCATGTCTTCCAAAAGACACCTCTTTGAAGGGGTAGGTTTATGACAAAATTGTTATTGAATTAATTTGTTTTGCTTTTGATATAATTTTGATTTCGTTAATATTTTTATTTTGTAGTCCTTGACTTGTTCTTTCGAAAACTATCTAAAAGAGATGTCTAATCCATCTGAATGGGGTGGGCTTATTGAAATTTCTGCTATGAGCCACTTGTATAGGTAAGACAAATGATGATTTGGTTTAAAGTTCAATTAAAATGTTGTGTATACATGTCTGTTAAATACTTATATAAGTTAAAACTATTCAAATAGCTTATCTTAAAAAAAATTCCAGACGTGATTTTGTTATATTCGAAGCAAACAAGGGTCCTCAAACAAAAATTTGCAATGGTTATGGCAATACAATTTACTTATTTTATTCTCCTGATACTAAGCACTTTGATGCAGTGTATACTAAAGAATTCATTAATACATCATCCTTTTGCCAGTGTAAGTTACCAATTTTATTTATTATTATTATTATTGCTAATTAAACTTTAATTGGTTTTTATTTTTAACAAAAGAAATTTTATTATTTTACTGAGGTTTTAACAAATGTTCTAAGACATCTTTGTTTCTAAAATTTTATTTATAGCCCTGGTATATGAAATATTGTATGATGGTGTATACAAAATTAAAGATCTACCTTATGCCGTTGACAAGATGCTACATGATAAAGTGCCATCAAATCACATTGAATACTTTATGTCTGAAAATGTAGAACGTAGAAAGAAGCAAAAGGAAAGAGCGAAAATCTTTATTGAGACTGTCAATGATGATGAAAAAGACAAGAATAATAATGCTGTTGCTTTAAAATGTAAGCATCATACTGAAGATCCAGATAAAGGAAGTCTTGTAAAAGAATCTTTAAGTATATTTGTATTCAATCGTAGTCTAATTCAACTTGAAAATGTTTGCATTAATTGTCTTAATGTAAACAGTGCTAAAGACTTGCTTGATAATGGCATTACACCATTTCCATATAAAGTAGCAAAAGCCTTAGACCCAGATATTTATCGGAACATTGAATTTGATGTATGGAGTGATCTAAGACGAGGTATACATTACTATTTTTGGTAGATGAAATTTTTTCATATACGTACATATAATATTTAGTTTTTTAGAATTAAATTTGCAAAATTGATAATTTGTAATGCTGAAATAAATAGCATAATGACAGTATATTTTGCAGAGTTGCGTTATGGTGCTAGATATTCCGATGGTACCACTTTGCAAGTAGGGGTTAAATGTCTGTGCAAACTACAGTCTGACCAACCAGTACCATACCACTGTCATATTCAAGAGATGCGGCCAGATGGCGGCCCTTGCCTTGTGTTCATTGAAGAATTGGGAGAAAAGCGTGTTGTTAGTTATGATCAGTTAGAGCCATTGCCAGTAGAGGAAATCCGTCCATGGGCACCGCCATATAGATTTTCGCGCACTAGTTCTCAATTTCTGACGCTTAGCCAAATGCTGCAGCAAATAGGTGTGAATGTTTCTTTACTTATTTTTTTAAATTTGCTTCTTAAATAATTTTTTTTGATATTTTATTAATAAAACTTTGTTAAAAATGATTTTCAACATATAGGCAACATCACTAGAAAGCAAGGTATAAAAACTCGCATTAAGAAGGGTGATGAGGTAAAAAGCGCAGAGAAAAGCCCTCAGAAACAGACATTGGACTGGAAAGATGACAAGATAGAACCTGAATTGCCCCAATATGTTAACCAGGGCATTGACTACTCCTCTTATCAACATTTGGATTTTTTTAATTTTGAACCAATGCCCGTTAGTTTCACAATTTTGTAGATTTTATTATTATAAGCATATCACTTGACACAGACTGATTAATAACTACTATTTAGTGTTTTTTACGTATTATGCATAAGTATATTCTGAGGCAAATAAATTTTAAGTAATTATCTTGTTTTTTTTTTTAATTTTGGTTTTATTCTTATAATTTATTTATTGTAATGTAAAGATAACAATCTTTTTTTTGTAATAAATCATGGGCATGTTGCAATCTATTTATTTTCCGTCTATATATTTTTGCCTCTTTAAAATGATTATTTTCATCAAATATGTTCTAGAAAGTTGAAAGATTTGTAGAACATTGTAAAAGGGCTTTCAGTACTGAAATAACTTTTATTATTATTCTTTGTTTTAAGTAACAAACAGTCAGGTTGACATGAAAGATGCTATCTGAATTCTTATAATAATCGATTTAATAAATAGCTTGATAAATGGCACCTGTATCAATGTGTAAAATATTTTAATTCAAATACAAGGTCAAGTGAAATGTTTATACATTAGTAGAATTCCATATCATAGCTAGATTGATATCAGAATATAAATAATATAGTTTGCACTAATACCTGTTGCGTGGAAATGAAAGGACAAGTTGGAGTAGTAATATTACATAGTTGTAGTAGTAGAAGGATTAGTTAGACGTGGAACTTGTTGTAGTTTGTTTTGTGAATTATTATTGCAGGTTCCTTTTCATCTATGTGTTATGCTTTATGTTTAATTACTGGGTACAGGCTCTTATTTCTGACAGGGATAAGGAGTAATACATTTTTTGATAGACTTAACATGTACATGAAATATTTTTACTTCAGACATCAAAGTTTTCTTATGATGTTTCCCTATACCATCGACCATTTAGTAAATCAGCACTTAAAATATTAATTAACAAGTTCATTGTTGCCAGTGGTTCAAGACCTAGTAGTTCACTTGATATTTACAGTGAGCGTTTTGCATCTCAGCTACCACTTGCCATAATTTCATTTACATATTAATTATAATAGGTATGTTAATTTTTATGGCCTCTGACATTGTATAATAGTATGTCACTACATTTTAGTGTGATCAGAAACAAAATGTAGTGACAATTTGTTACTTAAATTAAATGTTTATTTGTAATAGAAGAAGACTACACTCTTTCTTATTATCTTGCAAATAAATTTCTTCAGTTCTTCAGATATGCTCTGCTTAGTTTTTATTTGATATCTAGGGATTTTATTTGATGTTACTTATTGTGTTTCGATTTTGTTTGGTTGAAATAACTCGAATGTTTTTACACTGACACTTCAAAGCATAACAGAGAGCGGGATATTCCCTTTTTGGTCTACTTGTGCTTTTTGTTTATATTTTATTTTTATTCCTCAACAGCAGAGTTTGTCAAGTTGGCTTTCTAACAATGTTAACATGAATAAAATCCATTAAAAGTGAATGAAATCAAGGTTAGGAGGATATCCATGCGGCATTTAGTCCAAACACACATATTCCTCTGCTCCTGATATATTTTTACGATATAATGTATATCCCTATCACTACCACATTCTTATGTTTTGGTTTTTTCTTCATAAATTAATTATATTAAAACAAACTGCTCATTTAGACCACTGTTAGTAGACATCCGATAAACAAATTTAACAAATAGAAAATAGAAAAATAACATACAGACGTAGCAATCCTCCTCATATTGTTCTTGAAAAAACATCAGTCCAGTTTTGGAGGAGGAAACGGAGAAATACTGGAAGATGATTTTTTAAATTTCTCACTGGTATAATCAGTGACATATTAGTTGTCTTGTATAATCATCATATCCTCTTAAGACACGGGAGTAGATGTGGTGTTGTTATGTTATACAAATCCATTTTTAGAGTTTTTTACTAGTGTTAATGATTTTAGAAAGCCAACTTAAGTAAAACTTTTCGAGAGAAAACAAGTTTCTCTTCAAGAAAACGTCATCTTGAAGTAATTGTTGGTGTATTATAGGTTGAAGTGGAAGCGCTACCCCTGATGGTGGACTGCCGGGCGGCGGGTGTGGCGGGAGTTGGCGGCGTGGGGGGAGGGTCGGGGGTGGGGGGAGGTTCGGCGGGCGCGGCGCCACACGAGCTGCACCCGCACCCACACAATGGAGCCCCGCATGACAACCATCACTCGCAAGTATGTCTGTCATATTATGTTTTCCTTTTGACTGACTCACATACTCCTAACCTCCTTTTTTTTTTAATAGAATAAGTGTGACAAACAGACACACAGTCCACTTGATGGTAAGTGACATCTACCTCTATCCTCGATTAAGAATCAAAAATGCAAATGCGTTGTCACTGCTGAGGACTAAAATGGAATGCCTCGTTTTAAGTAAAAAGGCTCTCCGGTTCTCTTCACTCACCATACGAAACACAGCAGAGCAGTATTAAGCTGCTATTTTACGCTGATATTCTGTAGAGCGTGGTCGAATCGAGCCGACCGTTTCGTGCTAAAACTATAATATAGCTATAGCATGGCTTTACTATGTATATATACTTGTGTCCGATATTAAGCTAACGATTGAAGGTAGCCTAGCACATAATGTCAAATATGTGTGGGTCATTGCAACACAACCAGACTCAAAAACCAACAATACAGGATTTTAAGAAAAAAGCAATGTGGGAAACCAAGTTCTGGTTTGAAGGGTATAGAGAGCCAGAATGATTACAGGTTGTGAGGCATTCCATCACAGCCCTCAGAGGTGACAACGCATCTAAAGTAGACTTGCAACAAATATTCAGCTATTATTCTGTATTGGGCCTATTCGGCTAATTTTATCCTATTCGATCGAATACCGAATATCTAGGTACTATTCGGCCGAATACCGAATATCTCGGTACTATTCGGCCGAATATTGAATATCTAGGTACTATTCGGTCGAATACCGAATATCTAGGTACTATTCGGCCGAATACCAAATATATAGGTACTATTCAGCCGAATACCGAATATCTAGGTACTATTCGACCGAATACCGAATATCTAGGTACTATTCGACCGAATACCGAATATCTAGGTACTATTTGACCGAATACTTAAGTGAAATCTTTTGTTGTAGTCAGATAATTGTTAAAATGAAAATATTGATTTATTTTTTATCATTAAGGTAGTCAGATACATAATCAACTTACGTATTATAAAAATTTACAAAAAAGAACTATCAAATAAATGTCTATGCACTTGAATTAAAATTTAGATATGGAAGATCATGGTGCAGAAAGACTTAATTTCTCAGCATTTTCAAGCAGTAGTTTACTTCCTTCTCTTTTCGTAGACAATCCCAGCTTCAGAGAAAAGACGCTCTGAATAAACACTATGCTTTCCAGCCCAATGCTTTTACCTAATATTAGGCTATTCGGCCAGGAATCCCGCAGAATATTCGGTATTTGGCATGTGCCGGATACTATTTCTTGCAAGTCTGTTCTAAAGCCTTCCTTGTTTGAAGTTAGTTCTAGGTGTCAATGTGCTGCAGCCTGTAGTAGCCACAACTACTAGCTGGACTGTGTGTTCATTTTTCACTTCAATAAAAAAAAAATGATCGTCCTTAACACTACATCCAAGTGTGCCTTTGATTTTATTGTTTAGGCACTACATTTTGGTTATGTGTAAGTTAGAATGAGCAAGTACTTCTGTTTGTGTACACATTTGCTGGCGCAATCATACCTTTTACTCTGTCAATAATTTCCGATTTTTATATTGTTATATCCATATTTGGCATCACTAAAAGATACCATCTTCTCTATACTATTTTAATAAAGAAATTCTAAGATGTGGTAGAGTCATGCTGCGCCTATATTTGGGTTGTAGCACGAATAGACGCACGACCGGCGACCTTTTTTAGGCGATTATGGGGTATAGTAAAAAGCTTCCTGACTTTCTTATAAATGGTGGTGTTCTTTTGCCATGCCATTATAATTCCTCATAATGGTGCACTATATCGTTAATGCTGACGTAAAATAACCAGATTGGTGATTGGGAGTAGTGTTGAAGTGGGCGACGTCTGGTACCGCAATTGAGAATCCATCTGCCAAGTGTGATGAATAAGGCAAATTACCACTAATGAGAGAGGCCCATGTCTAAAGAAGTTGAATCAAATATATTCATGCTATATTAGGCCATTTTATTGTTAACAATACAATGCCAAATCTACTTATTTTATATTTCAATAATCAAAAGTAAATGTAACTCCAAACGACGACCATCGCTACCTATATGAGGGGCGTTCAATGTATTTTCGGTATTGATATGTTAAAAAAAGAAAAATATGAAATATTTTTTATTTTTCAATATAGTCTCCTATGACATCAATACATTTACTTGTTCGTGAATAAAGCTTCTCTATTCTCTTTATAAAATATTGTTCGTCTTAGCCTGAAAAATGCTCATTTAGTACGTATTTGAGCTCATTATCGTCAGCAAATCGCTTTCCCCGAAGGTCATCTCCTGTAACTATCGTATCGAAAACACTTGTTGGCTCCCTACAACAATCAACTTGCTCCTGCTTTTGAAGTGCAGTGAGCATTCACGGCACCATCTTGGACTTACTTTTGTGAGGTGGAGATAGTCATGCAATATGGTGTGTATGGTACCAACAGATAGGTGAGTAATTTCTGGTAATATCTTAATTCTTACTTGTGCATCTTCTAATACAAGTTTTTCAATAATTTCACATTGTAGCCGCTGTGATTGAGCCACCCGCGCGAGCATCTTCGATGCTTTCCCTGCCTCTTTTGAAATCACTTGACCAAGTGTATGGTTGACATTGAAGGAGCAGTCTTGGTAAACGGCCACCATTTCTTCATGGATGGTTTTTAAAATTTTTCCCTTGTTTGGTGAGGAATTTAAAGTCGGTCATTCCTGTCGTCTATGACTAAAGGTTACATAAGAAGTAATGAGGTTATCAAGACGAAATTTCATATTTATACCTTCAGGTAGTGTCGTTAGGTGATGTTTTTTTTAATTACCCACATTATTAGCAAATCACCCTAATACCGGGAATACATTGAACACCCCTCGATATATCCAGTTCTGAGTTAAGTTTAGTTTCAAGTCTTTAACTTATCAGAAGGTTAGTTTAAAATGGGTTACAAAATTTCAACCAAAGAGACAAGAGGAAACAATTTATACATAAAAATATTGTAATAAGCATAAGATCATCATTTCATGAAAAGATAACCTTAGTTGATTGCTTTGAAAATATAACAGGCTGCTGGCAGCGGAGGAGGAGATATGGGTGGACATGGTGTTACCTCCCCAGCCTCAGCGAGAGCATCTACTCCAGCCACCACCAATACACTAACTACTTACACTGGTAAGTGACGTTAATTGACTGATACTAAAAATATTAAAATGTGTTTTGTCTGAGTAAGACAATAACTGAGTATTTTTTGAGTATTTGTTCACTACAGTATTTTTTCATAAGTTAGAGCTGTGTTCAATGAGTTAAGATATAATACCGAACATAATATAATAAGGGTATATGAAAACCATTTAAACATATAAATACAATAGTTTATGTTGAAAATAAGTTGGGTAAAAAGGTTTCCGAATTTGAAATAATAAAGTTTTTCATAATACTTAAATTTTGAAAATCATTATACTCACTTTAAGTGGAAGTTGAAAGTTGCAGTGCCTTTTTAGTTATTATTCTAAAAAGGAGAGGAATAATAAATAATACGTTTATATAATGATTTCTTATATTTACGCGAACACTACACATTTAAATAAAACTAATATTACGGATTTTATCGCGTATATTAACTTATTTTACATTCCCGATGTTTCAAGCACTTTACAGCACCCATGGTCACGGGGGGGACTGAGGTGTATGACGTCCCAATGTCATAGTTAACCACGGCTACCTCCAGATTAAAAATTATTAATTTTTGTTCCGATCTACGCAGTATGAACTTACAGTATCATGAAGTCTTGCAGTTGTATGCTTGGGTTGGGATTTAATTTTATTAATTATGGGATCCCAAGCAGATGGTAGCACCCAGCCATCTTCTCTATTGAAATTAGGATGTTTTTTGATTTCAATAGCCTCGCGAATCATCCTTGGAAGGAATCGGTGTTCTTTAGTGAGGATTTATGGTCTATTAAATCTAATGTAGTGACGGGGGCGATCCTGTACATGTTCACAGACTGCAGACTTCCCGGAGCGTCTATTCTTCACATCAGCTATGTGTTCTTTAACGCGGGTTTTTATGGATCTTTTCGTTTGTCCTATATAAGAGAGACCACATTCACAATCCAGCTTGTACACTCCTGCACCTTGCAGAGGAATATTACACTTGACTGATGGTAAAAACTGACTAATCTTCTTCGGCGGCTTGAAATATGTTTTAATGGAAGCACGCTTCAAGATGTAGCCAATCTTGTCAGTGACACCTCTGACATATGGCAGTACAGCAGGCACTCGCTTGACTGTGGCCGGCTTCACCTGTACACTGTGACGTAGGCGCGGGACTCGAAGCTTATTGTCGTGCAAAACTTGCTTGACGTGTTGGAGCTTGGCGGCTAGGTGTTTACTGTCACAGATCCCTCGTGCTCTCTGAAACAAAGATTTACCCACAGGGAACGAGAGAAGCCGGCCACAGTCGAGCGAGTGCCTGCTGTACTGCCATATGTCAGAGGTGTCACTGACAAGATTGGCTACATCTTGAAGCGTGCTTCCATTAAAACATATTTCAAGTCGCCGAAGAAGATTAGTCAGTTTTTACCATCAGTCAAGTGTAATATTCCTCTGCAAGATGCAGGAGTGTACAAGCTGGATTGTGAATGTGGTCTCTCTTATATAGGACAAACGAAAAGATCCATAAAAACCTGCGTTAAAGAACACATAGCTGATGTGAAGAATAGACGCTCCGGGAAGTCTGCAGTCTGTGAACATGTACAGGATCGCCCCCGTCACTACATTAGATTTGATAGGCCACAAATCCTCGCTAAAGAACACCGATTCCTTCCAAGGATGATTCGCGAGGCTATTGAAATCAAAAAACATCCTAATTTCAATAGAGAAGATGGCTGGGTGGTACCATCTGCTTGGGATCCCATAATTAATAAAATTAAATCCCAACCCAAGCATACAACTGCAAGACTTCATGATACTGTAAGTTCATACTGCGTAGATCGGAAAAAAAAATAATAATTTTTAATCTGGAGGTAGCCGTGGTTAACTATGACATTGGGACGTCATACACCTCAGTCCCCCCCGTGACCATGGGTGCTGTAAAGTGCTTGAAACGTCGGGAATGTAAAATAAGTTAATATACGCGATAAAATCCGTAAAATTAGTTTTATTTAATACGTTTATTTCGGCAATCTTGTTAACAACATAATACTGAGACTTCCCAGTGAGTAATCAGAGGTTTTTCGTGTTGGGAATGACTTACTTCCCTTAAGGATTACAAAAAAGTAAGATTAAGGAATGAAACCTAATAAATCATTTCAAAGTTACTTATCCATAGGAAATGCTGTAAACGATTGAATAAACCCATATTAACAAAAATTGCCTCTAAATATTGGACCAAGCCTTCTTTCCATAAAATTGGTTGACTTTTGACCACAGATGACAGACACCATTTACCATTTGATTTCATATATTACTTAACTACTCCATGCCTACTCCATTATATTTCATATGTTACTTAGCCTCCAAATGCCAGTGCTTGCACTGCTGTGTTCTTTGAAGCGTATAGAGTCAGTATGATTATAGGCTATGTGGCGTTCCATATTAGTTTTCAAGGAGACTAATCTTGGAGGACTCTATTTGTTGGAAGTTGGCTGCAGGTGTCTATGGATTGCAGTAGTCATTTACCATCAGGTGGAGTGTAAATTTGTTTGTCGCTTCAGTTTTTTAAAAAGAAACAATTTTATTATTGTTAAGTGTCTGAGCTATATTAAAATCGATTGCAAAATACCCCAATTGGACCGAAATCGGGCCAACCAAACAATAGCTATCTGCTTAGGACAGGATTATAATGTCAGAGTGTATGTGCAAGCATATGTGCATTTTCGTATTCACTCACTCGCAGTCTTATGGGATGGTAACCGACCGACACGACCGGAGAGAGATTAGCCGCAGGACCTGTGGTTTTACTTGCTTTCCCAGGCACGGAGTAACACCGGCAACTTTCTGACTTCAGGTTGCTACTGAGAACTTCTTGACAGAAAAACCCAATAACTGATTTTGGCCCGAGCCGGGATTTGAACCATAAACCAAAGTTGGCGAATAGCACTTATATATGGCACTGGTGGTGGCATGAAATAACGCGTGCTTTGCTTGGCACCAGCACCAGGCGGTGTGAACCCGGCGGGTGTGGGCGTGGGCGGGTACGCGTGCGCGCCGTACGGCTGCAAGCCGCTGGTGTGGTGCGCGCCCGCGCCGCCCGCGCCGCACGCGCCGCACGCGCCGCCGCCGCCGCCGCCGGGCGTCAACCCGCACGCGCAGCGCAGCCTGCAGCCCGCCGGCACCGACCTGCCCATGAACGGTACCGACACACGCTCTATCCCAACTCATTTTATCTTTACACACGTTCATTCATCAGGCTACGATCGCACTACCTTATGATCTGTTCATTAAGATAGTGTCGTACACCCGGAGGCGCACTTATTATTTTCCTTTTATTTTATTATTTTTATTGTGTTTGTTTCAACAAATGTGTTATTGTAATAAAATACGAATACAAATAATAAACGCAAGTTAGGTAACAAAGAACATTTCACTACGACGCGACGCTTCGTTTTAAAATGCCATTTTCCTGCGGATGTACGGCGCACACGGCGACCTTTGATGTTGCGACACGACACATAGACGACCGTATCTAAGCGAACAGACTATAATACCGTCTACCGACCGTTTACCGCAATAATTATGACATTAAATTACCACCTGTGTGTGTGAAGTAGTGTGGTTACACTAGAGTTTACCTAGATGACAATGAACTACGCGGAAAAATGTAATTTTTCAAGATGGAGGTTAAAGCTGTGGCAGTGTTGTACTTTATTATTGTCAGTTACTAATAGATAAATCTATAACATTTTAACACAGAAAACGTAATAACTTAATCTGTTTTATGTTGAACTCATGTCGCACACTCAACAAACTGTAGAGTAGCCACTTGACGCAAAAATACCGCACTATTTTTAGTAATTATCGTTCTTGACATACGAAAAGGACCACCAACGGAGCTATTGCCTACTATAATATGGCATATTGAATGTCGTTGTAACATTATGGCCATAAATCGTGCCTACACCTAGGTGTTGTTTCAATTATGACCATAATTATTGCCATATCACGGTACTGTGACCGGAACATTACAGCCAAAGACTTGTACATATGTATATTACTAGACCCGTAATTCAGAACAAAAACTTTGTAACAGCAGTGAATCGTGCTGGCGCGCCCCGGCTGATAGCTGTCACGGTAAGTGTGTCACAAATTGTAGGGCGGCCCCCAACTAGATGGAGTACCCACCTGGTAAGATATCCAAAATATCGATGGATGCAGGTGGTTCAGGATCGTGCCTTATGACATTTCTTGGGGAATGCCTAAATTTCAGCAGTGGACTTGCGAAGGACTGTAATGATGATGACGAGACAAACGAAATAAAGTTACATACTTATTTGAAACCTCTTTAGGAGACCCCTTTCACTGGAAACAAGTAACTCCAGCTTACTTTTCAGGAGTGGCGACACATCTGAATTTTGACTCTTAATCGAGGTTAAATATAATGTCTATGGGCCACAGAACAAGGGTGACGAATGTCAGTGAATATAATTTGTCCTCCTTATTCTATAAAAAGAAAATATCTAACAAATCATAGGCATAATCTAACAAAGCTAGTATTGATGCAGATATTGCAACGCTGCGGTTCTACTACAACGTGGGCGTGGAGTGCGTGTGGGCCACGTACGGGCCGCCACACGCGCCGCACGCCGCACACGCGCCGCCGCGCCACTACACGCCGCGAGACCTCGCGCAGGTACGCGCGCGCCCGCACCCACACCGTACACGCACGCGCACATGCCGCACACCCACACCTTGCATATGCCCGCGCCCATACATGCCACCTACCCACACTCCCACACCCACACTATACACACGCACGCGCACATGCCGCACACCCACACCTTGCATATGCCCGCGCCCATACATGCCACCTACCCACACTCCCACACCCACACTATACACACGCACGCGCACATGCCGCACACCCACACCTTGCATATGCCCGCGCCCATACATGCCACCTACCCACACTCCCACACCCACACTATACACACGCACGCGCACATGCCGCACACCCACACCTTGCATATGCCCGCGCCCATACATGCCACCTACCCACACTCCCACACCCACACTATACACACGCACGCGCACATGCCGCACACCCACACCTTGCATATGCCCGCGCCCATACATGCCACCTACCCACACTCGCACACCCATACTATACACACGCACGCGCACTTGCCACACACCCACACCATGCATATGCACGCGCCCACACATGCCACCTACCCAAACTTCCCACACCCACACCATACTCACGCACGTGCTCATTCCACCCATCCACACACCCACACCATGCACACGCACACACATGCCACCCAACCACTCCCACACCCACATCATAAACACGCACGCGCTCATGCCACCTACCGACACACCCACACCATGCACACGCACGCTCCCACACATGCCGCCCACCCACACAGCCACAATGCCACACCAACACCATACACATGCACGCGCGCATTTCACCCACCCACACCAAGCACACGCACGCTCTCACACATGCCACACACCCACCTGCACTCACACACACACGACCATACCATGCACATTCACGCGCCTTCACATGCCACCGACCCATACACGCATCCACACACGCACTCGTCCGCACCACTCCACGCACACACCCACGCGCACGGCTACGCGCACGCACACACGCACACGCCCACACATTCCACGAACCCACACACAAGCACGTGCCCACACATGCCACCCACCCACACATGCCACACACCCACACCATACACACTCACGCGCATGTCCCATCCACCCACACATTCCAACCACACCCACACACACACCCACAACACACACGCACACGACCATACCACACACGCCTAAACACACCACCCACCCACTCTCCCACACCCACCCACTCCCCCACACCCACCCACTCTCCCACACCCACCCACTCTCCACACCCACCCACTCAACCACTTTCACACCCACACTTTCACACACAAGCTCTCGCCCGTAACCTTGCACAGACCCACGCCCTCACACACACACACACACACACACATTATAAAAAGTACCTATTGGATAGGATATATATTCGGTTAGATTATACCCTCCATGTTTTATTTACTCTTGATCAACTCGTGACGTAAGCGTATTTTCTCCTTTTTATTACTCGTCATTTTGACGTTGTTTCGCTAATATTTGTTCCAAAAGGACCGTGATGTATTCTATGGATAAGGGGACGCTAATTAACATCAACAAGGTTGTAGAAGAGACAATGCCTAAGGATTCCTTATAAATACGATAAAAGTACGACATTGCTGATAAAACTGCGGAGGTCATGAGGGTATCTCGAAGCGCAATTTATAAATTGTCCGTGAGAAGTAAGAAAAGGGGCGTGTGGAATTTAGACGATTTACAAATAGGAGGAAATACGCCGCAATGCCCACAATTTTTAATATCATGAATTACCCATAATCGGCACAGAGGATGAGACATTGCCTGACTTTAAAAACTCTAAAATTTTACAATTTCAAATAAAGTATGTCAAATGAAACCAAAAAGTTTGAGAACCACTGGATTGCTTGTTTACATTTTATTTTTCCGTATCTTGGATATACAAGAATCACAAAAAATTAAGCAATATAAAAAAAAGTATAGGATTTTAGACTGTTTGATGCTTATAATATGTAACAAAATATCATTTGAATAATAATTATTAAATCATGGTTTATCTCTCATTGTAGGACATGCAGCAAATCTCGTTACACGACCGCCCAATGATGAATCATGGCTCCGGAGAACAAAACCACAAGCACAAGCCTCCACCAAATGACAAGCCCCAGATCAACAACCAGGGGAAAGGCAATGGTCAGAGACCACTTTTAGGACCTAGGTAAGAAACTATATCGTTCATTTAATACTTAACTGTGTAAACTTTTATTTTACTTAGGTCGAGGATAGTTACACACTGCTACTACAAAAAGTATTTAATAGCCAAAAATACAATATATAATCACTTTAATAATGGCTTTTAGGCATCTTGAAACAGGCTCTGGATTCGGTAGTCAAAGTAAAAGTGTGTCAGACCTCAGCAACGTTCTAGCATGCCGTGTTTTGGGCAACATTTGAAACATTTGAATGTTGCCAACTGTTTGACCAATCCACTGTTATAAATATTTGAAATTTCAAAAATGAAAAGTCAAAATGTAAGAAAACAAATTGCAAGTTACCCTTACTTACTTTACTTGAGATTTAGTAAATCTTTAAGAGGAAACTCGCATTTATAAAAGAAAAATTTATAACATGTGTAGTCTGCCAAGAAAGAAAGAAATTTTTAAGCAGCGTGGCAGACTACTGCTTCATTACCCAGAAATGAGGAGCCTGTATCTGAGGCTTTACTTAAAGAAATGTAAAATATAAAAATGGTTTCAATCTCTACTTGTACATAGTATAAAACAAATTCGCTTCCCGCCGTCCGTACGCTTAGATCTTATAGACTACAACGGATATTAATGCGGTTTTCATCAATAGACAGAATGATCCAAGAGGAAGGTTTATATGTATAATACATGCATATTATATAATTCTTCTGTCCATGTCTATGTAACAGAACTCCTAAATGGCTGGACCGATTTTGATGAAATTTTGTGTTGTTATTCACAATTGGATTCGGTAGGAGGCGTTGTTGTCGACATCCAGAAATCAACTGTGCGAAGCCGAGGTGAATCGCTAGTTTATACATAATATGCTATTCTTTTATAGGTTTAAACGTGGTGGCAACAACCAGGACGGCAACCAGAATAACAACCATAACCAGAACAAAGGCCATAACAACAATATGGGCAACAAGGGCCCAAACAACCGGTTAGTCAAATTAATTATAATATTATTGTTAGAACTCTCACTAGCTTCCAAATAACGTTGCAGGATAGTATATAAAATCGGGGGATAATTGGAAAACTATTTTTGTATATGTGACGGCCCAGTGACGCAGTGGCTTAGTAATGAGTTGCGGCGTGGTGGGCAATCCCGCACGGAACATCAAGTATTTGTGTGGCCTACAAAAAATTGTTCTGGATCTGGGATGTTTGTCGTTGTAAAATTCATGTATGTAAACTGCCTCTACAATACAGGAGAAAATCCGAGTGTGGAGGTAACCTTAAAAAATAATAATAAGTAGCAATCATTTTAGAATTCAGCTAAAATTTGTATGATACAAGTTTATTAAAATTGTTTCAACTGGAATCAGGTAAACCTGACAATTATATGAAAGAAAAGTTCAAAAATCTTATCTTATAGTTGTAGCACAAATGGGTCGGTTCATCCGGAGTAGCCCTCTGGAACCCGATAATTTTATTTTAATATTGATGATATAACTTTTTTGTCAAAATGAGTTTATAAGGGCCACCAAGGCCTAAAAAATATTATTATTATTATGTATTGCATACCTTAAGCAAAAGCGCAAGGTATGTTCTACTATCACCTAAAAATTAAGATTCCAACGTTTTATCGAATAAAATCACATCTAGCAATCATATTATACATATAAATGATATAAAAAGCACATTGTTAGAAAGATAAATGATTGTTAAACTTATTAATTTTTTTTTTAAATCGATTAATTGCTATTTTTAAATAAAAAAAGGGGTTTTAGTGGCTTATGGTGTGGATTTATCATGTCCCCAAGGCTTGTAAACACAATAACTTTTGAAAATATCAATTGTTTAACTCAATCTATTTTTTAATCTCTTCATCTATCATGTGGGAAGCCACTGAATGTAAATGGCAGTGTAATTTTGTTTTGTTTAGCTATAATTAATTTTTTTCGGCTCTTTATGGCGAAATTTTCATTGATTTGGTAGCCTTGTATGTAAATTATTTCTGTAAATGGGGAACTATAGCCACAGAGTAGTTTACTCACTCAGTTCGCATAGATTATTGTATATCGTCGTCGTGAGTGGAAATTGGTTTGCTTGTTTGCAGCGGCTCAAAAAGATCGATGTACAAATACACAATATTCGAATAGCCAAATTTCTTAAATACTTGATTATAATAATAATAAGAGATTTTTTTAATTGCAATATTTTAAAAGCACAGAATAAATAATAGTAGTACATACTAAAAGTAAGTAGTATAATTTTTTTGTCATGGGTGACATTTTCATGTGTTTCGGGGGTCAACACCCCCGAAACACATGAAAATGTGTTAGCCGATAGTGCTGTCGAATAGTATTTAAACTACTTTAAAAATTCCGTATAATCATGTTATACGTAATTTTTTTAATGCGTTTAAGGTATGCCCAATTGGATTTACCAATATTATTTAATATATATATATATATATATATATATATATATATATATATATATATATATATATATATATATATATATATACACATAATAATACAAGGAATGCCACAAAGCACGGTCCTGAGCCACCTGCATCCATCGACTTCCTGCATATCTTACCAGGTCGTCACTCCGTCTAGTAGGGGGACGCCCAACACTTCGCCTGCCGGTACGAGGCTGCCACTCGAAAACCTTTTTTCCCCATCGGTTGACGGTTCTTCGAGCTATATGGCCGGCCCATTGCCACTTCAGCTTACTACTACTTACTAATCCGTTGGGCTATGGCGGTCACTCTGGTTCTACTGCGGATATCCTCATTTCTGAGTTTATCACGCAGAGAAACTCCGAGCATAGCCCTCTCATAGCTCGCTGAGCGACCTTGACCTTCCTCATCCGGCCAGCAGTGAAAGACCACGTCTCAGTACCATAGCTCATCATTGGCAATACGCACTTGTTATACAGTGTCGTTTTTAAGTTTTGAGGTATACCTGACGAGAAAATGTGCCGTAATTTCCCGAACGCTGCCCAACCGAGTTGAATCCGTCGATTGACCTCTCGGTCGAAGTTGGACTTACCTAGTCGGACTATTTGTCCCAGGTAAACATACTCGTCAACAACTTAGAGCTTAGTGCTCCCAACAACTACCGGCATAGGTGTGACATGGACATTAAACATAATCTTTGTTTTGTCCATGTTCATCTTAAGACTTATCCGTTGGGAAACACTATTGAGGTCATTGAGCATAGTGCTTAGGTTCTCCAGCGATTCCGCCATAAGAACTATATCGTCGGCAAATCGAAGGTGAGTGATGTACTCGCCATTGATGTTGATACCGTATCCTTTCCAGTCCAGAAGCTTGAAAACGTCTTCCAATGCAGCGATGAAGAGTTTCGGGGATATGACGTCAGCCTGTATTACACCTCTCTGCAATTGGATAGGTTTCGTTCTCTGGTTCTGTACTCGGATAGCCATCGTAGCCCTACTGTACAAGCACTTCGATATACCGACAGTCCATTTGGCACCGCTGAAGGGACTGCAGCACCGCCCAAATTTCGACGGAATCATAGGCTTTCTCATAGTCCACATACGCAAGACATAGTGGCAAATTGCTGCCGCTGCCGGTTTTCACCCTCGCGATCACGGAGACATCACTGAACAGTTGTCGTCTGGTCGTCATAATGAAGTCAATCTCATTTTTTGTCGAACCGTTGGGGCTCGACCAGGTCCACTTCCTGTGGGGCCGCTTCTGGAAGAAAGAGTTCATCATAAAGAGTCCCTCTTTTTCCATGAAGTCCTGTATGACCTTCAGCGAATACCGTTTGGTGATTCTGAGTATAAGGTACGCAACCCTCGTCGTCACACTCTCAATCTTTACAACGTTGTTAACGAGAGACTTGTGGACGATAAATCCGACATCTCCTTGGGACAAATGGTCGCCCCGCCCGGTAATAGAACAAGTTGCCGGATTCGAGGTAATCCTCGAATCCGGCAACTTGATCTATATGAACTATGAGTAAAGTTTGTCATTACTTAGTGGGAAATAAAGAAAAACAATCATTGCTGCGGCATAAACATAAATAAATGTTGCATTTTCTGCATCTGGTTTTTGTTTGTAAGGAACAAGACTAAGCGACAACAACGAAGAGATGTAATGTCATCTACTATTGGTAGGTGGTCATATCCATCGTACCTCTTACCCTCTGATGGCTTTGTTACTGGTCAGTATCTTCGAATTCCTGAAGCTTGTTCAACCCAAAGGGAGGGTGGAGTTACCTCTTAGAACCAACACGTATTGCTGGGCCTAGTGCGACCTGTATAGATAACATTTTTACAGATGTTAAGCCCTTGCATAAATCAATTATTCAAAATTTAAGTTCAGATCACTGTGGACAGTTAGTATCACTACCTTACATACACAAAAAACAGAAAAATAAGAAAGTTGTGTTTGTTCCAATAAATGAACATCGCTTGGAGAGGTTTAGAAGTAATATAATAAAAAGACTTCCATCACTTTCGTTTAAAAATAGTGCTAATTATTTGTATGCTACATTATTTGAAATTATACGTTGTGAATTTAGTAGAATATTTACTTCTAAAACTTTCTCTTTTAACAGTCGCAAATCATTTAATGAATGGGCGACAGTAGGAATTTATAAAAGTAGGCGAAGGTTATACGAGCTTTATGATGAAAGATCATATAATAGTAGTGTTATATTTAGAGATTATGTAAAAACATATTCTAAAATATTTAAAAAAGTGTGCTCCACTGCTAAGGCTTTACATTTAAGCAACAAAATTAAAACTGCATCCGACAAAATTAAAATGACCTGGAGAATAATAAATAGTGAAACGGGCAAGGTCAAACCGCGCAACTCGGATTTTCAATTGAATATTAACAATAATTTAACGCGATCTGATCAAGAAGTTGCTATGGCTTTTGAGAAACATTTTACTGATGTTCCTTTTTTGACAACAAAATCATTAAATTCTTCTCCTACTGTCGCCGAATCATTGCTCAAACAAAATGTAAAGGCTTGTTCAAATACTTTTAAATTCCATAGGGTACTGCCAAAAGATATCGTTAAATATTTTAAAACTATTGATGTTAAGAAAACGGCAGACTTATGGGGGATTTCCGTTAAAGTTATTTTATCTATAATAGATATATTTGCACCTTATCTAGCCACTTTATTTAATATAAGCGTCGAATCTGGTGTGTTTCCTGATTTAATGAAACATAGTAAAGTCATACCTATATTTAAATCTGGTAGTACATTAGACCCCGCCAATTTTAGACCAATTTCTGTACTACCAACATTAAGTAAAATTTTTGAAAAAATTATTTTAGATCAGATGTTAAGTTTCTTTAATATTAATAAATTGCTACATAATAATCAATTCGGTTTCACAAGGGGTCGCTCGACAACTGACGCTGGAGTTGAGCTTATTAAACATATTTTTTGTGCATGGGAGAATTCAGAGGATGCTTTGGGTATATTTTGTGACCTTTCCAAGGCCTTCGACTGTGTTCACCATGAGACATTAATCAGGAAGCTACAGTACTATGGTGTCAAGAACACAGCGCTTAAACTTATTATTTCATATTTAAGTAATAGAAAACAGAAGGTTATTATCAATGGTAAAAGTTCTTCCGGGTCACCTGTACTAATGGGTGTACCTCAGGGCTCGATTCTCGACCCATTCCTGTTTCTGGTGTATATTAATGACTTACCTCACCTTGTAGGGGATAGTCATGATATAGTATTATTTGCTGATGATACTTCCTTGATTTTTAAACTTAAACGTCAATCATTTAAATGTGACGAAGTGAATAATGCTATATCAAAATTAGTGCATTGGTTTAACGTTAATAATCTGCATTTGAACGGAAATAAAACTAATTGTGTTAAATTTACAACAACGAATGTTCAAAATCTGAATACCAATGTGTTTTTAAATGGGGAGGAATTGAGCCCTGTTGTATCCACTGTTTTTCTTGGCATCACTCTTGACGCAAAGCTCCAGTGGGGCTCCCATATATCCAAATTAGCAAGCAGACTAAGTTCTGTAGCCTATGCTGTAAAAAAGATTAGAGGTCTCACTAGTGTCGAGACAGCTAGATTAGTTTATTTTAGTTATTTTCATAGCATAATGTCTTATGGGATTTTGCTATGGGGAAATGCGGCTGATTCAGAAACTATTTTTGTTTTACAGAAGAGGGCCATTAGAACTATTTACAATCTAAAACCGAGAGAGTCTCTTAGAGATAAATTTAAAGAAATTAATATATTAACTTTGGCCTCTCAGTATATTTACGAAAATTTAATATATGTTCACAAAAGCAAAGATAGTTTTAGTAAAAAAAGTTATATACATTCTGTAAACACTAGGAACAAACACAAGCTAGTGATGCCAGTTTCTCGACTCCACAGAGTCAGTAATTCATTCTTGGGGCAATGTATACGCTATTACAACAAAGTCCCGGAAAGTGTACAGGTTCTGTCTATTACCAAGTTTAAATGTTTTATTAAGCTGAAACTGTATAAAAAGGGTTATTATAGTATAAATGAATACATGGTTAATAATAACCCCTGGGAATGAGGTGATCGCTTCCAAGCAGTTTCTAAAATAAATTTTGTAAATAGTTCGTAATCATTTATATTGTAAAATTTATTTAAAAAAAAGTCCCGCTGGGTTTCTTGCTGGTTCTTCCCAGGACAGAGGGTTTTTTTCGAACCAGTGGTAAAGTAAAAAATGACTTTCAATAAGAATTACACATGTAATGTATATTGAATAAAAAATATTCTATTCTATTCCTCACGTCTATCTCCGTCCATTGCAAATAGTAATGAATCTCCTATTTTAAACCTAAAAGCCGTGAGATCCATCATCTTATTATTTTGTACACCTTTTGGCAAAGGATGACATTTGCACAAACTCCAGGAATTTACTACAGCTAGATCTAGAAAATGAAGAATCACTTTCAATGTCCATTTTCTGGTTTTCAACAAGATTCTGTAATATTCTATGTACTGGTCCAAAACATCGCACTGCCCATGTATTTATTGTAATTTGTAATAAATTGGAGCGTGTTTGTCAATGTATGCCTGCCTATTTTTAATATAACGTTTGACGAGGTTGATACAGTTACTACCCATGCAGTTGGATGCCATAACCACATTTACTGTCTTTCCACTTGAATAATGTAATGTTGTCGTCAAGAACCCATTGGTTCAACTTCACACTGCTTCATTTTCCTGTCCTCTTTAAAATTTATCTGAACACCATCGAGTATCGGTTAAGCATAATCGTTCCCATACCATGGAGGTTCTGTTTAAATAATGCTTCCAGCAGGGGTATTGTTGTAAAATACCCATCGAAATATAGGCAACTAGTCAGCAGCACCGCTTGTGCTAAACATAAAATGATAGCTGGTCCAAGCCCTAAAGATCTGGCTGAGAAAGCGGGATTACATGCATAATATATCTCAAAATGAAGCATTATTCCATCACTTGTGTAACAACAAAATTTTTGAGTTCGATAGGTCATGGTTTGTTTTTTACTAATTGCCAAAGCTCACATTTACCTGTAAATGGAAAATCTTCCTGGACTCCCTGTCAATTTTGTTACATGCATTTTTTATAATGTCTTGGTTGTACTTTCCAAAGCGGATTCCTTGGACCAGCCGGTGGAGTATCAGATGGAATAACATGTAAAGTTTTCTTTAAGTTGTAAACCTGACCCTAGGCATAGCTGTGACGATCATTTCCACTTGTATTTGTTTACGCCAATACATTGCAATTCTTGGATATGACAGCATGCCCATTAACAGATGCATGTCGACCAGTTTCTTTATTTCTTGTATCACATGTTGGTGCAAAGAGCAGCATTTTCAAAAATGATTCCTCATTATAATCACGAAAATACTCATTTGGAGAACGGATTTTTGCAGGTTCTGGATACCCAGAATAATCATAGAGTTTATCACTATAATAATCATTTTTCCAAATTCGCCTACGTAAAGTTAGTTGTCTACCTGTCCGCGTGTAGATGTGGATGGTTCTTGTGACGGAGCCGTAACATTTTGGTCTTCAAACTGCTGAGCTGGTAATGATGGCTGTTCTGAACTGTTTTCATCACATTCAAAGTCCGAAATATCTAGGTCGAAATTATTTCCATCCTAGAGTAGATCCAATATTTTCTTATTGTTCGAAAGAACTCCTAAAAATATGAAATAAAACGGTTATTTACCCATAAGCAAAAACATGCGTTACTATAATTATTAAAACCCGCATATCACAATTGTGCTACCTAATATTTTGGTAGAAAAATAACGCCTTAAACAATATTTAGATAAGATAAGATAAGCCATTTATTCCAAACTTTGGGATTACATGGTTATGACAATAAATAGTTGCAAATTAGGTAATGTATAAATTAAAGGATGTCCCGCAGTTCAGTGTGCCTCTTGGCATAGGCCTCCTCCAACATTTTCCACTGGGTTCTGTCGTGCGCTACCCTTCTCCAGTGAGTTTGAAATCGCCAAAAATCGGTACCCGCTTTTTTCTACGAAAAAAATCTGTGAAAACAACACCCAAAGTACCCCCTAATTAAAATTGATCGCCACCCTTCTGTGATTCTCTTTATATATGTACTATTAATACACCCACGAAGTTTCACCAATTTAAAATGCCTAAATTTAGAAAAATTGGAGTTTAAAGAGAATACGATTTTTTCAATTTCGTGTTTTAACCCTTTTCTTAAAAATATCTCCCAAAATACTAAAGATACGAAAAAAACGATATAGTACTAAATTGTAGCTTTTTAATGACAAAAATTTCCCTGTGTGCAGATTTTTTGTACAGTGAATTTACGATCGAACATCACCTTATTCAAGCCTTAAATATTTTAAAATGGGGAGAGTTTAAAACTCTCCCCATTTAAAAATTAAGGGATCTTAAGTAATTTAACTCGCATAGTCTTATAGCTCCTGAAAAGCCCTACAGAATCGTTTTTGAAAAAAAATTGAAAGCTCTGACAATTTCAATGTTTTTAAGGGTAGTTTTTAACAAGGGTACGTTGACAGATTATGAAATTGTATCCTAAAGCATAAACAATCATTATTTAACTATTTTTACCCATATTTAGGTTTTTAATGTTATTTTATAATTTTTGACAATAAGGGGTAGTTTTCACCCCTAAGAAACAAAAAGCGTACAACGGCACAATATAGAAAATGAACTAGAGGGTGTAATAAGCCTAATCCCAAAGAGCATTGGCAGAAAAATAGTTGACAAAAATTATAGCGTCTAGAAATAAGTTATATATAAAATGAGTTTTATTATTTTTCTATGATTTTTCAAATAAAAATGTATTTTAATTAGAGATACGCCGAATAGTGATTTTGCCGAATAACCGAATACCGAATAATATTCGGTTTAACCTGTACCGAACCGGATATTCGGCCGAATTATTCGGTTTACGATTTCATTGTTTTGCCGCGTAAGCAGGTTAGCGAAATAGAAGATGATAAAACAAAAGTGAGGTGCACTTTATGTAGTTGTGTTATTTCTCGCGTCGGATCAGGCCGCAGCGCTTCGACGAGTGGTATGACAAATCATTTGAAATTGAAGCATAAATAACAACTGCCAGCAACCACGTCTACTGCTGGAAGTGCTTCTGACACTTAGCATAGCTCAGAAACTTTGCCAACAACGTCGAATGTAAAATCACAACAATCTATAGAGAGGCCTTTATTACAAATTGGGACATAACAGACCCTCGATCAAAGGAAATTCATAACGCCATCGCTGAAATGATTACCACTGACAATCAACCAATTTCAATTCTGGAAAATAAAGGATTTAACAGGTTATTGCATTTATTGAAGTTTAAATATTAGTTGCCTGGAAATGAGCGAAGTAGTGATTCCGACAATTTATAAAAGAGTGAAAAAATTGATCAAGGATGATATCTCAAAAGCCCAAGCTATTTCGATTACATCTGATATGTAGACTTGTTTGAACAACATGCTTAGCTTTCTGAGCTTCACTGCACACTGGCTTTATAAAGACTTTGGTCTACAACATAGAGTTCTGCAAACGAAAAATTTTACTGACTTTTACTCAGGTGATCTTATTCGTTCTGTTTTAGAAGAGTTATCTGCAACTTGGGACATAACTTCGCATATCTACGTGATTATGAGAGATAATGGTCCCAATATGGTGAAAGCCATTGATGAAAGTCTGTGTGAAGGCAAGGGGTGTTTTATACATACGTTGCAATTGGCGATTAAAGCTTCATTACAGGTTGTAAACGTAAATGATGATTTGACCTCTGTTAGAAGAATAGTGACACAATTCAACCACTTAAGCACGGTGCAAGAAAAGCTGAAAAATATCCAGAAAGAACTGAATCTTGCTGAGCATCAGTTTGCATAGGACGTCACAACGGGGTAGAACAGCACGTATTATATGTTGGAAAAAATCAATGAACAAAAATGTGCGATTTCACTTTACATTTCGAACAATTCTGGCACAGTAAATATTCGAAACTGTACTGAAAGGCAGTGGCTGATTCTGAAAGAATGTCTAATTCTATTAAAACCGTTTGAAGAAATCACGAATTGAATGAAGTGATTCCCCACAGTAACACGGCACGTTTAACGAAGCCCAAAATTTCAAAAATATGTCCCAATATACCAGCAATGGTACAGAAGCTACAAGAAGAACTTCAGAATCGTTTTAGAGAGTTCGAAGTTAGGAAGAAGACAAATACTATTGCTTGTCTACAGACCCTAGATTTAGAATAATATTTTTTGCTCCTGAAAAATGCAAACTAGTAAGAATAACGCTTATTCTATAAGCCATTCAAAGAAGCGACTGATGCTGAAAGCTCAAGCGAAGATGAAATGGAAACAAACAGGGGAAGACCTCTACAAGATGTAGCTAATTTAGCCAGAGTATTCCTAAAGGCTAGGAGTGTCTACAGCGAAAAAATATTTTCAGAAGCAGGAAACCTTTACGAGGAGAAACGCAATAGACTACTGCCAGAGAGGGCTGAGAGCTTGGTGTTTCTGCACCATAACTTACCCTTGATAAATTACAAATACTAAAATATTAATTTCTTTTGATAATGGTTTTTTATATATGATCTCACATAAGTGTGTTCATTAAAAATAAATGTTGCTTTGAGGTTTAATTGCTTTATTTTATTATTACCTTCTCCAACACATTATTCAAACACTGCAAAAGTAGGGATATATAAAACTAGCATTTTTGCTTTAACGTAAATCTTACTACAGAAGTTCTGTGTTCTTGTTCTCTACTGTGTAGTCTGTGTAAAATAAATAGGTAAGAAAATTTAAATATTTGAACCGAATATATTCGGCACCAAAACCGAATAATTCGGCCGAATACAAATAGTGAATAAGGTGCCGAATACGCCGAATACCGAATACCAAACGAATATTCGGCGCATCTCTAATTTTAATTAAAGCCACAGAAAAAAAAACATTTTTGGGAATATCAAATGACTTCAATCATTTTACTCTATTCAAATGTTGCCATTTAGTATATTCATACTATTTTCGTATACACTTTGTAAGACTACCAACACAACACACAAAATATTTTTATATTAAGTTTTTATTAGTAAGAACTGTACTATTAGTAATAATAAAAATAAAAGTAATATGGCTGAGAATAAGTCTCTTACAAAGAATACATTATCTCATTTTTTTTTTCCTTTCCTACAATAATACATTATCTCAATCATAGTTAGTTACTATGTAACAATTCCATTTAATGTTATGCCAACACTAGCTAAAATAAAATGTCACTGTTTTTTTTACTGGCTTTACGGCTCTGGGTTCCAGCCCTTCTGAGAATGTCACTATGATACAAAGGCTATTGAGCCATGCCAGAAATATACATTTATAGTATGCATATATATAATAGAGATACAATAATCTAAAAACTTTCAATTATGTATTATATGTATTAAGCTAACATCAAACAACCACAGGAAGCATGACTTTTTCCAAGTGACATAGGACATAACCTAAAAAGTTTCAAATGTAAATATCTTTTTTTTTACGCCTTCTCAGGACAAAATTCTTTGACAGAGTTATTAAGGGACTGACGCTTAACATTTAAAGATATTTTTGGTATATAGACGCTACCATTTCTTCTCAACTAATTTTATGTATGAAAGTCTGCCATTGTCCTTTTTGTACAAATCGGTGTTGGACGAAAAAATTGCGAGGTTTTACCATTTTTTTAGCTTCATTTCCAGGACTAAGAGGACTGTTACATTTGCACATTAAGGGTCCACAATCAGTTAGGATGTGCAGATGTGTTTCTTCCGTTAAGGAACAGAATCGGCATATCACACATATATAGAAAACATTACATTAGTTTCGCTTTCTTGTGTAACTTTGTAAAACGGAATACATTTAATAATAATATTATTAGAAACTATTCCACTTCTGATGTTAAAAATTATTCTCAAAATTATTTAAATAAAAGAACACTACCCAGTAACAAACCCTGCTTACTATCAGAATCCAATTACATGATAACACCAAAGTATGCAAACCAACAGCATCACTACCAATCTCAATGTAACACAGGGCAGCCCTCTCAGCAATACGACCTTCCTTGCCTACACTAGTAGAATACCCCAACGGGCATAGTAACGACAGTGGTACTCTTAGAATTACAGACTGACTGATCCCTCTTAGTCGACTGCGTGATACTTTATACTGCTAAAACAAGTGGGAGATCATAGTTCTACCTTCAATATTTCTTATTTTCTTTTATTTTTTACCCGCATTCCTAACAATATGAATAATGTTTGTTTTAGGTAAAGATCCATACACATTTATTAGTAATTTACATAAACTATGCTAGTAAAAAAAAAGGATATAAAATTAAATTATATCAATCTTCTTTTTTATAGAATATAGTTGACAAACGAGCATACAGTCCATCTGATGGTAAGTGGATGCTGAGGCCCATTTATATCTACATTTATCCTCGATTAAAAATCAAAATGCAGATGCGCCCCTGGGGCCAAAGGGAGGATCTCTGGTTCTCTACATTCACCATAAAAAAGACAGTAGCATTAAGCTACTATTTTACGACACTGCTGGTATTCTGTGAAAGCGTGGTCCTACCCCAGTCGAGTCGAACCATTTGTGCTACAACTATAATACGACTGCAGGGTGGCTCTACCACATTGAATTTTTTAGGTTGAAAACTTAAGTGCCAAGACGAGAGTAATCAGTTAAGAAATTTGAATCTCCCACCCAAATGTATTAGTATCCAATGCCTCTAAATGGGACGGTCAAGCCTATCTTGGAATACCCTTAAAAGATTACTTTCACCATTGTAGTGTCAAAGAGGTTACCATGCGCCAAAATATGATTAGACACGAAGAACTAACGGATGTATATTTTTTGTTTCAGTCGCAACTCGCACACAGATAGCCGCAACCCGCCGCACATGGGCTACAACAACTCTGTGGAAGGCGAGTGCATGATGGAGCAGCCGCTGCTGACCATCCCCTACATTCCCTACCCGCCGCCCATCTACCCCATTCCCTACTACCCCGTCGAGTCTGATCCTGGTGAGTACTATACATTACTTGTAACTTTTTACTATAGTACGAATAATAATTAACATAACCATTTATAAAATATAAAATGGCTGTTTTTAGGGTTCCGTACCTCAAAAGGAAAAAACGGAACGTTATAGGATCACTTTGTTGTCCGCCTGTCTGTCTCTCAAGACCCTTTTTCTCAGGAACGCGTGGAGGTATCAAGCTGAAATTCATATCAAATAGTCAAGTCTACTATCTCTTGAAGCTACGAAAAAATCAAACTTCTAAGCCAACGCAATCAAAAGATACAGCCGTTTATGCCGCAAATATTAGACGGCTCCGTGGCGCAGTGGCTTAGCAATGAGTTGTTGCGCTGGGGGCCGCGGGTTCGAATCCCGCACGGAACAAGTATTTGTATGGCCTACAAATAATTGTTCCGGGTCTGGATGTTTGTCCTCGTGTAATCTATGTTTGTAAACTGCCTCCACGATACAGGAAAAAATCCTAGTGTGGGGGTAACGTTTTTTAAAAAAAAAAACTAAAAGAAAAAAGAAAAGAAAAAATCTTCGACACTCGCAAGGGAATCAAAACCTACAGGGTTCTTCCCGTGAACTCAGAATCTTAAAATTTGGTACGAAGCAACGTATTATAGCACAGATAAAGGAAAAATTGGGAAAAGCATAAATTTTTAGTTACATCATATATAAAAATATTTTTAATAATTTTAAATTTATGTACTTACGGATTTGTTCGGAACCCTCGGTGCACGAGTCCGACTCGCACTTGGCCGGTTTTATTTTAAATTTTATGACCATAAAATACAACTATTGAAAATGCCAGAAATATTTCTTGGTCGCCAATAGATGACAATGTAACTATAATATTGATGGGTGAAAGACAAGTTTATTTAAACATTTTATGTTAAAAATATTTGAAAAGATATAATGTTAGAAATTAGTTGATTATTTTTACAGAAAAGTGGCTAATAAAGTTGATGTGTTTAAATTTAATATTTCCAACAATTATAACTTTTAACAAAAAGTAAAACCCGACTTGAAATTATTAATAAATAAGTTATTTATCATTTATTTGCTACCCTTCGGGGTGGAATTATTTCTGAAAATTTATATGGGACCACCGTTGAAGTATAACCTATTTAATAAAAAAAAGACTAATCTAAATTGGTTCACAATCTGTGAAGAAATCGCTGAACATATATTTAAAAAAAGCGTTCGGATTGAGAACCTCCTCCTTTTTGAAGTTAGTTAAATATAAAATTATTCAATTACTACAGTTTTAGTTACTGTGTGTAAGGAAAAGAGTTTGCTTTAATAATTTTTCTTTATATAATTTTAAATTAAAAATTTTGTACAACCGACTTCAATATAAATTATTAAGTATAACTCAAAAAGGTCAGACCTTTATCAAATTTATATGAGACCACATGAGAAGCACCAGCTTTCAAATAAAAAGAGAATCATCGAAATCGGTTCACCCAGAAAAAGTTATGAGGTGTGTTGTTACACATAAAAAAAAACATACAGTCGAATTGAGTACCTCCTCCTTTTTGAAGTCGGTAGAAAACTGACTGGCAACCAACTAAGACTGACATGGGCAAGCTAATGCATGGAAAATCAACTTTGAGACATTATTTTAACTACAATACAAAAGCAACATTCTGCAATTCTTATGTGGTTAAGTTCCCTTCGAAACTGACAGTAACGAGGGCTAATAATCTTGCGTTCGGCAGATGTCGCTAGTTGGGACTGAGGTGAACATTTTGTTACACAACGTCATATAATTGAGGAGTTGCGTTTTAAATAATATTTTATCAGTTTCTAAAGTATTGTATATAATGCGTCAGTGATTTGCTCTTTAATATTTTTACAGTTTAATCTCTTTTGATAATTCCATTTGTAGGAATATCCGTAATTTGGTTTATACATTTCTAATCTAATTAATATAAAATATAAAGAAAGAAACATTAAATAATACATTTTTCTAACAAATTAACTTACATGCCATGCACTTTGTTAAAGATTTCATCTTATTTCCAAGTAACGCCACTCTGGCGCCTAAAAAGTCGTGGGCGTAGTTATTCATGTGCAGTCAAGTGCGCACCAAAACTGACAGTGATAATTTATTTATTTATAGGTTGCCAACAATGCACACATTGTTACATTTTTAATGCATGTAGGTTTAATCTATGGACTGATGGTTGCACCCATATATGAAACACAGCATTACAAATCTTAACTCAGTAATTTAGTGGGTAATAATTACAGAGTAATTGAGTTAAAGTGTTGTTTGGTCATTCGGCAGCGATGATGGGTATGATGGGCGGCATGGGGTACATGGGGTACGAGGAGAGCGTGGAGTATGGCGCAGTGCAGCACTACTACCCAGCGCACTACCCGCCCCCGCTCCCCGCGCCGCCCGCCCTGGCGCCGCCCGCCCTGGCGCCCGCCCTGGCGCCGCACCAGCAGCTGCCGCAGCTGCAGCAGCATCAGCACCAGCCGCACCACGCCGACCACAAGTGAACGCCACGCTCCCCACTGCTATACTGCACTTGTTCACTGTCCACTTTACTTCCCTAATCATTTGCAAAATATCTGCTTGTGAAATATTTCTACAATTTTTTTTATTTTGAATCAACAATAGGTTTGCCAGGTCTCTTTTATAGGACGTCCTCTATTTCACACCCAAATATTAATCGTGTCCCCTAATTTGAAATCTTTTATAAAGGTCAAGGCAATGATGTAAGATCTGTTACAGACAAATTATGTTACATTATGTATTAAGATTGTTTTTTTTTTATTAATCAATGTCGCTACTGATCCCATAACATCTTATTGAAAAAGATATGTTATCCTCTATTTTTATCTTATGTCCTCTATTTAATCTTATTAAATCCTCTAAAACTTAAAACGGGAGCTAGCAACCTTAACCAGGAGTCTATAAGGCATTATTTTCTACAGTTTTCTCTTTTATATGGTACTCTCTTGTAAAGAACTTGGAATCTATTAGAGGTCTTATTTTAAATTTTAATTTACTTCAAACATTCATTCCATGGACTCCCAACCTGTATATAAATTATGTATCACATAGTCATCCTATTTACCCATTTCACTGTCCCGTGAGTATTGTTTAACTATTTTGTCTTTTTGCGGACAGTGAATCTTAACTTGTGTAATAAAATTAACACAAGTTAAGACTTAATTATTTGTATTCCTTGAACTTACAATTTTTTTTACACAAAGTTAGTTTTCAGTTCCATATATTAAAACCTGTTATCACACTATTAAATACATATTATTGTTGTATGACAGTAGAAATTTGTATTAAGTCAGTAAATAAATCCATATCATATAAAAAGTAACATATTAAAAAAAATTATCACATATCACAAACAACAGTAACAAGTGCGGTAATCCATAATCTATAATATTGGGGGCAATTCAACAACGATTACGCTGATCGAAAACGGTATACGAATTAAAGATAAACTCTTGTTGTAAAAACAATAGACTATGCTATGTGCAGTATTTAACATATACTTGTCAATTATAGTAACACAAGTTTCTGTGTAATGCATTTAATATTTCTAAATTGCTAAAAATGTTTTTACACTTGTACATAGCATAGTTTTACATTTTGAATTTTTAGTGGTATAGTTATTTATGGAATTCTCCTATTTCTGAAAAATTCTAGGAAGGTTATTGATTATTACAATCTGTTTGTTGATACTTGCATAATATTAATTATATATTTCTTACATAACTAATTTATTGTATTAAGATGCTTCTATCTTCCTTCTACTAACAGAAATTATTGAGGTAAAATATCTTCTCTTCATAATAAATTGTCTTTGTGTTCTTAAATTTCTTTAGTATAAATATGGTTATGTTAAGATAACACTATCCCTGTACTATGTATCATATATGAATAATTCAATTGTTTAACTATTGTATATTTTACGTACAGGGAGACTGTATGAAATCCTTCCTAGCTCAATTTTTAATGATCAAGTTTTCTAAAAACTTGAGGATTATTTGTTTTAAGTTATGCCTCTAAATATCCATGACAAATCTTTTATAAAGTTTTGTCTAAAGTCTACCCCTTGCATTAGTAAAAACCTCCGATATAATTAAGATTGGCTTTTTCGTCACACAGCATTCAAGACCAGATAAAATGTGTTTTAAAAGAATCACGCCTTCATGCTGTTTGCTAAATGCCACTAAAAATTCATAATGTACTATTTCCATACAAAATTTTCGTAGCAATAATAATATGCATTTGAAACCTTATTCCTGCATTTTATTCTTGCTATGAAACTCAGATTTTCGAGTGTAAAGCCGTTTTAAAGCGGCATTTGACAATTTGAAAATCTAAAATGTAAATTTGTGCTGTCAATTTGTACTTAACGATGCGAGGAGTAATATGTAGGTGAGCATTTGAGATTTGATTGTAGGATGGTGGACCAAGCTGGAAGTTTAGTAACAATCCTTTAATGGACATTGTTTTTATACTCATAATATTTTCTATGAAGGTTATTTTATCCGTTATTTGCCTTGTCAGTCACTTTCTAAGGAGTGTTTCATACAAAACATGACTGATGGCAGTCCGTGGAAATTTCAAATGTTAATTTCATAAAACAAGACATTGAAATATTATGGTATATGATTGGATAAGCTTCAACATTAAAGGTGTCCGAAATATTTTATGTTTTGACATCGTTAAGCAAAGCTAAATATTGAAATCCTTTTGACTGATAATTCTATATAGTTTTAATAAAAATTGCTCAAATACTCCTTAAACTACATATCGGTTAACAATTATTCTTCTGTACAGAAATTTTATCAAAACTACAAAATCAAGTATTTTTAAAGTATTAACAAAAAAACAATGAAACAACAGTAGATAACATACTATCTTCTCATATAAAATTTTCTTTAGACTTCTAAACAGCACCACTCACTTTAGTCGAAGTATTTAGTCGACTTTTTGTTGACAGGGTATTTTTTCGTAATTTTTTAATCCCTAAGTGTTCATTGGTGCTGCAAAATTGTCGAGGTTGACAGGGTTTCTGAGATATTTTTGTAGGAGGACGATGTTTTACATTACATTGTGTAGATGTTAGGGCCTTTGTATCATTCCTTTTGTAAGGCACAATTGTAAAATTTAAGCCAATACTATAAGGTAGTTTTATGTTGCTAATATCTGTTTTTAAGTGTCAACCATCACTTGATATAACACGCTGGCATGAAGTATATTATGTTGAAAGTCAACATTCTTAAGGAGAAAATGGAGACATTTATAATTAATTATGTCAAGACAAGTAGAATGTAATAACTATGCTCTGTCTCACGTCTCACGTGTTATACAAGTGTGTAAATAATTGTTGGATTTAAGTTAAGATTATGTAAGTCAGTACATATTCACTCGGCTAAATTATAGTTTCCATTAAATAGGTTAGTCAACCGATCTCAAGTTCACTTCGCAATCGATTTTATTGAATCTCCCAAAAGAAAAATTTCAGTCATGACAAGTATTAACATGCTACAATAAAACACGTAAGTAATCTACTTTGATCTCATCTATAGAACTGTCAGTTTAAGAAAACTTTGGTGCTTGGGTAGTCATATTTTTAGAAGTAACATAGGCGGCAACATATGGTATGCATACATGGAAATGGCTGTTTCATATTGTTAACATATTATTTTCTCACTAATGACAAGCCTAGTCTGCATTTTTTCATTATTTATCATAAGTGAGAATAACCCGTGTATTTTTTAGAAATTTAACAGAACCTACATTTAGGTATCTGAAACAGCAAAAACTTGTTTAAATTATAAATTCATAGGTAACATGTGCCAAATGTCTGTATTAATATGATCATAATTACATAATATTATATACAATAGTATAACTTTAATGTATTGATGTTTAGCTGTGTTTGTATACAGCCAATGTATATGGCATTAAATGCAATTAAATTTGTCATAGTGCATAACTATATTATGTAAATAATTGATGTTCTTGTCACTATATTTCTTACCTTCCAGTTTTCTCTTATGCGCACATCGAAATTTACTGAAATATTTTTGGAATGTTTATTGTATTTGGCTGTGATTGGGTCACAATCTGGTAGGATTGGTTGGGGAAAGGTTGTTAAGTGGGCGTAAGGTGTATAAGGTAATAAGTGTTTGGTACGGATTATTTTTGGCCGGAATTATATCACATAAGTATTTTAAAAGTAAAATTCACTACAATATCCATCCAGCATGTCATTCCTTACGTAAAATATTTGATAACAACTTACAGTATGTAGTTGAATTTCCTTGAGAATTAAAAACTTTTACATTTAATATCTTGACTCTAAAACGTAAAAATCCGCCCACGATTTTTGATCCCTACTTTTTCCTGCGTATACCGCATATATTTAAGTATATAATATATATTGTAACGTAAACACAAAATTTTTAATTGTTTGTACAGAGCGTTGTTTAAAAAAACACCTAAGAAAAGTAAAAAAAAAATGTAAGTGTAGCTACAGTTAATAAGTATATGTGTGATGTTTAATGTAAAGTCAGCTTGGTGTTTCAGTATTAGTTTTAAATCACTAGGAGTTAGAATTTATGTTAGTTGTTAATTAATATTTACGTAAAACAGTATAGTGTTAATTTTTTTTAAGAATACGTCACCTATTTTTAATTTTCAGCTGGTAGCGCAGAAAGCTCGCCATAATTTTGTTCAAATATCAAACAATAGTGTGCCAATATTTTGTTTTCTTGTAAAATTCAAAAAAGGCAATTATATTTTAATGTGATGCAAAACAAAATTCCTGTTGTCAAATTATCGGTTTACATTTATACAACTACAATAATTGTGTTGTGAGTATAGTATAGTATATTATAATTAATTATACGTCTAAGTTTATGGTTGTACAGAGCTCAAAGCCAGCGCACGTCCGCCTTTGAGATGTTATTTCTATTTTTTCCAAATTCCAGTAAATAAAAAAGTTCTGATTTTTATTTGCGTTTTTTTAATTTATTTTGGTAAAATAATATGGAAGGTTTTTTTATAAAAAATATTTCTTCATACTGAACTCCATAGTATGAATTACCCCAAAAATAATTAAAATGATAAATGACGAGTGTGCTCATATTGTGGAGATGTAGACTATTAAATAAAAAGTACTTTGTGGGGCCATTCGCGTAGTGCCGGTCGTACGTATAGATCTCTATACCACAGTACATTATATATAGCTCTATACTGAGTGGTACGGAGTACGGACCATATCACTTTTAGTCGTATGTGCATAGTTAAGGATGCTTCTAAACTGGCCACATTTTCACCGCAATAAGTTGCTATTATTCTGGCTTTTCACTATGGGATATAATATTGTTACGAGCTTGGGGTTCGAGACAATTAAAAACTGCCGAAGAATTACCAAAATTGACACTTTAATTACACAACACTAATTACAATCTAAAATCACACTAATAATAAAACACAGTTCGCCGTTATTTCGCTTCGAAGTATTCTCTTGTATCGCCAATTCAATACTGCCCCGGTCATTGTCTATACCGGCCTTATATAGGGCCTCAGATAGTTTCCAGAACCTTCTACTGTAGCGACATCTAGAATGTTCGAGTACATATCGGTTCCGAAATTTCTGGAAGAATCTCGACTCTCCTAGTAGAGGCGCGCAATACTTTCATTTACTCGACACTAGGGGGCGCTAGTGTTGCCATGTACAAGACATTAATAGTGGTGCGCAACACTGCCCCCTCCTAAGACATGCTCGTCCCGAGCATTATTGGCCCCATAATAACGCGCCAGTCGATCCATGGTCGATCCACATGGACAATCTTAGGAGTACCTCTGGCACCTTTCTGTATCCGGTAGGTTACATCATTGATCCTTGTCACAATCCGGTACGGTCCATCCCATTTAGCTTGAAGCTTAGGAGATTTCCCTTTGCTGCGAACTGGATTGTGTAACCACACTAGTGAACCTTCATCAAACCCCTTGTTGTTCATTTTGCGGTCATACCGTGTTTTCATCTTCTCAGACGTTTGCTGGCCCGTCTGTCTGACGTGCTTATAAATGTCATTCATTTTGTTCCGCAAGTCATTTGCATAATCGGTTATACTGCGTGGGGAATCAGGTGGTATTCCGGTGATTAGGTCTGCAGTCAGCCGCAATTCTCTCCCAAAGTTTGCGAAAGCTGGTGTCACTGATGTACTTTCGTGAACAGCGCTTCGATATGACAACAAAAACGGTTGTATATGCCTGTCCCAGTCTCGTTGCCGTTTTTCCACAACTTTTGCTAGGTACCTCTCCAATGTCTGATTAAATCTTTCTACCATTCCATCAGATTGTGGGTGGTAAGAAGTTGTTCGTGTTTTCTGAGTACCCATAACTCGGCAAGTTTCCTGGAATATTTGAGACTCAAAATTCCTTCCTTGATCGCTGTGAATCTCTAAAGGTACTCCGAAACGACAGAAGACTTCATGAACTAGTTTATCTGCAACTGTTGAAACTTCTTGATTTGGAATGGCGAAGACTTCTGGCCACTTAGTGAAGTAATCCATCACTACCATGAAATACTTGTTACCACTTTCAGTTTCTGGAAACGGCCCCGCAACGTCAATGGCTATCCTCTCCCATGGTGCACCAACATTGTACAATTTCAATGCGCCTCTACTACGAATTTGAGGTCCCTTTACAGCCGCACAACTTGTACATTTGCGACACCAGTCCTCGACATCGTCACGACAGTGGACCCAGTAAAACCGTTCTCGGATCTTCAGGAGAGTTCGTTTAACTCCCAGGTGGCCTCCTGAACAACCACTATGGTACAGCTGTAGAACATCCGGCACTTTAGCCTTAGGGACAACCATTTGCAAATGACACCTGTCTCCCCGACCATTTTCCCATTTACGGCACAGGACTCCATCCTGAATCAGCAAGCTGTCCCATTGGGCCCAATAGCTTTTCGTGGTCGAACTCATAGCTGAGACGTCGCTCCACTTGGGCTTAGGAGCACTGGCCGTCCAGAATCGGCTTAATGTCCGAATCTTCCTGCTGTGCATGTTGTAGGCTGTCCTTCCATTCATTGCTGAGCTGGTCTGTTCTGAATATTCTCGCAGATATCACTTCTTTACCCTCTTGCCTAGTACAATCTTCAGGGCAAGGTCTTCTTGATAATGCATCTGCAGTGCCATGAGATTTCCCGCTGCGATGTTCGATCACAAAGTCGTATTCCTGAAGTAGTTCAATCCATCTCGCAACTTATCCTTCCGGAATTTTGAACTGCAATAGCCATTTCAGTGCAGCATGGTCAGTTCGTAAGTAGAATTTCCGCCCCAGGAGATATTTGCTAAAATGGTGCAAGGACTTTACCACAGCAAGCAATTCCCGTCTTGTGACACAATAGTTCCTTTCCGGCTTTGACAACGACTTGCTGAAGTACGCTATCACAATCTCTTGATCACCATTCCGTTGAGACAACACACCGCCAAGTCCTATATCACTTGCGTCTGTGTCAACTATAAATTCTTATGAGTTTTGCACAGACGGTTCTTGAGCTCCTGGAATGCAATATCGCAACTTTCATCCCAGCAGAAATGTCGCTTCTCCTCGGTTAGCTTGTGCAGAGGTTTGGCTATATCTGCAAAGTTCTTCACAAATCGCCGATAATAAGAGCACAAACCCAAAAATGCTCTAACCTGTGTCTTGTCTTTTGGAACTGGCCACTCCTTGACAGCGGCAATTTTCTCTGGATCCGTGCGGATACCTTCTTCCGACATTACATACCCCAAAAAACTAACTTGCCGTTTGAATAGTGAGCACTTCTTCGGACTCAACTTGAGGTTGGCACTCTGGATCTTTGTGAGCACACGTTCCAGGTTTTGAAGGTGTTCATCAAACGTACGGCCTACGATGATGATGTCATCCAAATAGACCAGACAGGCATCTCCAATTAGCCCGGTAAGTACAAGCTCCATCAACCTTTCAAACGTTGCTGGAGCATTGCACAATCCAAACGGCATGACTTTAAATTGCCACAGACCCTTTCCTGTGGAGAATGCAGTTTTCTCCTTGTCCTTAGGGTCAATTTCAACCTGCCAGTAGCCACTTTTCAGATCCAGCGTACTAAACCACTTTACTCCTGTAAGCATGTCCAGCGTGTCATCAATTCTTGGCAAGGGATAGCTGTCCTTCTTTGTAATGTCGTTCAGGCGGCGATAGTCAACACAAAACCGCATGCTGCCGTCCTTCTTCTTTACCAGCACCACAGGTGAACACCATGGACTAGATGAAGATTCAATAACACCATCCTTCACCATTCCCTCAATCATGGTTTCCACTTCCTTTTCACGTGCTACAGGCAATCTTCTTGGCCGCTGACGAATAGGCTATTCTTGTCCTGTGTTTATTTTGTGTTGAACTAAGCCAGTCTCCTATGTCAGCTTCGTTTGACGAGAAAACATTGGCGTACTTGAGTAACAACTTCTTCGCCTTGACCATTTCATTCGGGGTAAGAACGCTGCGACAGTCTTCTAAAAGTGTGGTCACTCTCGTTTGACCATCCTTGCTGGGGGTCCCGGTCGATAGATATTCGCACCGACGCAACCAATCCACTTCCTCACTAGTACCAACCAATGTGCCTTTTTCTATAATCTGTTCCTGATCACAAAGGTTCAGCACACGTACTCCTGAGATGTCGGTGGTTCTGACCAAGGTTCGAGCCACTTTCCATGGAAGGTTATTGTCTACCCTTTCCACGAGTATACAACGATGAGCTTGCCCAGGACTCCGAGGAAGACTAACCGGCACAATCGTTTCCGATCTCGGCGGAAGAACAATCTTCTTAAGGCTGTACACATTCCCTGGTAACGCCCCTTCCACGAAAAGTTCCTCTTGTCCACATTTCAAAACACCTTGCTTAACGTCGATCTCACAACAATTCTTCCTCATAAAGTCTAGGCCCAGGATGCAGTCGTCCATTATATCAGCCACGATGACATTATGCAGGTAGATCATGTTGCCTAGCTTCAACTCCATCTCCTTCTCTCCACGGACGGGTATGCGCTGACCGGTGGCTGTCACCAAATTAATGCGTTCGCGGTTGTATGCGGAGTCCCCAAGAAACTGATTTATAAGTTGGGAACTGACAACCGTGCGAGAGGCTCCAGTGTCTATGGTCAGTTTACACGGCTTTCCGTTGACCTCGCCCTTGATGATCAGGCTGATTCCATCACGGGCTTGTGAGATCGAAATCCTTGGGGCTCTTTTAACAGCAGCCAGCACCCGCCAGTTTCCCTGCTGCTGCTGGGCGGTGCTGTCAGCCACACTACCCTCTCGATATCGATCACCTTCCCTTTCCCCACAGCCGTAGCACCTAGGGCTGTAGCCCTTATTGCGGTCCTGAACTGTAGCTGCTGCAACCTCCCTGACGCGGCGGGAACGATGATCCTGCCGCACGGCTTTCACCTCCAGTCATAGATTACCTCCTAATAGATACCGCATCATTGAATATTTGTTCTGTTTCGAGTTCACCAAATTTGGCCCTATGCAAGGGTTGCGGGGGACGTGGCAAATGCGCTGTGATTGGATATTTAAAGGTCAAACTTAGAATGTACCAAACCATAGTGATGGAACAGGGTTGAGGCGTTGATCGATAAATTTGAGATTTATTGATTATTGATAATGATAAATAAATATATTGATCAATTTTTATTTGATGTTTATTAAAAAATTAAACATTGTATACATATATTTGTACATTTAATTTATAAATATATATTTGACTGATTTTTAAAATAGATAATCTTAGTATAAAATTGTCTCACAGAATTCTTAGGATCTGTCTTCCTGGATGAGTAGAGTAATCTTACGAGTATGTCTATGTATTTTTCCATAACACTCTTAGCTAAATCAATGACATGATTACAACTTTCGTGATCGAATTGGTGATTTTTTTATTTCATGAAAAATATCATCATTAACAAAACTGCTTATTTATTTATATTTATTATTTTTATTATATATATATATATATATATATATATATATATATATATATATATATATATATATATATATATATATATATTATTTTATTATAATTATTATTTATGATTAAGCTTAATTGATTGTGTTAAAACTACAAAATTTCCTAGTGTTTTTACAGAAGGTAAAGAAGTATTACATGTTTTGCGTACATAATTATAAGCCTAGCTGAGTAATTTACGGTGAGTGCAAACGCTCTTAATTGTGGTGAATATTTTTTTCTAACAATTTTGCCTGATTTTCTAGATTTTGATTTTTCTAAGGAACTTAATGCGTCATTATTTTCCGCTGCTAATGAATTTTCGTTTTCTAATTCTACCAATAATGACTTCAAAGAAACTATTTGTGTTTTTAGTCTTCTGTTTGAATCACTTAACTTTCTAACTTTTTTATCTTTTTTGTTCATTACGTTGGTTAATTCGATGATTCTTCTACAAAGACGTTTTTAACTGGAGTATCAAATGCAGGTGGCGTATCAGGTATAGGAGAAAATTTTCTTTTTTGTTTTGTAGGCGTTTCTAAGCAATGACTCTGATTTTTAGGTGTTGACGGGTTTTTCGCGTCTTTCAGCGGTGAACCAGTAATCTAAATCAGAAATACATATTCGTTTCTTTTAAAACATTACCGATATAGTATTATTAATTAATACACCATACGGCACGTCTTCCAAATTTAGATGTACTTAATAATTATAATAAGATAATACTGAAGTTCATGTAACACTAAATACCAAGTCAGAACAATAATCACATTATAACTTTTACAAGTTTTGTGATTTATAAATCCGTTCAAAATAGCTTGATTTCGACGTGTCACATTTACCTAAATATAAGAATATCATGTTTCACTCAACCACTTAATTGATATTATTGTGTAATCCACGTTAGTACTAATCTTTAAAAAAAATGCAAAAGTCCATACCAAAACTGGCAAGAATCCAACAGCTTTATATGATTTTTCATAATATTATGAAGATTGCCTTCTGTGAAGTGTTTTGAGCATAGTACACTATTTTTGGTGGGAAACCATTCGTCCCCTCGACAATTTGCGTCGATCCACATCTTTTTTCCTTTCGAGGCATTTAGGAAACCTATAACATATAGGTACCACAATGATACGTTACTATTTTTATAAAATAATATGACTTCGAAAAAAATAATTAAACGATGACCAAACAAATATCGACTTAAAAATCACAACACTATCGATACACGTGCTGTTGTTAGACAAAGACAACTATTGTAATTTACGTAACGAGTGAAAGGGACATTTCAAAAAGACATCAACGGGTGCTTAATTGTTATCACTTTGCACCATTAATATACCAGTATAAGTTGATCTCCGGTGCATTTGAAATAGGTTAACGTGATAAGAATAGAATTTACTTACCAATTAAAATTTATGCCATCTTTTTGATAACTGGATGTCTTAGCTGACTTGTCACACCATTTTACTGCTCAGGAAGCCATTTGGATACAAAACTATTTTTAAATTGTCAAGAACTCGGACGTGCCTACGGATCACAAACTTGGTCGATACTGATGTCGTGATTCTTAGCTTCGCTTCGTATGCTAGCTACAGCAAGTATGTGTTGCGCGCGTTTGTGGCCCTGTATGCGGAATCTATTAGGAGGTAATCTATGCCTCCAGTGCATGGGCCAAGGCGCCCTTAAGCGTCTCGTGGTGCCCGAGCCTCACAGCAGCTCTGACTTCAAGGTCGCGGATGCCGTCGATGAATGTCTGCACCAGGTTCCCTACAATGAGCGCAGGTACAGACTGGTACACTTTTCGAACCAGCTTCTCCACCTCAAGGGCCCACTGCTGCAGGTTTTCGTTACTGCGTTGCACGCGATCTTTGAGCTGCGCACGAAAGACGTGTTCCAGGTGAGCATCGCCATATCTCGCCTCCAATGCCTCAAGGAGCTGCTCGTAAGTCACTTCCTTACCGAGAGCTTCCAGAACAGTTAATGCCTGGTCGCGTAGGCCTAGGGTGAGAGCAGTCATGGCCTGACTTATATTCCAGCCGTTCGCTTTCATGACAGCCTCGAACTGGATTTTGTAGGCCGACCAGGAAGAACTCCCGTCGAACGGCGGCACTTTGAATCCACGTAGCGAAGGTGTTGTAGGTACTACGGGAGCTGTAATTCCATCCCCAAGTTTGAGGTCGTCCAGTGTTTTCTTCAAATCAGCCATCACGTTGTCAACCCGATTGTTCAGTTGGTCGATTCGGGTTTCAGCTTCCGACAGGCGGTTGTCATGTTGAGCAACCCTATCCTACACCTCCTTTATCTCTTTCCCGAAGGTAGCGCGAAGGTCCTTCCTGAGGAGCATCTGTTCTTCCATACCGCGCTGCAGCTGCTCTTCCAACCGACGGGTCTGTTCCTCCTGTCGGCGGGCCTGTTCCTCCTGTCGGCGGGCCTGTTCCTCCTGTCGGCGGGCCTGTTCCTCCTGTCGGCGAGCCTGATCCTGCAGCGTCATCATCAGAGCACCTAAGTCAGGTGCTACAGATGCAAGAGCTGCTGACGGGCCGGCCTCCGTGGTTAGCAGCTGGCCCTCCGACGTTTTGCGGCGTTGCATTACCAAATCGTCTCTGGTCCGCCTCCTGTTGGCGTTGACTTCGGGTACGGATACCCTCCGTGTCGTCTTTAGGTAAAATCGGCATATTTGATCCCACTTCTGACACCAATTGTTACGAGCTTGGGGTTCGAGACAAAAACTGCCGATTGAATTACCAAAATTGACACTTTAATTACACAACACTAATTACAATCTAAAATCACACTAATAATAAAACACAGTTCGCCGTTATTTCGCTTCGAAGTATTCTCTTGTATCGCCAATTCAATACTGCCCAGGTCGTGGTCTATACCGGCCTTATATAGGGCCTCAGATAGTTTCCAGAACCTTCTACTGTAGCGACATCTAGAATGTTCGAGTACATATCGGTCCCGAAATTTCTGGAAGGATCTCGACTCTCCTAGTTCTGCTACTTGACACTAGAGGGCGCTAGTGTAACTAGTGCTGCCATGTACAAGATATTAATAGAGGCGCGCAATACTTTCATTTACTCGACACTAGGGGCGCTAGTGTAACTAGTGTTGCCATGTACAAGACATTAATAGTGGCGCGCAACAATATATATATTATATCCCGCGATTTGCCTTCACACTGTGAAATATATCTTTTAACCAGTGTGCGTTCGTCATTGGATTACCCCCTGTACCCCGCACACGGTCCTGCGGCGGTGCCGAACGGTGTGCGGTGTACAGGGGGCGAAATATAATTTGAAAATATCTCTCGGTCGATCGAAAAATATTTATAGTTTGAGATGTAATATATATTATAGCTCAGCGTAAACGGTTCCATTTAAAAGTATGGCGCGCGATATTAACTTATATCTCGAGATATAATATATATTATATTATATCCAAATCCAATGTCAAAAATACAGTACAATAGGTGACCAACGGGATATTACGACACATCTCGTCAGGCATACCTCAAAACAAGATTATTCAATCAGTGTGACCTATGGATCTGATCTGGTCTTTCACTGCTGGCCGTATGAGGAAGCTCAAGGTTACTCAGCGAGCTATGGAGAGGGCAATTCCTGGTGATTATCTGCGTGGTAGACTTAAAAACGAGGATATCCGCAGTAGAAACAGAGAAACCGACATAGCCCAACGGATTAATAAGCTGAAGTGGCAATGGGCCGGCCATATAACTCGAAGAACCGACAACCAATGGGGAAGTAAGGTTTTCGAGTGGCAGCATCGTACCGGCAGGCGAAGTGTAGGGCATCTCCCCACTAGAATGAGTAGGGACCTGGTAAACCATGCACGAAGTCAATGGATGCAGGTGGTTCAGGACCGTGCTTTGTGGCATTTCTTGGGGTAGGCCTATGTTCAGCAGAGGACTTGTGATGGGCTGTAATGATGAAGATGATAGGTGACCAAAACAATTAGGTGCATGACAGATAAGACCTCATTAGAACGGAAGGGAACACCGGAACAGTGATTGGTCACCAGCAGAAGCGCGGTTAGAAACGGGATGCGGGCGCCGCAAGTAGTACAACAATATTTTTAGTATTATCCGACAGTATAATCAAAGATGTTTCAGTATTTATATACTATTTTTGTTACAGTTTTAAGCGTTGCCGAACGATCGCTTCGCCATCATAAATCTATACTAATATAATAAAGCTATATTAAACGGTGTAATCGAATTAGCGGTGTGTGTGTAGAGATAGATGTTGACTATATTTATTTTACTTCGATAGCTCTAATAAGGGGACTGTATTAAAGAAAAGATGGGACACTTTACAATAATATATTATACTATTTACAATTGCGGCAATTACTAATTAAATTAATCTACACTAGAGGGAATATTTTCTGGGGACTCCCAGTCAGTTGAGAGTCTTCCTTTCTTGAGTGTCTTCTTTGTCGCTTCCGAATCGAATACCTCGTAGCGGCCGGATGCCCTTTTATTTCCGGGGCGGGGGTTTTAACTTAGCGTCGCTGTGCGCTCGTCGGCTGCAGGTATCACATGATGGCCGGGCGTAACAGGGTATGAGGAGGCGACGGGGTAGTGGCTCCCTTCGCCTTCCGTAACAAAGCGGAAGGGTTTTTTGTTTGTTAAATAATCTCTGGAACTACCAGTCCGATGTGAAAAATTCTTTTGGATATTATAACCAAATGCATGAGGAATAGTATAGGCTGTCTAGTGTTAGACTACACGTCTCACCTTTAAGTATTGATTTTTGTTAAGCATGTCAGAAGAAAAAAACTCCCGAAATGATTTATCCGCATGCGCTTGCGTAATGGTTTGTGATACGTAAATACAATGTTCTACAAAAATATAGATCTTTACTACATCTAAAAAATAAAAGTTGGCGATACCCATAGATTAATGATAAGTCATCGCGCGCTCTGACTAGATATCTCCGGCGCTCATGTAAAATGCTGCAACCAGGGACTTAAATACCGTTAAAATACAGTAACGTTATTTGCGCAAGTGCGAGATAACGTTATGTTTAAGAGAAACGATATGTCAAAACGATATTATGCAAAGCTTTGCATGTATATAACGTTATAATTACGTTACAATAACTTTGTCAAATAAACGTTTCTAAAATATTGTTATCACAAAATCATAATGTTATTATTTATTGGTCTATGCCATCTCTTTTACTCGTATGATCTATCGAATGCAGTGCTCTAAAATTATAGGCTGAAAATACGTTTTGTGGTTGTTATCGGAGCAATTGAATTATCAACTGTAGTAGTACATACAACTCGGAATATGGGTGTTTCAAAATAAATAGTTCATAAACTTTGTTTACATTCTTAACAATAAAATGGTGTTCTTAATATCTTACCGCATACATTAAGGATTGTGTAGACAAAATAATTGTATAGAAGTTGAAATATTCTTCTATATTATTGTTAAACTAGATTATAAGTATGTTAGATTGCCCTTAAATTTCATAACTAATGTGAAAAAAAACATGTGTGAGTGTTGTGGAACACTCGGTTGGAACGAAGTACATTTCGTAGTATATTATATTATGTAGTGTTATGCTACTTACATATCATTTTACATTATTTTAAATTCATTTTTCCATTCTGTTTCGATTTTCTGCATTCACCTCAAAACTGGATATTTTACATCACCTTTATTTCCATAGGATCCTGTAACGATTTTAAACCATAAGAACACAATAACAAATCATTTCTACTTCGTATTTTCACATTATCAGCACTTTTAAATTGGTGTCAATGGAGTCTACCTTTTTTCGATCTTTTAGCTAGTTTTCCGTAACTCTACAATCTTGGGCTTTGTGTGGGCAGCTGCGCTACCTTTTTTCCTATATCAATAATATCTCATTTTCCACTTAAATCTTACCGTTTTCTTATTATAAACCTAAAACCAAAATTTGACATGTTTTGTCATTGTTATTTATTTCGTTTCCATAGTAATTATATTCAAATTTGCTACCGATCTGTTGTTCCTATTTCGATAATTCCACATAAATACTCTTTTCTCTTGACCATTTACAAAAAATTTGCGTTTAATTTAAATAATTTTTCCGTTCTCTCTAGAAAGGTATAAAAGCCGAACAATCGGTGAAGAAAGGCAGTCTCGCTTCAGTTCGCGAATTGGAAGTATCTCCTAAAGGCCTTATCCCGGGGCCGCACTGCCCCGGGATCCTGCAAGCCTCCACCTACACGTGAAGTCTTCGGCGAAGCCTTCTTCAAGCGCGGAGCCGCACCACTCCGGAATCCTACAAGCCTCCATCTACCTCGGAAGTCGTCGGCAGTCTACTTCAAGCGCGGGGGCCACACTACTCCGGGCGCTACGACTGCTTACTCCAGGCGCCGAGTGCACCTACCGCCGGCGCTACCTTTGGGCGCTGCAACTGCTGGCTCTAAGCGTTGAGCGCCCCTTCTCCAGGCGCTACGTGCGCCGGCTCCGGACGCTGCGTGTGCTGGCTCCAGGCGCTGCGCGCCGTCGCTGCTACTGCTGGCTCTAAGCGTTGAGCGCCCCTTCTCCAGGCGCTACGTGCGCCGGCTCCGGACGCTGCGTGTGCTGGCTCCAGGCGCTGCGCGCCGTCGCTGCTAAGAAACCTACCTCTACAAGCGCAACCGGCGTGTGCTGGCTTCAGGCGCTGCGTGCCGTCGCTGCTAAGAAACCTACCTCTACAATCGCAACGTGTGTCGCTTCGACTTTTAGGCTCCACTACAACTCTATATTCCCCTATTCTCCTACCTTTATTTTTTTGTAATCTAATTGTACTCTCACTTTATTCATCATCATCCTCATTTCATTTTTTTATAAAATTGTAAATACCTTTTAAAAATTTAAATATATTGTTTTCTGGCTCTACTTTTGTTGTTTTGTTGTACTTAGGTTAGGTTCTATTTTTTTTTTATTGTCGCTTCACGACAATTATTATTATTGATAAACGTATTTGATTATTTTACGTTATTTTACGTTACGTTACGTTATTGATTAACAATTTTTCACAGTGGTAGAGCCACGCGGCAGCTTTTGCTGTCGCACGGATGGGCCGGCTCGAACCGGGGTGGTACCACGACCTCACAGAATACCAGCGTGAAGTAGAGTTTTACCTCTGCGTTTCGCTTGGTGAGTGCAGGTGGCCGGTGGCCCTTTTTACTGGAAATGAGGCATTCCATCTTAGTCCTCACGGGTGGCAATGCATCTGCATTTTGATTCGCAAACGAGGATAGATGTAGATGTCTATGGGCCGCAGCAACCACTTACCATCAGGTGGACTGTGTGCTCGTTTGTTACCATACATAATACATAAACACTCACGCCTGTTACCCAGAGAGGTAGGAGATAGAGATAGAGGTAGAGACTACGGACTTCCATTTGGCGCGATCCTGACACACCTCTCTCGCCTCTTTTACATCCATATATCTACGCATACACGCTCGTCGGTTAAGGGTACTCCTAATCTGGCCCATTTTTAATGTATCGCCGATTTGGTCGATAAACCTTCGTCTAGGGCGTCCCTTCCCGACCCTGCCATTCACTTCTGCAACATAAATTTGCTTTGTCACTCTTTCCTCGTTCATTCTTACTACATGACCAAACCACCGAAGCATTCCTTTCTTAATCCTTGTCACAACGTCATCTTGCAAACCACACTTTTCTCTTATCACACTATTTCTCACCCTGTCATTCAGATTCAGCCCTAGCATACTCCTTAAGGAACGCATTTCTACAGCATTTATTCTACTCTCATGCTTCTTCTGCCAGACCCAACTTTCACTACCATACATTAAAGTAGGGACTAACACAGCATTATGAATTTCCATACGTGCCTTAGTTGACACATTCTGACTCCTCATAATAGCGTGTAGAGCCCCATTCACTTTATTTCCTGCGTTCACTCGTCGTTCTATATCCTTATCATATCTATCATCCCTGCTGAATAAACATCCCAAATATACAAACTAATCCACTTGCTCAATCAACTCCCCTTCTATTCTTATTTCACATAAAGTTTTACTTTCTTCTCTTTCAAAAACCATCACTTTCGTCTTGCTTGCGTTCACTTTCATACCCCTTTCTTTCAATGACCAATTCATTAAAGTAACCATCATTTGCAACTCGGCCGCCGACGATGCAAATATGACTTGATCATCGGCGTACAAAAGGCATTTGACGGTTGACTCACCCATTCTCAACCCACATTCTTCAACTTTCAAAGTTTGCAAACAACTGTCCATAAATAGGTTAAACAGCCACGGGGAAGCCACACATCCCTGTCTGACACCTTTATGAATGCCAAACCAGTCCGAGTAGACCCCGTTGATCCTGACACAAGCACTAGAGTCCCTATAAAGAGACCTTAATGCCTGTATCAAGCCAGCGCTCAACCCAAATGAGTTCAGTGTTTGCCATAACATATTCCTGTCCACTCTGTCATAAGCCTTTTCCAAGTCCATGAACGCACAAAAAACTTTCTGGTTTTTGGCCAAAAACTTCTCCGCTATCATGCGCATGGAAAAGACTTGATCCGTACACCCCATCCCCTTTCTAAATCCAGCTTGCACATCCCAAATTTTTCCATCAGTTTCTTCCATAACTCTTTCAATTAACACCTTAGCATACAGTTTACCCACAATGCTAAGCAAGCTGATACCACGGTAGTTTTTACAGTCCCGCTGCGACCCCTTTCCCTTATATATTGGGACTATAACGGCTTTGCACCAGTCTTCCGGTACCCGCTTCAGTTCCCAACATAAATTAAACAGGGTGTACAGCAGGCCTGCAACCACATCCTCACCAGCCCTTAGCATTTCGAGTGATACTCTATCATATCCGGCTGCCTTACCTGCTTTCATGCTTTTCATTGCTTTCATTATTTCATCTACACTTATCTCCCTACCTCTCTCCACTTCTTCCGGAATTTCTATTTCACTTATTTCAGACGACTCTTCACTCTTAAACACGCTTTCAAAGTATTCGTTCCATCTCTTTAAATTCGAAACTTCATCATTCAACATGCAGCCATTCTCGTCTCGTATAGCATTCATATTAGGCTGTTTTGAATTTCCCCTGGCAGTTCTTACGAGCTTCCAGAACATTTTAATATTTTCCTGGAAGTTATCAGATATCCTTCTATCATTTTTATCTATCCTTTCTTGCTTTTTCCTTTCAACAACTTCTTTTACTCTCTTATTTATACGTCTAAAGTCTGCCTTTTTTCTTTCAACCTCATCATTCATACCGCCAGAATTACCAGCTTTAGTTGCTAGTAAATCTAGCCATGCTCTTTTCTTTGCTTCAACTTCCATCCGTACCATCATCATCCCACCACAACGTATTACTTTTCCTTTCATTCGTTCTCTTACTTGCACCACATACTTCGGTGGCTGCATCCACCAAAACCTTCTTAATATTATTCCATACATTCTTCAATTCTAAATCATTCAAACATAATTCGTTCAACCCACTTATATTTTCCCTCAGTCTGCATTTATACTTCTCTTTCACACCTTCATCTTGTAACCTCTCTATTCTTATACGCTGTAACGCAGTGGTAGGCACAGATATCCGATGCCGCCAACGTCTGAATAGACCATTAATTCGGCATAAGACCAAGTAATGATCCGTCCCTACGTTGGACCCCCGGTAAACCCTTGTATCTACCACTGCGCTCCTCATTCTTTCATCCACAATTATAAAATATATCATGCTTCTATCATCCCCTCTTTCCCATGTATACATGTGAATCCTCTTATGGTGAAAGAAAGTGTTCGCTTTCGTTTGTTACCCTTACCCTATAAAAAAAACAAATACAATGAATTACTAGCGTCTATTAAAATTAAGGGTCATTTAAAATAAAATAATATTTCTTTCATGGCAAGATAAGAAAAAGTGCGAGGGAGATGGATATTATTCCATCTCGCTTTTTTATACGTCAGAAGGGGTCGTGACGGAAAAATCTTACATTTTTTCTCACCTAGCCCCCATCCGCCAAATTCGTACCGTCCAATAAGGAACTTCGTTCCAATAAGTCTGCCTTGTCAATTTAATTTGTTTGAATTCCAGGTTGATCTATCCACATATCAATACATAGTTGAAACTCCATTTAGCTTATCTGCTTATACTACATCAATCAGTAGTATTGAAGTGACGCGAAGAAAGACGATAATGTTATACTCGTATATATAATACAAATTCTCTGCCACTTCAAAGTATATTAGTATTAAGTGATTTTCTTTCCATGCACATAAGAAAAGAACATAGTTTTGCAATATATTAAATGTGGATAGAGAGGAAGAGTTTTGCTAAGCAAACTTAAGTGTGGAGACATTATCGCAGTTTGGCATTCTGAGCTTCTCAGCATAATGATGTAAAATCGTTAGTATATTTATTTATATCCTTAAAGATAAAATAGGTTAAATTTACCCATCAAAAGACGTGATTGATGTATACGTGATATTTTGTGAAACAATATTAAGAGCAAAAATTTAGAATAATAAGGTTTAAAAATTTTAATAAATACAAATTATATACATATATATTTTTAAAAACGTTATCTCCACAAATTTTACTTTTATAATGAGATTTTCTCCTGTATCGCAGGGGACGTTTACATACATATATTTCACAAGGATAAACATCTAGACCTAGAACAATTATTTGTAGGCCATACAAATATTTATTCCGTTCGGGAAACGAACCCACGGCCCTTAGCGCTGCAACTCACTGTTAAGCCACTGCGACACGGAGCCGTCAATTAATTGTCACCAGGATCCTATATAATTTTTAGTTATTTTTGGTTTGTTACGCTAAAAAAGTGTAAATTCCTACGTGCGTATATAAGTACACACACACTTTTTTATTACATTAAGCATCTTTCAACTTAAAGAACAGTGCAATTTTCATAAAAATCGCTTCAGTAGTTTTCAAGATATGTTCTGTCTAGAAGTTTTATACTTAAGTTTTATACTTACTTAATTTAAGAAGTCGGTTTAAATTTTTAACTGACTTCAAAAAAGATGGTTATCAATTCGACACGAATGTATGTAATATTATTGGAACTGCAAAATATTCACATATAATTATCTATCAGAGCTTCCAAGCCAATATACAGAATTTTATACGTCTATATAAGTATGTATGTTTGTCCACGCATTTCTCCGAAACTAGTCAGATCGTGATCATTCGTTTTTTATTTATTTCAACTTAGGAATTATTTGCTTACATTTATTTCAACTTAGGGAATAATATCGATTTCATCAAAATCGGTTGACTAGTGCTTATGATATTGGCTAAAATAATATTGATAGTTTTATTAAAAATTTCAAATATTTGTGTAAATCTAAAAAAGTAAGCTATCCAAAACATAACTTGTAAAAAAAACCAAGTCTCGCAACTCAGATCTTCTACCGTAAAAAGTTGTGAGATCCATGTAATACCAAGTCGATACGTAAGACCATAGAAACGTTATTTTAATTTTTCCTTGATGTATATACTAAACACTAATTGCACTCTAAATTTGAAGCTTCTAGGTCTGCTAGAAGTGGCTTAGAGTTTTGATGATCGGTCAGTCAGTGAGTGACAAAATTAAAAAACTTTGGCTAGTCATAATTCTTAAACTACTGGTTCAAATTTAATGAAATTTGAAACATACCGAACCTATACAATACCTACTTGGTTACTGAAAATTCAGGCTTCTAGTTTTATCCACAACGAAGTTATAGGGTTTCGAAAATGGCCTGAACTGCTTCGAGAAAAGGATGGTATGGCCGTGCCGCTTTTTTGCTCGACTTGGCACTGCCGTGCCCCCAGATAATGAATTAAGATAGGAATAGGTACCTATCTAACAGGTAAATATGACAAGGTATGATGTTGTAGAGCTATGCTGCAGGCTGCAGCTATATTAGTACTATAGTTGTAGTACGAATAGGTCGGCTCGACCGGGGAAGGACCATGCTCTAACAGAAGGTAAAGTAGGTTGGTATCCTGTTTTCTAGGAGACCCTGTACATATATAAATACAATATTTTTCTTAATGAAAACTGACTGAAAAAGGCGCATTCTTCTACACGTTATCTAAGATTTTTGCTTAACTTACCTTCAAAACTTTTTGTATCCAGCAATTAAACATTTTGAAGTCTTACTATTCAAGATCAAGATCAAGATTAAAATATCTATAAGATTTATTAATTTATACGATCCATTTTCAATATTTGTAAACAAGTGTAGTTCGAATCAACTTTAAAAAATAAATAAATATAAGTAATATGATACTTATGGTTAGCTGGTAGAGAATGCCATATAGCATCAAGCTCGCCTTTTGTACAAATATTTGGTGCAATAAAGAATAAATAAATAAATTTATCTAGGTATAATTATTAATACGTCGCAAATCGCAATTCACAAGCGGTTGATATTATCAAATGTTCATTCACTTTACAACGTTGTCAGTTCGCTTCTGGAGTGCGTGCGGTGCAAAGAATTCCTCGTCCGTCCAAGCTATCTAGTAGACCAATTGGATCCCAGGCCCCACCCATCTCGTAAGTCGCGCGGATTCGCGTGCTTTTGAAAATGAATAGGTTTGGCAACGTCGCGTCTTTATCGTTATAATAACGTTAAATTGCCTGTCACAATTTTGTTCTGTTACTCTTAAAACGTTATACAAAATATTGAAAACGCTATGCTTGCTAAGGTAACGATACCATCATAACGTTATACATTCTGTTATTTATAACGTTTTAAGTCCCTGGCTGCAACAAATACTACGCCGAAATCGGCGTACCCGAGCCAGTCGCGTTACCTTCAACGTGTGAGGTGAACGTACCGAATGTTTTATTAAATTTTGATCATAATCCGAAGTAAAATACCAGTCTACGTATTGAAACTGTGTAAAAATAGTACTACAAGAAATAAGAAAGACACTGGAATCACATACTATCATTAAGTATCATACAATTTCAAAATTATAACATAGCCATAAATAAGTCACAAAATATCAATGACGCTATTCAGTGTTGCCGCGAATGCAAAAATAAAGTTCCCCGTGGCTGAGATTTTTATATGTGAATTTATTGTTACTATATTTTATAATATAATATATTTACCTTATTATAATATAAACTAATTCTATATTATTTAATGTTTATTTCTGTAGTATTGCTCAAATGACATAATTGCCGTTTATTAGGGTTCCTTATACAAAAAGTTTTAACGGGACCCAAGTCTCCACTATCGTTCCGTCTGTCTGTCAGTAGGCTGTATCTTATGAACCGTAATATGTAAAATTTTCACAGAATGTGTATTTACCTAGTCAGGTCATAAATTCTGTCACATGTTTAATATAAAATAATTGAAACAAGTTTATTCATTATGTAACCATTTATATACCAAAATGAACTTAACAAAACATAGATTCTTATGACACTAAAGTTTATTCAAAATGACCTCCGTGATTTCGAATACAGACCTTCAATCTGCGCGGCCAGTCGTTTATCGCAGCACGAACGAGTTCCATGTCAATTTCGGCGGCTGCCTTAATCAAGGATGCCTTGCTCGACTCCAAATTCGGATAAGGCTTTAAGCACGCCTTTTCCTCCAAGTGTTGCCATATCTTGTAATCTAACGGATTCAAATCTGGACTGGAGGAGGGCCAGTCTTCGTGCCGGATGAAGTCGATTTCACGCGCCGCCAGCCAGTCTAGTGTGCTCTTCGCTCTATGAGCTGGCGCCGAATCTTGTTGAAATACCCAGTGCCTGTTATTGAACATGGTATGAGAAACAGGTTCCACAAGGTATAACAGTGGTAGAGCCACGCGGCAGCTTTTGCTGTCGCACGGATGGGCCGGCTCGAACCGGGGTGGTACCACGACCTCACAGAAAACCAGCGTGAAGTAGAGGTTTACCTCTGCGTTTCGCTTGGTGAGTGCAGGTGGCCGGAGGCCCTTTTTACTGGAAATGAGGCATTCCATCTTAGTCCTCACGGGTGACAACGCATCTACATTTTGATTTCTAATAGAGGATAGATGTAGATGTCTATGGGCCGCAGCAACCACTTACCATCAGGTGGACTGTGTGCTCGTTTGTCACCCTTATCCTATAAAAAAAAAAAAAAAAAAAAAAAAGGTTCGTCAGGACTGTATTTTGATACACAACTGAATTCGTTTTTACACCTTTCTCACAAAAATGTACCTCTGTTAAGCCCCAATAAGAAACTCCCAACCATACCATGAGCGAGGATGAGAAATGACCTCGTTGGACACGCGGAATACGATTGCTCGCTTCTTCACTACTGTGTGCGTACACCTTATCATTTTGTTTGTTGTAGCTCTCTTCTACGGTAAAAATTTTTTCATCCGAAAAAAGAATTTCCCGATATTTTATTCCCGCGTACAGCTTCAACAAAGCGCGGCATCTCTTCAGTCTCAGGTCCATTAAACGAGCATTCAAACGATGTCCTGTTTTTCTTCGATATGTCCGAAGCCCTAAGTCTTCATTTAACACCCTTTTCACCGTGGTTCTGCTTAACCCCATCTGAAGGGCCAACAGTTTCTGCTTACGTTTGGGATTTCTTTGAATTCGCGCCTTCACAGCTTTTATCACTGCTGAAGTCCTAACAGATCGAGGGCGACCACTTCTTGACCTGTCATCTACACTAGAGTCTTCATTGTATCGTTTGATGGTACGATAAATGAATCTTTTGGTTATATTCAAATTTTTCAGTATGTCAAAAATTTGAAATGGCGCATAACCGCAACGATGCAACGCAATAACTGCAACACGGTCTTCTTTAAGCGTCCACTCCATATTTAAAAATGAGTAAATTTCTAAAAAGTATACAGTTTTATTTTCATGAACAATTCGAAATTCGTATTCAATAAAGTTTTTTGTGGCCAGCATTCTAAAAGAAAAGTTTTTACTGTGTGACAATACTTATGACCTGACTAGGTACGAGTATATTGCTGCTAACAACATAAAATAAAAAAGAAAACAAGTAAAATATTAAAGGACCCAAAAAAAATAATCATAAAAATCACGTTTCTTGTATGAAGACCATAGAAACGTTATTTTTTTCTGTATTGATATGTGTTTTGTTTACAGACTAAAGCGAAACCTGGATTAACACGCAATAAAATGATGATGTGTGTATGGTGGGATTGAAAGTTTGTCATGAGCTTTTACCGCCGGGTAAAACCATCGATTCGGATCTCTACTACCAATAAATAATGAGACAAGCAAGAAATTGAAAAAAAAAACGGCTGGCATTGATAATCAGAAAAGGAGTGGACTTTCATCATGATGACGCCAGATCACAAGATTATTTATCTGTTTGAGACTTTCAATACACACTAAAATTCCTAAAAATCCAGTATTTCCTTGAGTACTTAAAACTGGTTTAAAAGTTTTAGTCATTATTTTCTTTTGTTGCTTGTGTTCTTTAAAAGAAAGCTTTCTGGAGGTTTTAATATTTAAGTTTATGATTTTTTTCCATTATAAATGGGATGACTCAATCCATGTTCCTTCAAATCTCTGGCATTGAATACATCAAATAAAACTACTTGTCGCATTTTTTTAATCAAAATCCTAAGATTTCTACAGCAACGTTTATTTTTTATTATGTCACTACCTACAAGATGGTAACAAATTATCGAACAGAATGGACCCATATAATTAAATGTAATAAAACTAAAACAAAAACATCTTGAATTTGTATACAATATACGAAGAAACTTTTTCCCCGGTCTTATATACTAACTAAAGGTGTAACAAAATAGTACTTAATAACTTAGGGAATCATTCTGCCCGTCAACATGCATATTTTTTATTATGGAATCATCTTCGAAATTTTCAATTTATACGTGATAGACCCATACTGCAGCTATATTACTGGTACAGTTGTAGCACGAATGGGTCAGCTCGACCGGGGAAGGACCACGCTCTCACAGAATACCAGTGTAAAATAGGTGCTTAACGCTGCTGTGTTTCGTATGGTGAGTGTAGAGAACCGGAGACCCTTTTTACTGGAAATGAGGCATTCCATCTTAGTCCTCAGGGGTTGCAACGCATCTGCATTTTGATTCTTACCCGAGGATAGATGTATATGTCTATGAGCCACAGCAACCACTTATCATCAGGTGGACTGAGTGCTCGTTTGTCACCCTGCTCCTATAAAAAATATCTCAAAATCAGTTATTCCATACAAAATTTCGTACAAACTTGCTCAAAATGTATGGAAGACCTGATTTTTCTTGCGATTTTGAAGATAGATCTATAGTAAAAGTTGTTCATATTGACGCGTAGAATAGAAAGCACTATTTTGATTACACTTTAAAAATAAAAAGCGCCACCCTTATTGGACACGTTTTTAGGGACACTTTTCATTGTATAGAGATGGTCCTCCTTCTCTCTACACTCCATAGCTACGGTCCCGTCAGGGTACATGTATTCTGTGGCTACGGTGTTCGAGCGCGATGCGTGGGGTGGCGGTAATCACGAAGTCAAAATTATTTTACGGCACGTCTATGGTCTCATAAAGCATTTCTTTAGAAAAGAAAAAATGGCACGTTGATACTTAAAGGTTCGCTACCCCTGTCCTATAGAGTACTATATATTTATTAGATTATAATTAACTAGTTGGTACCCGGCACATTGCTGCCGCAGAGGATATAGTTGTGGAAATATCGCTTTGAATGAGGAATAGTTGTTTCATTAGGAATTATAATACGTTCATTGAAATTAAATGACATGTATGTATGACTTTCAAATAAATTTGTCGGTACGATACGCGCGCCATCTACTAGAAGTTTTTTTTTCACCATCTGTAAGTTCATTGTACTATGTCTATAACCTTCGCTCAAGTGCAAGCATTATGTTGACAAAGTTTTAGCGCAATCTGATGAGCGATATGGCAGCGCATAAAATACGAACAACAAACATTAATTTTTATATAATAAATTATAATATTAATAGATTTAATCACAGAGTACCAGAGCATAGAGATGTGCCAACTCGGAAGAAACTCGATTTTAGTTACCTAGAGTTGAAATTCACGTAACTCGAATTGAAATCTAGTTACGCAACTCTAAACGAAGCTGTGTCAATTTGTTACAAATTATTTATAGAATTGTTCTTCTATCCAACTCCTTGTTGAGCACAGACTAAAAATGCTAACGCATAATATATTAGGACAATTATTATTACTATAATCTTTGCGTTGTAGCAAACAGCTCACACCTATGAAGTTTCGAATTTTTTTAAGCCTACACATGCTTGGCAAACAACGGCAAACAGCGAAGACCAAAAAACAAACACGAACGTGTGGATGGTTGTTTGCCTGTTTTTGTATGTGATTGCCAGTGATCGGCATCGGTGTCGGTTTTTATGTACCAATCAAAGGTGTTCGAAAAACGTGTTTGCGATGTATCCAAACGCTTGGCAATCAGTCAGTAGTAGGCGTGAGCTTGCGGGTAGCAGAAGCAGTTACTAGTGGCTATTATTATTATATTCTACGCTAGTACTACCTAATTTTGCATAGGTATTAATTTAGTTAAATTAAAACTTTAACTCGCATTTTTAAATGTTAATCTTAACAAACACAGATTTGAATAATCTCTCGAACTTTAACAATGTAAATATTTAGTATTATCAATTATTAAGTGCTTGTTTGTTTGATCATGCATTTTAGTACCTACAAGTAGCATTTTGTAATTTAAGGTAATTAAAACTAATTGAGGTGGAAGACTACGCTTCTTTTTGTAGATACTTTATTATATATTTATCTGTGGTTTTCGATAAAATTGAAGATATGATATCAATGTCGAAATATTTTAAGATCTATAAACGATTCGAACGTCCATTTTGGTGTAACAATGAGTTATTCCCCCACATAGGGCAAGTTTTCTGAGGAGTTTTTAAAGAATGACGTCTGTCGATACAATAGCTGAAGCTATGTACTTAATTATCGGTATAATCAATAACGCAAAAGTTCCTGCGTTGTTCAATAGATGGGATTTAACAAAAAAAAATATTACATTGTTAAGGTACGAGAATTTAACTTAAACAATGTAAATACTTAGTAGTTAGTACTGCTTAACTTTGTAAAATAGAATAGAATAGAATAATTTTTTATTCAATATAGATCACATGTGTAATTCTTATTGAAAATCATTTTTTACTTTACAACTGGTTCGGAAAAAAAAGCCTTTGTCCTGGGAAGAATCAGCAAGAAACCCAGCGGGACTTTTTTTTAAAAGCATATTTTACATTAATGGTTGTACAAACTACGCCTGTACACTTTCCGGGATTATGTTGTAATAGCGTATACACGGAATATAAAAAACAAGTTTTTTTATATTCCGTGAGCGTATACATTGCCCCAAGGATGAATTACTGACTCTGTGGTGTCGAAAAACTGGTATCACTAGCTTGTGTTTGTTCCTAGTGTTTACAGAATGTATATCACATTTTCTTACTAAAACTACCTTTGTTTTTGTGAACATACATTAAATTTTCGTAAATATACTGAGAGGCCAAAGTTAATATATTTATTTCTTTAAATGTATCTCAAAGAGACTCTCTCGGTTTTAGGTTGTAAATAGCTCTAATGGCCCTCTTGTGTAAAAGAAAAAAGTTTCTGAATCAGCCGCATTTCCCCATAGCAAAATCCCATAAGACATTATGCTATGGAAATAACTGAAATAAACTAATCTATCTGTCTCGACACTAGTGAGACCTCCAATCTTTTTTACAGCATAGGCTGCAGAACTTAGTCTACTTGCTAGTTTGAACATATGGGGGCCCCACTAAAGCTTGCGTCGAGAGTGATGCCAAAAAAAACAGTGGATTCAACAGGGCTCAGTTCTTCCCCATTAAAAAACACATTGGTTTAACATTCGTTGTTGTAAATTTAATACATTTAGTTTTATTTCCGTTTATATGTAGTTTATTAACGTTAAACCAATGCACTAATTTTGATATAGCATTATTCACTTCGTCACATTTGAACGATTGTATATAGTGTAAAATATACAGATCAGCAAATGGACTGATAAATACGCTTGCATCATTACTGTAAGATGGTGTATGTATCTACATTTACACGAACCTAATTAACTATTAACACAATAAAACACGGTTTTTTCAAAACCGAAAATATTGCAGGCAGTCCTGAACTGATAAAAGTACGAAGGACAGTCGATTAATGCTGACTATTAGTTTTGTTGTATATTGTATACAATACATAGTGCATACTCTAGTTATCATAATAGTATCTACTCACTCTTAGTATCATATGGTGGGATACACTATATATACTGTACGTACGTAGCCTAGTATTGAGTCTGTATCCACTTTGTCAAAAATCGTTGCGAAACCGATATCGAAATAACTATGGGGTCAATTTTCATCTTGAGGTAAACTAGAACGGCATAATATCGTCATTAAATAGTTTCAGAAAATATAGTGTTTCGAAATCCGATATCAAATATCGATATATAGTTTTGATATGATATTCAGAAAAAGCGAGATTACCCACACCTATAGAGTTGAACATTACTCGAGTTAACTGGACTAGAATTTGTAAGTCGAGTTGACCATCACTAAAAGAGTAGAGCATGGCAATAGTTATTGTTATATAGTTTGCTTTACATATTTATTATTTTGAATATTTGATTTGGTTTCAACGAGTTACCGATAACTGGGACTTAAGTAATAAATTATGATTACGTTATGTTAGCAAAATGATGCGATATATAATGTAATAATGTGGTTGTGCTTAACAGTGTTGGCTGCAAAGAGTAATAAGTAGTTGGCTAGCTCTCTGGGTATCTTTCAACGTAAGTAAAACGTAATTTTCAATTAATATTTTACATTTCCATTTAATGTTCTGGATGTTAAATAAATACAAAGAATAATTACTCTGTAATGAGTGAGGAGCTAATCGAACCGCTTATAAAGATACTCAAAGGCGGTTAGCTTCACTTCTTTCAAATATGATATTCCTTCATATCATTATAAAGTATAAAGTGAAGTTAACAATTATAAACAGTGGGATATTCCGTTGGTGCGGAATGTGCAGAAATATTAATTTGTATCATAATTTCCAAAGTGACCAAGATCTGGCCCGTCTTTTAACTGTTTCTTCTAAGGAATCTAGTCACCAGTTACATGTTTTACCATCAAACATCTCGGCATATTACTTAATAGAATGCTTAATAGAAAACCGTAGGAATCCGACTATGAGCGACGATCTGTCAACCTCATCAGTGCCCTTGTGGTATGGCATCGACGAGTTTGGGCTCCATTCACTTTCATCTAAGAAAAGTGCTGGTACGTTGCCCAATCCCTGTTCTTTGAATAATGTTATCTGAAAATTTCTTGGGTTACAAATGGCTTTGAAATCATCAACACCTATATAATAAATTATTATACATAAATGATTATTAAGTCTACATATGCAGATTTAATGAATCATAAAACCATAAAGTAACATAGGTAAAAATAATAAGATTTGTGGGTAGTTGTAACAGCACTGTACACTATAAATGGAACTGCCATATGTATCTTAGTTCAGTTCAGTTCACTTCAGTCGTTTGCAAGCGAGTTGCTCTGCTAGTAGTTGTTATCATCTACATTAAGTAAGGTATAAAATAATTATTCTGATTCCTTTATAAAATGAATAAAAAGTGCTACTAATGCTGTTGCTACTAAGTGGTCTATAAATGTTCCCTCAGCTTTAGAGCCTTGAATTCTTATTTATTTTGCAATTTCAAGTTATTATCAAAACAGAAAATGCTCTTGATGTATTTGTCAAGTCTAACATTAAAGCTTTCTTAGCTGCCAAGTCATAGAGGCATACATTACATGAAACAACAATAGCTTTGGCAAACAAGACTTAACTTCTGGAACCCTAATGCATTTCACATACATAATATGAATCTTAGACTGTATGTTTTTGTTTCTAGAATAAGTATGATAAACAATCACATAGTCCACCAGTAAGTGTATGCTGTGAACCTTAGACATCTACATCTATCCTCAATAAAGAATCAGAAGACAGATGCATTGTCACTAAGATTGAGTGCCTTGTTTCAAGTAAAAAGGGTTTTCAGTTCTCTACGCTTACCATATGAAACACAGCAGCATTTAGGTGCTATCTTATGATGGTATTATGTGAGTGTGTGGTCCTACACCAGTCAAGCTCACCCATTTGTGCTGTAACCATAATATAGCTGCGGCATAGCTCTACCACATATAAAATATATGAATAAGATGCCTACCTACTATGCTCACCTTAAGTAAGTTGTGTAATCAATGCAAAACATGGCATTAACAAATGAATAGTGTTATCATTGTTAGTTTGACATGCAAATACAACTTCACTAAGCAACAAACCAGAAACAGTGAATTTTTCTCTTTCGGAGTAATTATGATACTGTTGGTATAATATCAGCACACAAGCAAACAAGTAGATAAAGAATGGTCAATCTGTGTCAGACACAATTAAATAAAAATGACATGCATAATTGACATATTTTAATATTTTTAGGTATTATAATATATATTTTAGATACTAATGATCCGCCCTGGCTTTGTGTGGATGATTTCTGGATCTCTATAACAGCACCACCTACCAGGTCCAAATGTGAAACTAAACCATCTATCACACCAAAATTTCATCAAAATAGCTCGAGCTGTTTATAAGTTTTAGCTAGATTTTTATATATATATAGTGCACAATGATATTAGGTAATATATATAGGAAATATATATAGTTGAAATTTTATATTTATTTTGACACCAGAATGTATTTATTATTTAAGAAAAATAGGAAATAAAATACAACAACAACTTACTCAAGGAGACGTGTAAGCTTGGTGATCCTCACACATTTTTTTCAAAGTGTTGATCTTTATTTATAGCTACAGGTGAAAATGTGGTTCATTTTGTACCCACAAATACCAAAGTTTAGTGTCCGCCTGATGGCAACCCCTCTTTACTCTGGTGCACACTTTGGCAATACTTGCTCTATCCAAAGCATTGAAATAGTATGTACTATGTACAGTACATTATACTCTAATATTTAACTACTAATAATTGATTATTCAATTAATCAATCTTCTGAAAACTTTAAAAAATAATTGTCTTGAAACTACATATTTTCAAGTAAAAGTAGATAGGGCGTGCATCAGGGCAATATTGTACATTGATTAAGACCTAATATTACCAATGAAATCATACTGCATGAGACAAAGCCAGCAGGGATTGGGACCTAACATTATATGCATTATAATTTATGAGGAGATTTATAATTTAATTTAGTTATATAGCCCACTTTTAAACAATAAACATGACCTAAAATTTTTATAACATTGGACCAAATTTCAGATGTGTACAAGAATGTCAGTGTCAGTACAAAAGATTACTGAACCTGTGCTTTTGGGAGAAGGTCCACATTGGGATGACCGCCAACAGGCTCTATACTTTGTCAGCATTAAACAAAAGACTATTCATAAATATGTACCAGCTAGTGGAGCTCACACCAAGACTCAATTAGGTACATATTTTTAAGTTTTAATTTGTGCACATAGCTATTTTGTAATTAACCATCTATTGTGACCCAGATATTATAATTAATTTGTTATTAATTCACTTCTAAGAGGAAACGAGCATCATTTAATAACTAATTATAAAGAATAGTTATAAATACACAATTGATTCTTTCTATTTTTTCTTTTGAATCTAATCTCTAATTCTTTCTTTAGAATGTGTTACCCCTCCCACTTACTAGTTCACATCCCCATGTTCATCCTGTTGCGTCACTGTACACCGTAGCAGAGCGTCGATATGACGTCATAGACGCCAGGTTCGGAGTAAACTCGATCAGGTTGTACACTGCTACTGATCACTGACAACAATATTTTCATTAGCAGCCTGTCAATCAGTCCGCTGGGTAAAGATCATAACTATCTAAAAATATTTTCAGATGGTCGTGTAGGTTTTATAATTCCAGTTGATGGTACAACTGACCAGTTTGTAGTGGGAGTGGAGCGCAAATTTTTGATTATCCAGTGGGATGGCGAGGAAGGGAGCAAGGTTCAAGTTGTTAAGGAATTAGCGGAAGTAGATCAAGACATCCCAACTACAAGGATCAATGATGGGAAAGCGGATCCTAAAGGCAGACTATACGCAGGTATTGTCACATTTATATGTTTAAAATTATTGACCACAAATTTTGAAGGATGTTAATGACTGTTATTCTTAATATTCATTCATCATGTTGCAATTTTTTTTAAAATATTTGTTTTTCATAAAATGTTGCAATCCAAAGCGGCTACTTATCTAAATCTTATAAAAACATGTTTTGACTTTTAAATCAGGTACTATGGGACATGAAGAGTCTCCAGGCAACTTCCAGAAAGAAAAAGGCTCTCTCTACCGAATAGATAGGAGAGGAGTGGTAAAGATGTGTGAAGGTGTAACCATCTCAAACGGTTTGGCATGGGATCTCAAGGAAAAAGCGTTCTATTATACAGATTCTTTGGAGCATAAAATAAGGCGTTATGATTATGATGTGGACACTGGAGAGATTTGTAAGTATCTAATTATTTTTTAAGGTAAATTATTAACATTTTCTTTATCTATAATTAATTTTGGTAGTTTATATTAAAAAATGTAATGTGAAATGATGACTTTGTTACGAAAAAAAAAACATAAACACTCACACCTGTCACCCAGCGGGGTAAGCAGACTATGGACTTCCATTTGGCACGATCTTGAGACAGTGTGCTCTCTTTCATTTGCTATTCTCACACATTCTCATGGTAACAATTTGTAATTTAATTTTTTTTCTAATTTGCTTAATAATATCTAATCTTTAATTTTAGAAATACAGATTTTTTTATTGTTTTAATGTTGTAAAATATTATACCAATTTTAAATTTTCAAATTGAAATTTGAATGCTTAAAAATTAATGAATTATTTATTTTTTGCCATATTGAGATTCCTCGTAAAAATTCCTGAATTTTACAATTAAAAAAATATTTACCTGGTATATTTGGACAGGTGTGAATTTATACAGGTATAAAAAAATTATATTTTTTTAACAATAAAAAAATCTGTATCCCTAAAATTAAAGGCATCCCTTAAACATAAAATCTTCCCAACTCAGTTAATTTTCACCGGAGTAAAAAAAATCATAAAACCTTTTTAATGTAAAATTTTAAGCTCTACACATTTTTATTAGAACTTTTTTGTATTTTTACTGTTTTCAAGTAATTGCGAAAATACACTTGAACAATTTTTTTCAACCCTTGCCGGGGTTGCAGACACGAAAACCTTTAAACATTGTTTTTGTATCATTAAAACTACATTATATCAATAATGCAAAGTTGAGTCCCAAAATTTTGATTTCAGACCTTATTTGACTGGACTATGTTTATTATCTTTTTCTACGTGGTATAATCATGCTGCAGCTATATTAGTAGTATTATTGTAGCATGAGTGGGTCGGCTCGACCGGGGAAGGACCACGCTCTCACAGAATACCAGCGTAAAATAGCAGCTTAACTCTGCTGTGATTCGTATAGTGAGTGTAGGATAGGTGACAAACGAGCACACAGTCCACCTGATGGTAAGTGGTTGCTGTGTCCCATAGACATCCACATCTATTCTCAATAAAGAATCAAAATGCAGATCCGTTGTCACCCGTGAGGACTAAGATGGAATGCCTATTTTCCAGTTAAAAGGGTCTCCGGTTCTCTATACTTACCATACGAAACACATTAGTCTTAAGCTGCTATTTTACGCTGGTATTCTGTGACAGCATGGTCCTTCCCCGGTCGAGCCGACCCATTCGTGCTACAATTATACTACTAATATAGAGCCATGGCTCTACCACGTAAAAAGTTGCTGTGGCCCATAGACATATATGTCTACCCTCAATTAAGAATCAAAACGCAGATGCGTTGTCATATCTGAAGACTAAGACGGAATATCTCGTATCCAGTAAAACAGTAAAACCAGGTTCACCGGTTCTGTCACTCATAATACGAAACACAGCAGCATTGAGCTGCTATTTAATTGGTCGCGTCGACCCATTCGTGCTACAACCATAATATAGCTGCAACATAATATTATGTTATAATACTAATAAAAATTGTTTTGTTTTCAGCTAACAAATCATACATATTTGACTTCAAGAAAAACAATATAACTGGTTTTCCTGATGGTATGACCATCGACACAGAGGGTAATCTATGGGTGGCGGTTTTCGATGGATGTTGCATTCTGAAAATTGATCCCAAATTGGGAATTATATCACAGAAAATTCCAATACCTGCTAAGCAAATCACCTCTGTCACGTTTGGGGGACCAAATTTAGATGTCCTGTTTGTAACAACTGGTAGCATGCCGATAAAAGAAGAGCAGGAACCGCCTTGTGGGGCCACCTTTATGGTGACGGGGCTGGGAGTGAAAGGTCATCCAAATGTAAATTTTAAACTGCCTTAAAAAGTGGTTTTTATTTGAAAATTTTAACAATAGACTTCACCCGCGTGTAATTTAGGGTTTTATTTATGTTGCGCGGAACCCTAATTCTTTTTCTAAAATGTAAGTTGCCTAAGATACTCCTTATAACATCAGCTATCTGCCAGTAAAATCGTCCATCGAAATCGGTCCGGCCGTTTCGGAGATTAGCCGGAACAAACAGACAGACAGACAAAAATTTTAAAAATTGTGTTTTTGTTTTAAGTACCGTATATACATTCGTATCCATTTAGTAAAAAGCTGTTAACAGACACTTCAATTTTATTTTTTTGTATAGACTAGCCGACCCGGCAGACATTTTTCTGACCATAACGGTAGACGGCGCGATGAATTTCACTCAGGCGAACTTTTTACAGTATAAATTTAAATTTATTGGTAATCCAACCACAGGGCTACCTATTAGGTCCAGATTTTTTTAATATTCTTTTTAGACGGTAAACCAATATAATGTATTTTAAATTGAATATGCGTCATTTTCCTTAAAAAATATAGAATTTTTGTTTAATTCAATTATATATCGTATTTTTAATTAGACGAAGTCAACTGACGTTTACTGTGTTGTCAGTTTTTGATGAAATAAAAATAGTGTTGTGACAAAGTGAATGATTGAAAAACTCCTGAATTAATGAAATTGCCTCGATTGTCTAGTGAATAGTTAGTGTGCTGAACTGCCGATATCGGGTACGGGGTTCGAATTTTAGTCGTGCTTTGTACATACCAACGAGTTTTCGGCGACTATGTTCCTATAATATCTACCTATACTGAATACCGAGTGTTTTAAACATTAAGGAAAATATTGCGAGGAAACTTGTAAGACTGTCCTATTTTCAATACATCATGTAGTTGAAACTATAGATGTATAAAATATAACAATTATAGGTAGGTAATGAGAATAAAAAAAATCGCTTATTACATAATTTGTTTTTATTCATTATCAGATAAAAAATCATCACTATCGCTTTCGGTGACATTAATTAAAAATCTGTCAGTAACATTGTCAATCATGTGGTCGAGACCATACATTTTGTCTTCTTTTTTAATTATATGAGACACGCAGCTATTCCATTTTTCAGGTGTGATATGTTGAAGTCCTTCTTCAAAAAGTTTTTTTACTTTGTCATTTTGAAGGTTTTGTTATTTCTTGCAACATATCCTTTAGCCTGCGCCCATACCAACTCAATGGGATTGAGCTCACAGTGGTATGGGGGCAGACGTAAAACAATTATCCCATGCTGCGCTGCCATCTCGTCCACAACATACTTATCGCAATGTTCTTGCTTGTGCTGCCGTACAATGTCTATAAGAGTAGCTTTAACCATTGTTGCTTCGAATGAAATATTTTTGCTCGTTAGCCACTCTAGTATTCTAGGTTTAGTCCAAGACATTTTAGGCAGCGATTCTAGTTTCCTGGAGTGGTAGGGGGCATTATCCATCACTACTACGGAATTTGGTTTTAGTTTTGGCAAGACCCCCCTAAACCACTTCTCAAAGGAATCGGCATTCATCTCTTGATGATAATCTTCTTTATTTTTTTTGGCTTCAAATATTAATAAGCTGTCTTCTACGAATCCTTCTTCCCCGCCTATATGGCCGATAATTAATCGTTTGCCCTTTCCTGAAGGCTGTTTTAAGCCAGTGGTCAAGCCATCTAGGAAGGCCTGGCGGGACGATAACACTGTCTGGTCAATCCATGCCTTCTTCGGTGCATGACCTTCAAGATAGTGAAAAATATCAATTAATTATTGAAAGTACAATTTAATGTAAAGAAAACAGAAAATTGTAATTACCTTCGTTGATCCAGGTTTCATCTTGGTAATAAATATACCTTCCTTCCCTTCGATACTCTTTAATTTTTCGAAGGTATCGCTGGCGCCATAGAATAATGTCCTGTCTGTCAATTAAAATGCTGTGTCTTGATTTTGTGACATATTTGAAATTTAAATGTTTCATAACATTTCTTAATGTACTCCAAGAAAAATTGGGTAAGTCTGGGTCTTCATTGACAACCTTAAGAATCTGTAAAGTAATAAAAATATGTTTTGAGTAAGGAAGTCTACGCAATCTAATACTTTGGTTTTACAAAGAACATTATGGTGGACACAGAATATAATGCAGTAGAAGGAATAAAGTTTAAGTTACCTTTATAATGGTGGGTGACTCATTTGCATAAAAAAAATTATGTACTTTTCGCCTTATAGCGGCAAAAGTAAAATTGTCTAATTTATCTTTGAAACTGTGTTTCGGTCCACGTTTCTCGGGAGACTTAAATTGTTCATTTTCTTTGCATTCTTTTAACACACTGTAAACTGAGGTCACACCAATTCCCAAAATGTCAGCTGTTTTCGAAACACATTCTTTTTTTTCGGGGGCCTCAATAGGTAATAGTGAAGCAGCTTTTTCCTCAAATACGTGTTTGTAGACGTTTTGTATCATAAGTTTTTCGGTAACGCTTAAAGCAATCCGTGGTCTCTTCTTTCTTGGAGACAAGCTTTGGCTTGACGTGCTTGGTTGAGGATCCATATCATTTGTACGAAACAATATAGCAACAAATAAACACAACAATTACCACAAACACAACGTAACGAAAAACTTAACAAAAACAATAACTAAACAGCGTGAGCGCAGAAAAAACATTCGTGCTATCAGACCAGAGGTTAGAAGCCGAATAACAAACAAAATGGCGACCGACGCGCGCGGCGTTGATCGGTGTTGGCAGTAGTCGCCGCGCCGCGCTTTGTAATAAAACCTCAAAAAACTGATTGTAGTTACATACCTACTACTAGTAACTTATATCAGAGCACTTTTATACAATTTTATTGTAAAATAGAAATAATATTCTTTTATAGTTTGAAATGATTAACTATACACACTCATTGTTCATTCATCTGATTGAACGAGAACTGAACGCATCACTATTACTTTAAATATGGCAACATTATTTTACAAAGTGACATTAGCTACTGTCAGTTGGCTTCGTCTAATTAAAAATACGACTAGAATATAGAATTGACTACAGTGCCATCTATCGGATCTTAGCATAGCTATTAACTATTGCCTCTATAAAACAAATATGAATATGAACTCAATCGGTTAAGTCGTTCAGAAGTTATAATAACTAACCACTATATAATAGATGCAATATTTTTATAATAATTTAAGAGAGAAACAATTTATTATAGTTAAAATATATTTATATATTTTATTGAATAAAAAAATATACATATAAAATATACTCAAATAATTATGGCAGTATTCAAAGTTTGTTGCAATTATATAATATAAGATGTTTATATTATACTTTGATACTCGTATATTGTGAATTGAATCAAATTTCTTAACTGTAAGTTATACAATTTGTGTAATGTTTTTTTTAAATAAAATGAGATGGTGATAAATTAATAATGGCAAGTTTTTTTTTTAAATACTACTATGAATTTTCCATATAATTCATAAATTATATTATTTCCTATTTACTTCTCCGCCAGTCAACCATATATATGCATTAATTCTGGTTTTTGTATTATTTTTTTTCAAACGAAATGCAATAGAGATTTTAAAATAAATAAATGTAGAATAATATATGTGGTGCTGTTTGACCTTATCTTAATGGATAACATCTAAGCTGCTGTGGTTTGGATTTTTTTCTGAAACTATTCGATTTGGGCGATGACTTGTAGAAAGTCAACGGATGCAGAAGGCTCAGAATCGTTTTTCGTGGCATTCCTTGTGAGAGGATAATGTTCAACAGTAAATTTGTAGAGATTGAGACGATAAAAATTAATAAGCTAAGATGCGTACACTAAAATAAAATGATGTGTCTTACTAGTTGGAAGAGCACCCCCCGCCCTCCCTCAATTGCATACATCAGGGATAGTCCTTCTCCTACTAAACCCAGCACATTTACTCTCAACACCACAACACTAGGAAAGACCACCTCAGGTGAAATAGACTGCGGTGTTTGGCAGTTAAGTAATTTCTTAATAGTTTAATATAGTTGCTTTCCGCAAAGTACGCCTGATGGTGATAATGATGCGTCCATGAATGAAAGAGTAAAAAGTTGGTTTGTTAATTAATTTAGGTATTGTAGCTTTAATACAAGACTACCCTCTAATCCCCAGGCCAGTGATAGCGACCAGTGCTACGGCGAAAGCACCTAGGGTTTCCAATTTTTTTCATATAGAATAAGGGTGACAAACGAGCATACAGTCTACTTGATGGTAAATGGATGCTATGGCCCATAGATATCTACATCTATCCTCGATTAAGAATTCAGATGCGTTGTCACCCCTGAGGACTAAGATGGAATGACCCTTTTAAAGTATAAGGGGTCTCCGGTTCTCTACACTCACCATACGATACAGCAATTTTGAGCTGCTATTTTACACTGGTATTCTGTGAGAGCGTGGCTCTACCACAAACAATACCGAAAATTGCCAAGTTTTCGAATAATTTGAGAAAAAGCATTTAAAAATATGTTTCCAATACGACATGAAAAAGACTAATAGTTTCTGTTTATAAAATGAAACAATAAACGCTACATCTTTCCTTCGTATTACTCACATAAGGAAAGGAACAAGATCCAGGTGTAATTTATTTATGGCAGGTAATCCAATTTCCAGATTAAAATATTAATAATATATTTTAATTAGAATTAATTTTAATTTAACTTTTTTTCAATTCAAGGCCACTTATTCGAAGAGTCAATAAGTTTAGTGTTTTCTAAATAATCTTACTTATTACAATCTTTTATTTTCTTTTTCTATACTTACACTTCAAACAATTTCTAACGGTGGTAGAGCCACGCGGCAGCTTTTACAGCTTGGGCCGGTTCGAGCCGAGTTGGTACCACGACCTCACACAGAATACCGGCGTGAAGTGGAAGCTCTGCTTCTGCGTTTCGTCTGGTGAATTCAGGTGGCCGGAGGCACAATTCCCCTCTCTCCCCATCAATAAGGTGGCGGAATTAAATGAAAGACTACCCCAGGAGGGTACCAGCACCCCTAGAGAATCCCTCGCTGAGCATCCACGACCAAGCTACTCTAGTCCTGAGCGTGGGTGTTCAGGCTGTCCCGTGTATTTTTGGGGTGGCAAAATTCCTCTCAAAACAATAACTGCTCGGGGAAAACTGCTCAGCAAGACCAAGGCAACCCCTGCCACGCTATCCGTGAATTTATGCAACATCAGGGGACTTCACTCTAACCTAAACGCCGTCCACTACCTTCTCGAGACGGCGAAGCCGGCCTTGCTCTTTCTGACCGAGACGCAGGTGTCCTCTCCGGCTGATACTTCGTATCTCTCCTACCCGGGGTACAAATTAGAACACTCCTTTGTGCCTCGGGCTGGAGTTTGCGTATACGTCAGATAGAACATCGGTTCACGACGCCTCGGCAGTCTTGAAGGTTCGGACCTGTCCATCCTTTGGCTACGCGTAGACAGCGACGACCATCCGCGCGTCTACGGGTGCCTCTATAGGTCCCATAGCAGTAATGCCGAAATAGACCGACTCATCGACCACGTCCAAATGGCTGCAGACTCCGTGCTACAACAGGTCCCATCCGCAGAGATCGTAATCCTTGGCGATTTTAATGCCCACCATGCCGAATGGTTCGGTTCATGTTTAACCGATCATGCGGGGAGATCAGTTCATGATTTTGCCTTGGTATATGGTCTGACACAACTGGTTACTACGCCTACGCGGATTCCAGATGAGGATCATGCACCTTCCCTGTTGGACCTTCTGTTGACCTCTCATCCGGACAGATATCAAGTTTCCATCAACGCCCTGCTTGGCTTCTCACACTATTGTCTCGTTTGGAGTGTTGTGCCACTCACGTTGAAATCGCGGTTGCTTTCTGCAGGCTGCCGCCGTGTTTGGCACTATAGGTTGGCCGTTTAGGATGGAATGCGGTTTTTGTTTGCATCCTACCTTTGGGGGCGGGTTTACTTCTCGCTGGACGATCCCAACATTGTTGCTAATTTTGTTGCTGATGTGGTACTTCAGGGTATGGAACTTTTTATTCCTTCCTCTGTGGTGGCCATCGGAGGCAGATCTCAGCCATGGCTTATTCGCTCTTGTAAAATAGCACCACGCTACAAGCAGGAGTGCTACCGGGCCTGGGCTGACGCATCAACGTCTCGAGATGTAAACACCAGCGCCCTTAAAGATAATTATAATTCCGCCTCCAGGTCCTTCAAAAGAGTCATTGTCAGGGCAAAGTCAGAGCATATAGGCAGAATTGGCGAGAAACTACTTCGCCTTCCTTCGGGAACCCGTGCATTCTGATCTCTCGCCAAGGTTGTCCAAGGGAACTTCTGTCAGCCATCTTTTCCATCTCTGCACAGAGAGAACGACTCATAGGACCATGCCGTAAAGGAGAAAGCCGATCTGCTAGGCTTTTTCTTTGTGTCCTCGATGACGGGGGGAACACACCGCCGACAATCCCGCGGTTAGAGTGCTCAATGCCGAATGAGCGGTTCACACAGCGCTCGGTTCGCAAAGCACTTCTTTCCATGGACGTCAGCAAGTCGAATGGGCCTGACGGAATCCCCCCAATAGTGTTGAGGACGTGTGCTCCGGAGTTGGCACCGGTTCTAACGCATCTTTTCCGGTGCTCCTACTTAGGGATCTTAGAGAAAAGATATTATAGTATTTCTATATAAATTTTTTGCCTTGGTTTGTTTTGGCAGTGTAAGACGACCCGAAACATGTACGTACGTATGTGTTACCACATATTTTAAAATTTATACCATTAAGCATTTCATCAGAGTCTACCCTTGATTCCTTATATAGGGTGGGTGTAGGTACTAGTCCCAAACCAGTTAAGGACACATTTTCACTTCGAAATGCTCTGAACTGGTATTATTTAATTTTAACATAGAAATGTATATACAAAGTTGTTTATTGATCACTAATGTTGCAATATAGATAAATTATTTGATTCCAAATATTTAAGTTTTTTATAGATTTCATTAATTATACGAAAAACGGGAATGTGCCTAAGTTTGCCCAATGCGCTCCAATAAATGACCACTTTTGCGCCAATAGTTGACCACTGAAAAACTTATCAAGAAAAGGTAGCTAATTGAAAATAAAACACTATTTTGTTACACAAATTGACTTTCATATGTCTGAAAGTTTATCTAGACGTACAACCAATTTTAATGGCACAGTCGAAGGTAACTAATTAGAAGACAATCATGGCAATTAGAACATTAAGGTTAACAACGCTTATTAGCAAACTACAATAGAAAAATAGCTTTGCACATAAATTATCAGTATCACCTATCACAGTCTTTGAATTAAATAAATCAGTCGTATCACATATTTTGACAAAATCTTATCTAGAAACCGTAAAATTACCAAAACCACTTGAAAGCTTTATCTTATACTAGCTGTTCCCCGCGATTTCGCCCGCGTGGAAATTTTTGCGCGGAACCATAAAATAAAAGTAGCCTAAGTTACTCCTTATAACATCAGCTATCTGCCAGTAAAAGTTCCACAGGTTTTTGCGTGATGCGTGTTCATGCCAAAATAGCTCGCAGACGACAGATTTTCTTCAGACTTACACATTTATTGTTATATTTTGGTCAATTTACACAATATTTTTATGAATTATAGCTTATGTATTATACTAATGTATGAGCTATATTATAGTAATGTTTCATTAAAATGCATTCAGTAGTTTTTGCGTGAAAGAGTAACAAACATCCATACATCCTCACAAACTTTTACATTTATAATATTAGTAGGATTCATTGCAAAAATTTGGCCATGTCTTCAACCTTGTAGGGACCTCTGGTATTTATAGAAACAGGTGCTTATATAACTCCAATGATGCTGTCACGGTCATACAATATAATCGTCTTTTTCAAGCCATTTGAAAATGGTCGTAGATGATAACGTCATGGTACTGACTTCAGCGTTACATCCATCAATGTTTTTGATTTTCCCAGGGAAATAGTTGTTTAGGTGTTAGGTGCACCAAAAGTCAAAGGTAGACAGACCTTTGGCTTTTGGTGGTGTCACTTCAAGATTTTTTACGTGGAGCCATGTTACAGCTGTATTAGTAGTATAGTTGTAGCAGGAATGGGTCAGTTGGACCGAGGCAGGACCACGCTCTCACAGAATACCAGCGTAAAATATCAGCATAACGCTTCTGTTTCGTCAGGTGAGTGTAGAGAACCGGATACCCTTTTTACTGGAAACTGCGGTTGCCAACCCGCTTGCCAAGCGTGGCAACTATGGAACCCCCCCCCCCCCCCCCCACAAATGATGAGAGTAACAAAGAGACGGCCCCCAGTTCCCGGCGGCCCCGCTATTCCTGCCTACGGTGGCGACCATGGTAACGGCGGGGCAGGGGGTGCTAAGAATCTCCGGTGGAGGTTCGGTTGCCACCTACGACGACTCGACCTGGCAACTTACTAGCGCACGCACCCTGAGGACTGACGAGAAGATCCTGGAGTGGGAAGAAGAGATAGACAAGTTGCGCTGGAATATCATAGGATTATCCGAGGTCCGAAGAGAGGGGGAGGACACGGTAATCCTTGAATCCGGCAACTTGTTCTATCACCGGGAGGGCGACCATCTGTCCCAAGGAAGTGTAGGATTTATCGTCCACAAGTCTCTCGTTAACAACGTTGTAAAGATTGGGAGTGTGTCGACGAGAGTTGCGTACCTTATACTCAGAATCACCAAACGGTATTCGCTGAAGGTAATACAGGTTTACGCACCAACCTCGGCACACCCCGATAAGGAGGTGGAGGAAATGTATGAGGATATCTCTAGAGCCATGCATTCCTCCAAAACCCACTATACGGTGTTAATGGGAGACTTCAACGCAAAACTAGGCACAAGAGAGAACGGTGAGCTGAAAGTAGGGAATTTTGGAATAGGGCAACGAAACCCAAGGGGCCAGCAGCTGGCCGACTTCATGGAGAAAGAGGGACTCTTTATGATGAACTCTTTCTTCCAGAAGCGGCCCCACAGGAAGTGGACCTGGTCGAGCCCCGACGGTTCGACAAAAAATGAGATTGACTTCATTGTGACGACCAGACGACAACTGTTCAGTGATGTCTCAGTGATCGCGAGGGTGAAAACCGGCAGCGATCACCGAAAGGTGAGAGGCATACTGAACCTAAACGTTAAGTTGGAGAGGTCACGTCTAATGAAGTCAACGCTCCGTCCCCCTCGTACTCTAATCCAAAGTTCCGAAAACTTTCAGCTCGAGCTACGAAACCGCTTTCAGTGCCTAGAAGATTGCAATGCAGTGGACGATATGAATGACAAGCTCGTGGAAACTGTCAATGCGGTCGGAGCTAAGTTTTGCAAGACCCGCCGCAGAAGAACACAAAAAATCTCCGATCACACTCTTAATCTCATGGCTGTTAGACGGGAAATGAATATGCAGTCTTCAGTAGATTTGACAGCATACAGGCAACTGAACAGACAGATCTCCAAATGCATGCGGCGGGACTTACGCAACTTTAACTCATATTGAAGAAGCGATCGAGCGGAACCAGGGCTCCAAAGTCTTTGCTAGAGATCTGTCTGCCAGAAAGAGCCAACTGTCGAAGCTGAAGACCGAGTGTGGCAGCGTCGTTTCCGGGACACCTGAGATTTTGAGTGAGATTGAGAGGTTCTATGGGCAGCTGTACACATCATCGTTGGAGCCACACGCAAGTATGAGTAACGATCCAAGAGCGAGTCTTATCCGACACTATTCCGAAGATATCCCGGACATCAGTCTGAGCGAGATTAGAATGGCTCTCCAGCACCTTAAAAACGGCAAGGCCCCCGGCGAGGATGGAATTACAGCAGAGCTTCTGAAAGCGGGTGGCAAACCGGTACTTGAAGTCCTTCAGAAGCTCTTTAATTCCGTCCTCCATGGTGGCATTACACCGTAGGTGTGGAGCAAAAGTGCGGTGGTCTTGTTCTTCAAGAAAGGTGACAACGCTCTCTTGAAGAACTACAGACCGATTTCCCTTCTGAGCCGCGTCTACGTGCTGTTTTCGAGAGTCATTACGAATCGTGTCGCGCGCAGACTTGACGACTTCCAGCCTCCCGAACAAGCCGGTTTCCAAAAATGCTTTAGCACCATAGACCACATACATACCCTTCGGCAAATCGTACAGAAGTCCGAGGAGTACAATTTGCCACTATGTCTGGCGTATGTGGACTATGAGAAAGCCTTTGATTCCTTCGAAATTTGGGCGGTGCTGCAGTCCCTTCAGCGGTGCCAAGTTGACTGTCGGTATATCGAAGTGTTGAAGTGCTTGTACATTAAGGCTACGATGGCTATCCGAGTACAGAACCAGAGTACGAAACCAATCCAATTGCAGAGAGGTGTAAGACAGGGTGACGTCATATCTCCGAAACTCTTCACCGCTGCATTGGAAGACGTTTTCAAGTTTCTGGACTGGAAAGGATACGGTATCAACATCAATGGCGAGTACATCACTCACCTTCGATTTGCCGACGATATAGTCCTTATGGCAGAATCGCTGGAGGACCTAAGCACTATGCTCAATGACCTCAATAGTGTATCCCAACGGATAGGTCTTAAGATGAACATGGACAAAACAAAGATCATGTTTAATGTCCATGTCACAGCTATGCCGGTAGTTGTTGGGAGCACTAAGCTCGAAGTTGTTGACGAGTATGTTTACCTGGGATAAATAGTCCGACTAGGTAAGTCCAACTTCGACCGAGAGGTCAATCGACGGATTCAACTCGGTTGGGCAGCGTCCGGGAAATTACGGCGCATCTTCTCGTCAGGTATACCTCAAAACATGAAAACGAGACTGTACAACCAGTGCGTGCTGCCAGTGATGACATATGGAACTGAGACGTGGTCCTTCACTGCTGGCCGGATAAGGAAGCTCAAGGTCGCTCAGCGAGCTATGGAGAGGGCTATGCTCGGAGTTTTTCTGCGTGATAAATTTAGAAATGAGGATATCCGCAGTAGAACCAGAGTGACCGACATAGCCCAACGGATTAGTAAGCTAAAGTAGCAATGGGCCGGCCATATAGCTCCAAGAACCGACAACCGATGGTGAAAAAAGGTTCTCGAGTGGCAGCCTCGTACCGGCAGGCGAAGTGTAGGGCGTCCCCCCACCAGATGGAGTGACGACCTGGTAAGATATGCAGGAAGTCGATGGATGCAGGTGGCTCAGGACCGTGCTTTGTGGAATTAATTGGGGAGGTCTATGTTCAGCAGTGAACTTGTGAAGGGCTGTAATGATGAGACATTCCACCTTAGCCCTCACGGTTGACAACGCATCTGCATTTTGATTCGGAATCGAGGTTAGATGTAGATGTCTATGGGCCACAGCAACCACATACCATCAGTTGGACTCGTTTGTCAACCTTATCCTAAAAAAAATCCTGTGGGAGTAGGGCAACTTCCTTTTCTTCTGGCTGTTGGATTGATAATCCAGGTACAAAATCAGTTAAAGATGTGCTCTCTTATTATTTGGCTAACTATTTTCAATAAACAATCATTTTTCGCGTTAGCGTTAACCCACCTAGATAATACAAACTCTTCTTGTAGGGTATATAGGGTATATCTTGTATAGTTGGTGGTCCCATTTTTCGTTGAGAATATCTCATTTTCAGTTTGTTTACAACAGTCGGGTGAGGCATATGATATTTTCGACATATTCGCCTTATTTTAGCACCTTTATGAATTTCATCGAGATATTTAAGCAAATTTAGCTCTGTATATTTAAAAAATGTCTTTTTGGGTCAGTCTTTAATATGAAACAACGAAAAAAGTTAAAACTCTAATCTGGTGGTCATCCATAGGAACACGTTTTTACTACTGTGTACCAATAGCAAACCAGTGGTCAACTACTGGGGCTCACCGCATGAAACGGTTTTAATAATTGGCTTTAAGCTCCAAATTGTCAAACAAAAGCATCGCTATGAAAACAAAGAACAAAAAAAAAGAAACACCATAAGCAACCAGTTGCAAACCAGTTGGTCAACAATAGGAACTCAGTACAAGGTGTGTTCCATTAGTTAACCACCTTTAAAAATACTTGATAATGTCTATATTTAATAAAAATACCACCACATAGCACTTAAATATACACAAAACTTATAAAATAATACAACTTGATGACAGTAATTAGGAAATAATAGGTAATATTAAAATATTGAACTTATCATGTCGACGTGCAAGTCTAACTGTAATGGTGGCCGAAAGGCAGTAAACGAGACACTGGTCTGAGACAAAGAGCTAGGTATCGGTATATTTCGTTTACTCTCGCAAAAAATGATGTTCGGAACATTGGCTATGGTCTAAGCTACATAACAAAACTATTGAATTCTTAAAAAATGCCCGCCATTTCTTAATTTATTCAATTGAACATATGAGTAGTCAACCACTGGTACCTAGTTTGGGACTGGTACACCCACCCTATTAGCCTTTTGCCCGACTGTAATCAAATGTATTCGATACAATTAAGTGTTAGGTAAATTTCAACCAGTAAAATGTATATTACCTAAGTTTTTTCTTTGGAAAATCTTGTAATCGTCTAGGCCTAATATAGAGCCTTGGGGTACTCCAGCCGCGATATAGTAGTGTGGAGCGCCACAGTAAGCCATAGTAGAGCGTAACAGTAGTGAAGATCATTTTTATCCCTGTTTTCATAGAAATATCACTCTGGTTATATATACCAAAAGCAAATATGGGATACATAGAGTTTAGCATTTTCTCATTAACTTTATGGAAAAGTCCTTTATCGTTAACAGTGTCGAATGCCTTCTGTAGGCTGAAAAAGACTTGTATAAAGCACTTCTATAAAATTATTACTAAAACGCATCGATTTCTATAAATTTTTATTAACTTTAACAATTAACAAATAAAACAATCACAGCAAATTTAGTTAAGCTTTACACTGACACTAGGAAGGCCTTTTACTCCGAGTCCAGTGACCTGGAAGGTTGAACCACATGGCGGCTTTTGCTCCACTCCTCGGTTCATACAGGCCGAGGTTACGTACAAGATGTCCAGGTTAGGTCCGCCAAAGATAACTGATGTAACTTGAAGCGCGGGGATTCGAATTTTCTCGAGAAGTTTGCCTTTCTTGGGGTCTATTTTTAACACCTAGAAAAATATCGATTCGATTAAAAATTATAACTTCAATTCTTCATTAAGAAGCCGTATCAACTGCTTCTTTTTATAAATTATAAGAGACAATCAACATGAGTTCGGTTCCCGGTGATGACACTACTGTAATCTATAATTGCAATTGACCTGATTAACCGCGTAACTCCATGTCAGAAAACGAAAAGTATTTCGATGAAATGTGACATGAGATAGTTTCTACTAGTATTGTAGTAATATAACGATTTGCGCTATCAACCAGTGTGTAGTGATGGTGTAAGAATATCCACTACCCCATATCTAAAAGTCAAAATACTGTGAATTCTGAGTACCTTTAGAACAGCATTAACGGTTTATTGGACATTGATACAGCAACTCGCCGCGATTTAAAAAAAAACTGTAATCACCTGGTTGAAAACGCAGAATTACGACGACCTTGAGGCACTTACACCATATTTCGTAAATTGTAAACTATTTAATCATCATACACGCGCACGCACGCACGCACTTACACACAATTACATTTAAATACTCACATTTAAATGTAATTACCTTTTTGTCTAAATCGCCACTGATACTTGATATAGGAGATTTCTAGTTTAATTTAATAACAATATAATAAAATGCTTTTCCATTTAGCTGTTAAGAAAGAGCGTGGACTCCTGACACAGGTTTTCTTTTAAACTTACTAGGAGGACCCATCTACTATACTGTTTATGTTTGTAATCTTAAAGAAATTAAACATTTATTACCTATTATATTATATCGTCCCGTGAGTGTCGTAAGAGAAGACAGATGAAAACGAAATAGGAGATGAGCAACAGTGTCTTTCTATAAACAACAAATAATAAAATCTATACTTGCGACGCTTTGCATTATGCTGTAATGGTAACGGTAAGATTTAACAGCATTATGTTCCTTATTCTATTACTAGCTGTGCCCGCGGCGTAGCTCGCGTATATAAGTTTTACTTAAAGAATTTCACGTTTAGGTAAGAGACTATTAAACGATTTATATCATTACTGTATCAATAAGTGGTAACAAAATAAATTGTTATCCTCAAAGTTTTAAGTCGTTTATGATAGAGCTTCTGTGTAAACGACGTTATAAGTAGGCAGCCGGGGCGTAGGTACACAAATAGGTTATAGGATAACGCTGGAAAAAGCAACATAGAGTTGGCCATGTGCAAAACAGTTAGTAATGAGGCCCACTCCTGGAACGCGTAAAGTTTGAGCTTGCGCTTTATTTACGGTCGTCGCATAACACGCAGACTGGGAACTTAACACGCTTAAAAGTGAAAGGAAAGTTATTTGGGATTAGAGTGATTCTGGGTATAAAAACAATATCACGACATTTTGTTGCAATTTTGTTAGTTTTTAATCGAGTTTCGTTGCATAGCTTGGGTGGGCGTGTTTCTTTTCTGGTTTCTGGTGATGTTTGTGCTGTTAGCCTACACGGCTCTTTCAACTTCATCGTACTCATGGGTACAAATTTCTTCAGTGAGTCTCAATACGATTAAAAAAAAGCGAAAAATCTTAACACCGCAATTCTTTTTTTTTCTTTTGCGCCCAAAGCGAGGCTACCCTCTGGAAGCGGGGGAGGGAGGTGGTGAATGCTCTTAGCATACCACGGCAGCCGGCAGCGTGGTTATGTGGGACTCACTTAACCACGCTGCTGAAGAAGTGCCTACCCACTAAACACCACCTGTGGGACTGGCGTTGGCCATTATGGTCTTCCTGCCGAATCAGACGCGACCCCCTTTAGGAAAAAAGGGGCGCCAACGCAATTCAGAAAAAGTTTTAATTTATACAACGCGATCTGTTACGTTCTTTGTGAGAAAACATCCTTTTTTTAATTTAAGGAAATGTATTTTTTGTTTACTGTGTTTTAAGTATATTATAATAGAACTGTTCACGCCCGAACGCTGATTTCGGAATTTGACGCCAGAGGGCGCTCGGCTCGGCGCCATACCGGTTTTGAGGTTCGGTCGAGCGGTGTGGCGAGGGCGCGCGAGCGCAGGAGTCGTTTGCCAGCTGTGCTTGGGACAGCACGCTGTCATTTTTTGTGCGGGAACGCGGAATAGTTTAGGCGCGTCTAGTAAATATACGGTCTAGCATTCGTATCGCGCATTCCTTGTTTGAGAGCTTTTCCCGGGACTTCTTGTGTCTAACTTAGAATCTTTATAAGGGTGTTCGACAATATTAGCTACTACTGCGGCATTTGATATTCTAGAAATAATTATTGCCACGCGAAACGGTAGTTAACTTTGATCCGGACACTTGTGTTCGTGCGGTGTGTTACGCTTTTGCTTATAGTAACGGGATTTCGTATAGACCGACATTCTGTATTTGTGTTGGGTGTTACGCTTTATAACAAATTAGAGTTAGTGGTTTCTGGAAGTTAGTTAATTGTGAGATAAAGTTAAGGACTGTCCTCGTGACGAACGAAGAATGTGACTGTGGACGACTCCGCGGAAGATTACCACAATTTGGAGCGGTGCTGAAGTCCGAGCTGCTGCCGACGGCAACGCTCTCATAAGGTCTACCACACTCAGTCACACACAGATACACATCACTGACCCTGACTTCCCATGCACCACACAACCACATGCGACCGGACCGAACCGAAGTCGCCTTGGATATAGGTAGGTAAGCTCGGTTTTAATATTCTCCCTGTTGAATGGCAGTAGGATAGAACGCTCCCCCTTATTGTTTATTGTAATTAGAGATTTTCCACTTTGGCTTTAGGAGGCCCGACCTGCATCTGCTTGTGGGATCTTCCTTCATGGGCCGGGAAGATCCTACTCTTGGATAGGCAGCTGCACGCCGTAACAAGAACGTTTTTTTTTACACACGAATCTTTTTATTACTATTTCTGAGTTTTATGGCGCCTTTAAACAGATTCGAACCTAGATTTAAAAATAATAAACATAACTTTCGATAGAATTAACCAAGTTTAATAAAACAAAGATTACAAATGAACTCGAATATACGCTTTATGATTTTCTTAACGACTTCTTTGCAAAAAAGATGTTTACTCAAAACATTATGCGTTCATAATCAAACAGACAGACCGACAGACAGACAATTCTAAAAGATATAAAAATGTACTTATTTACCTAATGATTTTCAGTCTCCATAATGATTTTAGTCACAAACATACCTACTATACAATGTACATAAACAGACACATGTTATCACCATGTTTATTATATGTATATATTTAAAGAGAGATGGCGCTGTTAACATCAATTCTAAAAATAAAAGAGATTAATTGACGCCATTGATACATTATATAAACATAAAAACACTTATAAATCAGTGCGTGCATAGTAAACAAAAAAGAAGGTTTGATCCTAGCCGAAACCAACAAAATTGTTAATAGCTCTTTTAAAATTTTATTTACCAATTAGATTACTTAATAGTTAGTTAATAATTAGATTACTCGGCGGTAAAGAATAATTGAGTTTGTCAACACGCAGTAGGCCAACGATTAATATAAAGATTAGCAGCAAATATGAAAACTCATCTACAGGAAAAAACCACAACCTGCCTGTTTTGTATTACATTTTTACAACACCGCCATCTATCGATGATATTGGTTAACTATTGTACTTTAGACTTAGATTATAAGATTAATATATTTTTGTATATACTTATTACGTTCTTTTTCTTTAATACTTTTGTTTACTGCGTTTTAGATATAATTATATCATTTAATTATGATTTATAATATGATATTAGTTTAAAATGCACTTTATGACTCAATCAACGCTACCATTGAACAAATTCGTACATATACCTCGTACCCATACTTCAGAATATTTATCATAACTTTTGATGGAATGAACTGATTTTAATGAAGTAAAGACTAAATGTAACCCGAAGATACACTTTATAATTTCCTTAACGATTCTCATGATATAAATTAGTACTTTATATGTGATACGTTAACAAACAAACAAACAGACTGACAGACAAACAGACAATTCTAAAAACGTTAGAAATGTATTTTTTGCTTATTTTTAGTATCTCTCAATCACTTTTATTACAAAAATATAAAATGTACAGACGTCTGCTATTTACATTTTTATTATATGTATAGATAACTTATTAAAAATGAGAGTACATACTGTACTGGGACATTTTATAGGTGTGACTTTTTATAGAATAAGGGTGACAAACGACCACATAGTCCACATGATAGTAAAGGGATGCTGTGATCCATACACATATTTATCAATTCTCAGTTAAAAATAAAAGTGCAGATGCGTTGTCACCCCTGAGGACTATGGTGCAATGCGTCGTATTCAGTAAAAAGGGTCTCCGGTGCTCTAAACTCACAATATTCGTGATACTATTATAATATAACTACAGCATGGCTCTACCACGTATGGACTCTATATATATATATCTTTATATATAAAAATTACGTGTCACGTTGTTTGTCCGCGATGGACTCCAAAACAATTGAATTGATTTCAATGAAATTTTGCACACTGTGTGCAGTTTGGTCCAACTTGAGAGATAGGATAGTATTTATCCCGCTAAATGACCCTCAAAAATTTTTATTGCGAATTTCAGGAGTGTTTTTAAGAAAGCAAATGGTCATTGGAAAGGGCAGAACAATGTCTGCCTGGCCAGCTATACATAAATCAATTACTGTTCGTTAGTCTCGTTAAAACGCAAAAACGGCTCGACCGATTTTGATGAATTTTTGTGTGTTTGAATGAATGGTTTAGATTCACGTTTGGACCTGGTAGGTGGCGCTGTTGTCGAGATCCAGAAGTCAACCGCGGGAAGCCGGGGCGGATCGCTAGTTAATCAATAAATATGTAAATTTTATTACCTGATGGCCGTCGAAGTTGGCAACCCAAAGATTACCATCCGTGTCGATGGTCATACCGTCGACAATGCCTTCCAAGCCGTGGTCTTTATAGTTGAACACAAACCTCGGGTTTGCTGCAAAATATTGCCGAATTTTTAAGTGCTGAAATCTTAAGGATATAAAAATAGTCTGCGTAATTCTTAAAAACGTGGACATCAAAAGATCAAAACAGTAATAAAAATAAATTAAGTTTGTTTTAATAAAACCTGGTAATTCTTTTTTTTTTTATAGAATTAGAGTGACAAACGAGCACACAGTCCACCTGATGGTAAGTGATTGCTGTGGCCCATAGACATCTACATATATCTTCGTTTGCGAATTGAAATGCAGATGCGTTGTCAGCCGTGAGGACTAAGATAGATTGCCTCTTTTCCAGTAAAATAGGCCTCTGGATCTCTACACTTAGCATACGAAACACAGCAGCGTTAAGCTGCTATTTTACGCTGGTATTCTGTGAGAGCGCGGTCCCTCCCCGATCGAGCCGACCCATTCGTGCTACAACTATACTATTAATATAGCTGCAGCATGGCTCTACCACGTAATTTATAAATTTTCTTCTATTTCTCATAATAAAAATACATTACCTCCATACTAGGATTTTCTCCTGTATCGTGGGGGCAGTTTACATACATAAATAATACAAAACTTTATACGTGGTAGAGCCATGCTGCAGCTATATTTCTGGTATAGTTGTAACACGAATGGGTCGGCTCGGACCGGGGAAGGACCACGCTCTCACAGAATACCAGCGTAAAATAGCAGCTTAATGCTGCTGTGTTTCGTATGGTGAGTGTAGAGAACCGGAGGCCCATTTTACTGGAAACCGAGGCATTCCATCTTAGTCCTCACGGGTGACAACCATGAAGCAAATATAGCTTCATGGTGACAACGCATCTGCATTTTGAATCTTTATTGAGGATAGATTTAGATGTCTATGGGCCACAGCAACCACTTAACATCAGGTGGATTGTGTGCTCGTTTGTCACCCTATCCTATAAAAAAAATTCACAAAGACTAACATCCATAACCGGGACAATTATGTGTAGGCCATATGGATACTTGTTCTGTGTGGGATTCAAACACGCGGCCCTTAGCGCTGCAAGTCATTGCTAAGCCACTGCGCCACGGAGACGTCTATTTTAACAGGTTTCTATTTGCTTAACCAGATAATACCCGCCTCCCAAGCGTGGCAACTATGTCAAATATCCTCTTTAAGAGGGAATCAATGGGTAGGCTGTTCGGACTTCGATAAACTGTATAAATGTATGAAAAAAAGCTACTTACAGATGTCCCCAGTTTCGATATCGTAATCATAGCGACGGATCGCATATTCAAACGAGTCTGCATAGTAGAACGCCTTTTCCTTGATATCCCAGCACAATCCGTTGGAGATGTCCACGTTATCAGCCAGGTTTTTCGTCTTCCCGTCCGGGTCGATGCGGTACAGAGAGCCTTTCTTGAGGTGGAACTTCCCCGGTTCGTATTCGTGGCCCATTGTACCTGTAAAATTATGAACGGGATAACTGTAGAAACATTTATGGTGAATTGATGACCTTCTTCCACCGCCTCGCTTAGTAGTGAACGTTACGTTGACATTAAAGATGTTAATAATTAATATAATATAATATATACATTAATAAACAATATTTTGTTATAGAATAAATATAAAATTATATAGAATAGAATATTATATTAGTAATTCATTTGTTTGTATTTGTTAATCTATAATATAAAACGTTTATCAATAATAATATACTACGAAAGGTACTTCGTTCCAACCGAGTGTTCCACAACACTCACGCATTTTTTTTTAAATCTACCTACGTATACATATATATAGTATATGTATATGTCGTATACATTTTTAAAAGTAAATTGTAAATTTCATTGTTAAATATATTTTGTATTTTTCGCAAATACGATTGTTATCGTTGAGAAGTAATAGGTTTAAAAAAAAAACATTTAAAATACGACTTTTTTATTATTTCATGTTGCATTTTTGGCCCTTTATATGGATTTTCTTGCATATTTTAGCTATTTATTCTTGCATATTTGCATGAATATTTTGGGATTTTTATGTTGCATATAATCCGGTCTTTCCCAACGGATAGGTCTTAAGATGAACATGGACAAAACTAAGATCATGTTTAATGTCCATGTCACACCTATGCCGGTAACTACCACGTCCCCCCACGAGATGGAGTGACGACCTGGTAAGACATGCAGGAAGTCGATGGATGCAGGTGGCTCAGGACCGTGCTTTGTGGCATTCTTTGGGGGAGGCCTATGTTCAGCAGTGGACTTGTGAAGGGCTGTAATGATGATGGTGATAATCCGGTCTTTACTCATAGCTAACAACTTCATTTAAGGGCAATCACTTCGTTACGTCACAGAATAAATAAAAGTAGTTCTAATTATACGAACGGTCTTATTACAAAATGTAGTTTACAATTAGTATAAATTAAAACTAGAATCTGTTTCACGGAGGAAGGAGGTCGACTCGACCGGGAAGGGACCACGTTTTCACAGAATCCAGCGTAAAATAGCAGATTATTATGTTGATATGTTTCGTATGGCGAGTGTAAAGAGCCGGAGACACGTTTTTACTGGAAACGAGGCATTCCATCACAATCCTCAGGTGTGACAAAGCATCTGCATTTGATTTGAATTTGAATATGCCATGGTCTATAGCATCCGTTTATCGTCCGGTGGACTGTGTGCTCGATTGTCAAAACTTATTCCATAAATAAATGATTTTATCTCACCTGCAAAGAGACGTCCTCTGGGATCCGTTTTTGCGTCATTCAACCTGTTGTCGGGACAATGTTTGTCCACTTCAGCAACGGTGCGCACCACTTTAGCGGTACCGTCCTGACCGTCCCAGATGACCTCCGCGATGCGGCGCTTAAGACCCACCACGAAGTGGTGACGTTTACCTTCCACGGGTATTATGAAAGTCACCTGGTCATCTAAAAGAAATAAGCATTCGGTACTGTATAATGTATATTTTAGTAATCTTATGAAATGAAATGAAATGAAGATTTATTTGCTTTGAAAAAGGGGTACATTTAGGTGGTTATTATAAAGAGTAGTTTAGCTTTTTCAGCCATCTATAATAGCATGCAAATACATTTTTATAATTAAATTTATTATACGGCTTTGCTCATAAAAGACCACGACAACTTAAGAAATGCTTAAAGTTTATCTTTCTCCATTCACTTCTTGAAATGACGATAGAAAGAGACAGGTATAGAGCTGATGAGACTGAAGTGACAAACCAACTCACACCTGATGGTAAGTGGCTACTGCAGCCCATTGACACCTGCAGACAGCTTCCAACGTAGAAAGCCATAGAGACGTAGAGCCATGCTGCAGCTATATTGGTAGTATAGTTGTAGCACGAATGGGTACACATTCTGCTTGTGCCGTCGCCCCCGTGCAGTCGTGCGCTAGCGGAGTCCGCTAGCTGACTGAGCACCCGTCCCCGTACAGGAATTTCTCAGTCATTTCAGTCGAGGAATAAAACGTCAGTCCCGTCTCGTCCAGCCTCAGCTAGCGCCGCCGCCCCCGTGCGGTTGTGTTAGCTGTCCGCGATCACCGTCCCCGTACGGTGAGTTTTAAAATATTTAACGATATCTTTTGGCAATACTCTATGGAATTTAAAAGTATTTTAACAAGCCTTATTTTGATTAAGCAATGATTCGGCGAAAGTAGGAGAAGAATTTTATTTATTTTATTTTATTATATATCATTTGGGGAGTTTACCGCGAGCTATTTAATATAGCTGCAGCGTGGCTCTACCACGTAAATAAAATATAATATATAATAATTATATAAAATACGAAGGTGGATTGAAAAGTACTCGGCCTAACACAGATCCATTCAATTCTAAAAATCAAATCTACCCAAATTATTTAGTTCAGTTCAGACTAGTTCATTGTGTGAAGTTCGAAACGTGTGCGATAATTAGTTGTGATTTTATAAATTTATTAACAAAGTAATCGGACATAATTTCCGCGAATGGAGCAAATCGAGCAGCGTGCCGTCATTAAGTACCTCCATAAGAAGGGGCTATCATCAAAAGCCATCCATGATGACATGGTCAGTACATTAGGCGATTGTGCTCTGTCATATTCATCCGTCAAAAAATGGATAGCAGAATTTAAGCGTGGTAGAGAGAGTGTGAAAGATGAACCCTGCTCTGGAAGGCCTTCGACGTCAACTACTGACGAAAATATTAAAAAAGTACTTGATTTAATAATGAGAGACCGCAGATTAAAAATTAGAGAGATAGCCGAGATTATAGGCATCTCTTATGAACGAACTCAAAACATCATTGTCAACGAGTTGGGTTTCCACAAGGTGTCTGCGAGGTGGGTTCCGCGACTGCTTTCAGTTGAACAAAAAAGGACGCGATTGACTATTTCACGCGACTGTTTGGAGTTATTTGAAGCCGATGCAGATGATTTTTTGAATCGTTTTGTTACTATGGACGAAACATGGGTTCATTACTGTACACCGGAAACAAAACAACAATCAAAACAGTGGAGAAGACCTGGTTCACCACCCCCTAAAAAGGCTAAGTCGATTTTGTCGGCAAATAATGTGATGGCTACTGAAGAATACTGTTTGTATTCTTGTGTCGAAAGGTGTGATTATGATTGATTATCTTGAAAGGGGTCAGAATATAAACTCTGATTACTACTGCACCTTACTACGTCGTTTACGAGAGGAAATAAAAGAAAAACGTCGAGGAATGCTCAGAAGAAAAGTCCTGTTTCATCAAGATAACGCCCGTGTTCACAAGTCAGTACAGTCAATGGCTGAAATTCACAACTGTGGCTTTGAACTGTTACCGCATCCGCCGTATTCACCTGATCTGGCACCATCAGACTTCTTTCTGTTCCCTAACCTAAAAAAGCACTTGGGAGGTCAAAGATTTTCGACAAACGACGAGGTCAAAGCAGCTGTAGACGCATATTTTGACTCTAAGGAAGAATCATTTTTTTTCAACGGTCTAATGCTTGGAAGGGGAGGTGGCAAAAGTGTATTGAACTTGATGGTGATTATGTAGAAAAATAAAAATATAACTGATTTAGTATTTGTTTATTTTCTTGGTTAGGCCGAGTACTTTTCAATCCACCCTCGTATAATAGTTGCAACGCTTGACAGGCGCTTTGGCAACTGCAGTTTTCTTATTATCTTTCTTTGTTATCAGGAAAGTGGTGTTAAACCCTACGCTTGTTAAAGTTTCCCTCTGTAGCTTCTTACTACACCCACGGGAATATAGAGGATGAGATACAAGAGACACTGCTACTATGCTGTGTCTACTATTATATATTACTACTAAGCTGCTATTTTACGCTGGTGTTCTGTGAGAGCGTGGTCCCATCCCACCCGACCCGGTTAAGCCGACCCATTCGTGCTACAACCATAAAATAGCTGCAGTGTGGTTCTACACTACATTAATATATTTATAACATCATAATAAAAAATAAAATTCAACAATTATATATCACCTAAGACGGACCGCGTGTGCTTCTTGGTGGCTGGGTCGTACTTGTGGATGGATTTGTCGAAGATGCTGACGAAGTAAAGCGCTTGCTCCTCGCTGTCCCAGTGCGGACCCTCGCCTAGAGTTACCGGCTCCGTGACCGCTGTAACTTGTGGTGCCATCTGCAATTAACACATAATTGCGTTTTAAAACGTTAAATTGAATATGATAAGGATGACATCTGTAAAGGATAGTAGCCTTTTTACATAAAATAACATGATAAAAAACCAACGTATTGTAAAGAACGATATTTGTTTAAAATATGCGAAGCATCTTGCCGTTTTTAGGGTTCCGTACCCAAAAGGTAACCAAAAGGACCTTATTACTAAGCCTCCGCTGACCGTCCCTCCGTCTGTCTGTCAGCGGGCTGTATCTCGTGATCCGTAATAGGTAGACAGTTGAAATTTTCGTTATTAACGTGTTTAACGATGGTACGGAACCCTACATGCGCGAGTGCGGACTCTAAAGAATGCTTCAAAAATTCTGGATTCTAGAGTGCTTCAAAAATGCTAGACTTCCTATAAAATGTGTTTTCTAGATGACGTCAAAAGGTAAGTTTTTTTATCAGAAACATCTTTCTTCATTATTTCTTTATTAGCCCGTAATAATTTACCGCTGGTTGCATACCTACCATACCATACTACATACTACATACCATAGCTTGCTACATATATATTTATCTATGGTTGCATACTTAAATGCATAATTAAATGCACCTAAAATAATTGATTTATACCGCTGAAGTAATACCACAGAATAAATAATAGTACTACGGTAGGTACAACACGATATACCTCAATGATTTAAACAAACTTTTTTGTTTTTATCTGTGCCTAAAACCATGTTGGTTGCGTAGAGGGAGTATGTACAACAGTACAGTTTATTCTCTTTCTACGGTTGGTTGCAAACATTGAGTTATATGTACTACGGACACAGAATACTTTTACTCATCTAGAGAAGCCTTTCTAAACAAAAAATGTGCACTACTCTATGTCTTCGCGCAGGCGCGGGAGTTAGTAAAGTCGCGCATGCGCAGTTGATTTAAGCGCGTTTATATAAGGAAATATATTTTTCCATGTTTTTTTTCTTTTGAAATATCACGATATTATTACTTATTTATTCACTTGAACAACAAATAATTTTACTGAATTGTTATTTACGTCCAGGTTTAAACTTTAATTTGAAATCTTGTATTATTAGCGCCGCTCCACTCTGCATGTATATTGAAACCACAGACTAACTAGTAGATTGAGACCACACTAAGTGCCACCAACTTATCTGTTCAGGTGGACAAAATTGGAACTAAAGCCGCCATTTTGTAAATGACATTTCGCTGTCAGCTATTATTTATTCTAAGCTATCAGGTGAGCGTTTTTAAAAAGTGTCAATAAAATGCCTAAAGGTCTTAAAAGTGATGCGCGATAGATTATGCTAAATTTTTTATCATTTATGAAGAAGAGAAACGTGTACGAATCCCAACTATACCATTTGAAAAGCTGTAAGAACGCGTAGCTGCCGCGACAGGTTAGTATTGCCAGATATGGAAAGTTAAAATCACCAAATAATGTACTTATGAAACATAGTAAAAAAATTATCTCAATTTACTGCAATTCATCTAAAGTACCTAGCTTTGTAGTTTGTGTTGCTAATGTTCTAATGCCCCAATTAATTGAAGATTTATTTCATAAATTTACAAATAACATTTGTAATCATGTAAAAAAATTGAAAATGAATACAGACTAAAAGACGCGTATTTAAATGAACCCTTTATTACAGTGTCAGAGCGATAGTGAAAGCGATTCCAGAAGATGAATTATTGGAACCAGTAGCTACGCGGGTACATTTTTCAAAACAGAAATTCCTGGTATTCGGCCGCTTGAACTCCGAGATCACGACCACAATTATTTTTATAAAATAAAAATAATACATATAATAACACTAATTCTCAATTTTAATATATTAACACGAAATTTGTTTTATTTTATATTATGTGTAATGAATATGTTGTTACCTATTTCCTCGGTGAATTTCTTAAATGGCAATAGTAACCACTCCACTAGCGACGCTGTCAACTGAACAGATAAGTTGGTGGCACTATACGGATTTATATAATATATATACATACTGACGTACAGACGACCTGACAGCCGGAAAACGCGTGACTAATTTTGATTTGTCATTGTGTGCGTTACCTAGTGATGTACATATTACTTACAAGGACTATCGAAAAATGATTGTTAAGGAAGCGGTAAAAAGATTTAAGCACATTGTTTAGTCCACGAAATTGAATAACTTAAAAAATTAACTGAATTTTTACCATGATAGTTCTAAAATAAGTAAAAAATATTCATATAACATTTTTGCATTATTATCATATTAATCAATATTATCATATTCATATAACATTTGAACAGTAGTAGAGCCACGCGGCAGCTTTTGCTGTCGCACGGATGGGCCGGCTGGAACCGGGTTGGTACCACGACCTCACAGAAAACCAGCGTGAAGTAGAGGTTTACCTCTGCGTTTCGCTTGGTGAGTGCAGGTGGCCGGAGGCCCTTTTTATTGGAAATGAGGCATTCCATCTTAGTCCTCACGTGTAACAACGCAACTACATTTTGATTTGTAATAAAGGATAGATGTAGATGTCTTTGGGCCGCAGCAACCACTTACCATCAGGTGGACTGTGTGCTCGTTTGTCACCCCTATCCTATAAAAAAAAAACATGTTCCTGGGAATAAGCTGAACCTACCTGCCTTTTGTTGGATTTTAATTCAAATGTATAAAATCACAGGTGACTCTACCGATAAACTCAAAAAACTCCCCAAGAATCAGATAGGAAAGTTGTATTTTAGAGCTGTGATCGTTGGAGAAAAATATATACTGCCATGGACAGTTTCATTACAACATATTGTTTACATACATAGGTAGATACTTAACCAAGTATATACCTATTTATTATTTATAAGATGTTTTGATTGGGAAATAAAAACGGGGACACGGAGTACATAATGACTGCTTTATTTTTCATATAAGTATTACTTTTGATAATTACAAACATTTAGTAATTAATAATTTACATTATAGAAGTTTATTTTAACATACGACTTAAATATGAATGTAAAAAACAATTTAAGTAAGGAAACTTGTAGGAATCAGTTAAATAACAATACTCTGTTTAAAGGCTGTATATTTATGAGTTATGAGGCTTCATCATACTTCATGTTTATATTCTTTCATCTGTCCCTGAAAAGTATGAAGTAATAATAAACTTATTATGATTTTAGCTGCATGAATTTTAAAAACATAATGATCTTAACACAGTAAAGTGCACCAAGTGTCTGAGAATATAGATGCACTCTCTATTCTCTCAATCTCAGTATGTTAAGAAAATGGTCACTCATTCATTGACTGACCTGATTAAGTGCAACTTAATCTCGCAGATTTATTGATCCGCGCGGCTATTAATTAACCACAAGTTCCTGTTCTATACGACTAACGCTGTAGGTGCTGAATCACACTATTTAACAATGTTTTCGACCATCAAGCATGAATCGGGCATCGAGCGTTGTGAGTATCAAATACTATGGAATTCATACTATCGCGTCTCATGCGAGGGCATCTATTGGCGCTTCTGGGCGCTTCAGGAGCATTACTAAATATCTATACCTAACTACGCTAAAAGTTTTATAATTGTGACTTGGGGATATAATCCGTAGCACCGCTCAACTCTTTGGGGAAAATAGCGTGATGCTATGAATATTGTACTAGTGTGACCGTGAGGCGGTTGGTTAAGTAAGGGTATACATTTATTTTGGTTGATAAATAGATACTTGGGTTCATAATGGCTTAGAGAGGATAATCTCAAGATTTTTTTATCTTTAATGTACTACAGTTTTATAATGTTTAGAAGCGTTAGTAGCCTAATAGCAGGACGCGGACCGCGAACTTGAAAGGTCGTGAGTTCGAATCCGCCATTCGACTACTGTCATAAAGCAATTCTAACAAAAGCATTTTAAGATTACCAGAAGTGGTATTTTAGTAAGTGGTATTTAAGGGAATATTAGTAAAGTTTAATAGCATTACTAGTATTAAAAAAATCGGTCTATATTATTATCTAAAGTTTGGAAAGTTACATTTTTGAAATCTTATTATAACAATATTATACTTACTGTTACAAATAATGTAGGAATGACACCTTTTAATAAAATTGTTTATATTCTACTTTAAGTTTATACTTCTCATGAAAATGTTTGCTGCAAATTGTTGAGTTCTTTTTTGAATTCTAATCAACCCTTACAATTAAGCTTAACCATTTTTTCTAATTATAGAATCTGGTGGGAATCTGCTTCACAAATGGCACAATAAAATTTTAGAACGCAAACCGAGGATTTATTTTCTTGTTGTGTGAGCAATTCTGTCGATTCATTATAAACATTCAAGATAAATATCGACATTAATTTTGATATAGTTGAGTCAATCACTAGCGTACATGTAAAATATTTTGTATAAAAATGTATTTACCAAATTCATGCAAATTATTATCAACAACGTGACTTTTTTCTTTGCAAAATATCAAAATTAACAAAATAATTGAAAACATTCTATATTTTAAACAGTATATACCAGGGTGGCTGAAAAGTTCGCGGCCTAGGGTACTTAACGATGAGTAATTAGCTTGTTACTCATTTCATTAGTTGCAACACTCAGTAGTATTATAAAAGCAATCACTAAATAAGTTTCCACACCTGCACCCCCTTTCCCTAAGGGGGGTCATTTCCGATTCTGCAGAAAGGCCTTCCAGGCGAAAGCCAGTCCCACAGGTGGTGTTTAGTGGGTAGGCACTTCATAATGAGTCCCACATAACCACGCAGCCGACTGCGTGGTATGCTACGAGCATTCATCACCTCCCTGCCCCGCTTCCCGGGCTTCCGCTTGCTTTGGGCGCAAAAAAGTTTCCACTCGTAGTTCAATTATTTATTAAACAACAAATATCACCATGTCAGTCCAATCTGGAAATTCTCGGAATTTTGAACATCGAGTCGTGATAAAATTCCTCGTAAAGAAGGGAAATAACACCGAAAGACATTTTTAAAGAGATGTCATCGGTTCTTCAGGATTCTGGCCCTTCACATATGATGGTGAAAAAATGGGCCCGCATATTTCAACAAGGATGAGAGAGTTGTGAAGACGACCCTCGCCCGCCGCCCTGTCACGGTAATGATCGAAGAAAACATCCGAAAAGTTAAAAAATTGTTCTGGCCGATCGAAGAATTAAATTGTGGCAAATTGCTGAAGAAATGCAGATTAGTAAAGAACGAGTTGGAGAAATTTTACATGAATATCTGAATATGAGAAAAATTAACGCGTGCTGGTTACTGAATGTGCTCACAGCGCTCAACAAGCAACGTCGACTCGCAAGTTGGCAAGATTTTTTGTCGTTGTTGATTTGTAGCCGGCGATAACAAGGAAGACATTTGGCAACGGATAGTCACCGCAGACGATACATGGATTCGCCAATATGACCTGGAGTCCAAACAAGAGTCCATGCAATGGATAAAAAAAGGAGAAAGGCCGCCGAAGAAATTCAAGCTGGAAAAGTCGACGTCCAAGCTAATGGCGACTGTTTTCTGGGATAGCGAGGAAATTTTGCTTATCGACTACCTACCCAGGGGAACTACGATGAATGACCAATATTACGCCAATTTATTGACTCAGGTTCGCGAGGCTATTGTACAGAAACGACGTAGGAAACTGACGCGTGGAGTGCTCTTTCTGCAAGACAACGCGCCTGTTCACACCCCACATGTTGCGAGGCAAGCCCTGAAAGACACGGGGTTCTCAGAGATTGACTATCCTCCGTATAGCCCAGATCTAGCATCTGGCGGCTTTTTCCTGTTTATCAATTTGAAGAAGGACTTACGGGGCCAGAGATTTGCAGAGTACAACGAAATGAAAGCTGCGGTTGATCGTCATTTTGAAGAGAAAGCAACGGAATATTTTTTTGGGTGGGTTAAAGGCATTGTATGCGAAATTTGAGAAATGTATAAACGTGTCACAATATTGACGACGTCTTGAGAAATTACCTGTTAAATGTGCAATTATCAGGATTATTTCTATTATTAACACCACAGTCAATCACGGAAAAAATAACCATTTTGGATTTGGATAGTTTTCAATGTTAAATATTAATATTTAAAACTATCAATGAATCAAAGAGTTTGGCAACCCTACTTCAAAGTACGAGTATCGTTAATTGTATAAGTATTTCAAGTTTCAAGATTGAATATTTAATTATGAAATGGTGGCGGTAGAGGAGAATCCGTTACCCCATCATAAAAATACTTTGTTGTTTGTTGCAATTAATATACGGCTGTTGTTACCCTAAAAAACAAAAATAAATCCTACTAATATTATGAACGTGAAAGTTTGTAAGGATGTTTGATGATGTTTGTTACTCTTTCACGCAAAAACTACTAAATGGATTTTAACTAAACTTTACAATTATATAGCTTATACATCAGAATAACACATAAGCTATAATTCATAAAGATATTGTGTAATATGGAAAAAATATAAGGATACATGTTAAGAAAGTTTAAAAAAAATCTGTGATATGTGAGCTATTTTGGCGTGCGGTGCAAAAACTGTATGAGTTACACGAATATAATATACGGTGGAATTGTTTCTCCTAAATAGTTCTACAAAAAAATTCCGCGACAGTATATATCTATATTTTATGCTTAAACCAAGGAGTAACTTAGTAACTACTTGTGTACTGGAATAAAAGTAGTTGAGTAACTACTTTTATTCCAGTGTTCACCACTCTAAAAAATCACAAAATATCTAGGAACTATTTTTGCGTGCCGAGTGCCTACTTGTCATTCAAAATCGGTTACAGTGTCATGACATTTGGTATCCTTTTCTAATTTGCATTTTTGCCAAGAGGAATTTTCTTCTCCCTTGCACACTATGTTGGTATATACGCCAGTATATTCGAAGTCTATGGTTGCAAATTATTTTAAGCGCCTTATTCACGGTCCATTTTGCTGTACGTTCGTTCAAGGCCGCGGTGCTGGATGTAGCATATACAATATCGTGCGCGCATCCAGCGTGCTAGATGTAATCCAACGAATTCAATGAGCGCGCGCTTTTTATTTATTTAAAATGCCACCAGTTTTATCAAAACATCAAACAATGGGAGTTCTTCTGATGTTGTCAGCAGCAGCATAAGAGAGGAACAAAATTAGGAAGAAGTTTATTTATGAACATGGATTTTACACATTTATTACACTATATTATTAACGTTACCGTGATTAAAAAAAACGCAAGCTACGTTTTAAGGTAGAAAATACTAGTGTTGATGCTTACTACAAGTTTATTTAATACGTGTGCATTCTATTTTTTAAGCTAATTCTTTAAGCTTAAATAATTTAATCTAATTTGTTAGGAGATATACTCGTAGTACCTGATATTTATTATTGATCTAGTATTTTTTATAGTATAGGGTGACAAACGAGCACACAGTCCACCTGATGGTAAGTGCTTGCTGTAGCACATAGACATCTACATTTATCCTCGTTTGCGAATCAAAATGCATATACGTTGCCACCCGTGAGGACTAATATGGAAAGCTTCGTTTCCAGTAAAAAGGGTCTCCGGTTCTCTCTGCTCACCATACGAAACACAGCAGCGTTAAGCTGCTATTTAACGCTGGTATTCTGTGAGAGCGTGGTCCTTCCTCGGTCGAACCAACCCATTCGTGCTACAACTATACTACTAATATAGCTGCAGCATGGCTCTACCACGTATAAAAACGTTGTTTAAAAATAAATGTAAATCTTTAGAGGGAAACGTAAACTATTTTTGTTATCAATATAAATATTAAACGTAATAAAATGTTTTATTTCTTTCATTTATCATGTCGCTGGGAAATCACGTAAAGATTTAATGTTTGAAGGTAGATGATGATACCAGAGCGAACGCATACATTGTTACTACATAAAATGTCAAATCTGCTGTACAGCCAATATACACACGATCTAGCATGCTTGATCCACGACAGCTTTAACGTACATCTGACATATTCATTATCCATCAGCACGACACAAAAAATAGTGCCTCCCCACTACTTTTCGTATCGTGCTCATGGATAGTGTCGCTGCTGTCTTACTAGATACAAAATGCATCCAGCATGTCCAGCAAGCGATTAATAATAATTGTTGACGTACATCAAGCGTACTCATTGTCGCTATGCATCGTACGTCATGGACCTTGGCGGGACAGCAAGATGGACCTTGAATAAGACACTTTAGATACACATATAATGTGTGCGTGAGTGAGTCTTAAATATTAGACAAATACATACAATGAGATGAGCATGATTTCGGCTTGGTTTCGCCGTCACTTGAATTATACGTACTGTTCTGTCTATCTTTCTTTATTTGTCATAATTAAATCCATATTTCTTTCCGATAATTTTTTATTTATTTTTTAATTTCCATTTGGTAGCGTTCATGATATTAGTTAAAATTAAACTAAACGAATATTGCAAAAAAAAAATAGTTAACATTTAATAAGTAATTTTAATTCTCTCTAAAATTACTTAAAGCAAGTACCTAACATAAAATAAATTCTTAAAAACCGGAAAAGTATTTATTATAAATGACCTAATACAGGGCACTGACCTCTCTTTTCTGGGAACATTAAGTTGAATGAATTTTTATGAGTTGGCTTGTTTCTTTTTGCCTTAGAATTATTGTAGTGTGCAATCAAAATTGATAGAAGAGGACATCTTATTTTGCTTACTAAAATATTGAAAAAGATCTGAAGTATTAGTAGAGTACCATACCTTATTTTACATATCTTTAAAGACAGTCTTTTTGCTCTTTTTATACTATAATGATGACAAGCGAACACACCGCCCACATGATGTTAAGTGGATGTTGTGATCCTTACATCTATCCTCGATTAAGAATCAAAATGCAGATGCGTTGTCACCAATGAGGATTGAAGACTAAGATGGAATGCCTCGCATCCAGTAAAAAGGGCCTTTTTAATTTTTAGTTCTGTTGGCTGTTTTTTCGAAACGATGTCTTTTTGGACTTCCATGTTGACGAAGCCGCAGATACAAACTAGCTATATTTATTTTCCATTCGACACTTAAACCGCAAACATCTTATTAATATTATAAACGTAAAAGTTTGTGAGGATGTATGGATGTTTGTTACTCTTCTACGCAAAAACTACTAAATGTATTTTAATGAAACTTTACAATAATATAGATCATACATCAGAACGACATATATTCTATAATTAATAAAGATATTGTGTAAATTGGTAAAATATAAGTGTTAAGTAAGTCGGAAAAAATATGTTGGTTTAAAGTATATTATCTACGCGGACGAAGTTGCGGGTAAAAGCTAGTGATATATATGAAGATTTGAGGTTTCATTATATTATTATACATAATATGTTACAGACTAAGTGATTAGTGACGGCATATTAAGTACAATACCAGCTTAGTATGAATATGTGCGAGTCAAATCGGGCCATGTAATTAATACTTCATTAATAAACTTCACAATTTATCACAGTGTGGTCATTACAAATATTGCTGCGAGGTTGTTGCACAATTCGGAAATTTAGGTTAAATTGACAGGAGACAACAAATAATAATAAGCGTAGGTTTATCTGCGTTTACAACTATTTTTCGATAGGTAACTGTCCACAGCCTATAACTTGATACGTGTTGTCTTATTTTTGACAAAGGTATGTAGTTATTTTAATTAAAACACATCACTATTATTTTGCCCTGTCTGTGAAAGATATTTTTCAATTTGTGTATTTTTCAAACTATTCTGACATTATGAATATTTTCCTATTAATTACATCGTTTATATAAAAATTACTTTTTACCTAGACATATAAATAGGGTGTAATAAGTGAATGAAGTAGAAGCTCATAGCATACTAGATATTTTACAAATTTATTTTTTAAAAGTTAACATTTTAATTTAAAAAAAAATTAAAATCATGTGCACCCTACTTTACGCTTGGTAACTAAACTAATCAAATTTGTAACGTCCTTGACCATGAACCGGCCGTTATAAAGTTTGCTTCAAGTTAGTAATTAGTATGTATTATCTACGATAGAACAATTTGATAAAATTTCAATAACTAACAATAAATTTTAAAAGAATCTATGCATTACGCTTCTACGCTGTTCACCTAATACACCCTATTTTTTCCTCACTGTGATAAATATCACCTGGTACAGTGCCACCTTATCTGTTCAGGTGGACAAAACGAAAAAAAAAATGCTCACCAATTGTAAATGAGCGGAATGTGAGATGTATTGAACGGGTTGCTGCTGGGACATGATAGTCTTGCCAGGTATGGAAAATTTAAATCGCCAAATTATGTACTTGTGAAACATATTAATTAAATTATCTTAGATTACTGTAATACGTCTTAAATTACCTAGCTTAGTAGTTCGTGGTGTGTGAAGTAGCTTTAGTGACGACATATTTACGAACTTATAATTATTTAATTAGGTATACCTATACAACAATAATTTGTGTTATTATTACAGGTGTTTCTGAGCCGTTTGTATACAAACTCATCAACAAAAGAGAAATACGCTGAAGAATCTTGTTCTAAAATTTCTACCCCTGGCAAAAATAAGGTGAAGAAACACTGCGAAACTAAAAAAATCCACGACTTTTATTCAATGACATAAGAAATTCTTACTATACCAAAATTACTGAAGATATTGATTTCAAAGCAGAACGTGAATGAATCTCTTCTAAAATTGCTTCATTAAATAGGATTTCGTTATAAGAAAACGAAATCAAATAGGAAAGTGTTGTGTGAACGTAACTATACGTAGTTGCATGGAGGGCAACCAATCTATAAAAAATCAATGGAAATTAGTGTGGTGAAAAAATACCTAATATTTATTTAGATGAAACCTACATAAATTCGTCTTATTCAACTGGCAAATGTTGGCAAGGTGCCGTAGAAGAGGGCGATTTGGAACCAGTTTCTAAAGGTAATAGCTTTTATGAAGAATGCCCTTCTCGTATTTAAATCGAATACGAAAAGTGGAGACTACCATGTTGAAATAAATAATACTAATACTACCTAATCTGCATCAACCTACGCTCATTGTGATGAATAATGTGCTATAGCATAGCGTTTGCCTAAATAGGTGTCCTCACTCAAACGGCTCAAACCACAATAAGTAAAGCCGATATGCAGAAGTGGCTATTAGAAAACAATGTGGATTTCAATCAATAAATTAAAAAACCTCAGCTTTATGAGTTAATAAAGAGAAACAACCCTGTTCCGGTACATGAATTTGATAATCTGATGAAAAGTCATGGCCATATTAATGTTAGATTACCGACGTAACATTGCGACTTGAACTCGATTGAATTGATATGGAGCTCTATGAAAAGTGATTTAGCAGACAAGAATGTTGGAAAATTTAATGTTCAAATGCCCCAACTGATTAAAGATGCATTCCATAAAATTACACCGGTGGAGTGGAAAAACCATTGTCACAATGTTGTCAAATAAATACATTGAAAATGAATATAGACTAAATAATTTACGTGGTAGAGCGATAGTAGTGGAAGTATATTAGTAGTGAAGATATATTAGTGGTATAAGACAGTGGAAACGAGGCATTCCATGTTAGTCCTTAAAGGTTACAACGCATCTGAATTTTGATTCGTAATCGAGGATAGATGCAGATGTCTATGGGTCCCCCACTTAACATCAGGTGGACTGTGTGCTCGCTTGTCACCCTATCCTATATATAAAAAAAAGATTATTTTTCTCCCAACAGTTAAAATTTAACACTAAATATATATAATATGTATTTATACAGTATTTGTATAGTTTTTTGTCATGATGATGATGATGATGATATATAATATGTATTTATACAGTATTTGTATAGTTTTTTGTTAAAGATAAGAGCTAATTTTATGAATAAATGTATAACCTAGAGCTGGTTATAAATTTACCTACGCACATCACAGTTGCCAGTTATATGAAGCCTGCAATTTTTTACATTACTGTGATTTATTACGCATGTTAAATTTATAAATATTATTTATGATACTACAAAACATTTTGTTAATAGTATGAAAATAGTTTCGTTCATAAATTTTATCCAGAATGAGTACTAGTCTAGTCTAGTAATGCAACATTTAAGATGTTAAATTTCTTTAACAAGTGGTAAACTTAAAAAGTTTTGAAGCCGGTTGAAAAGATCTCTGAATGAGTCTATTGGCATGGCATGAAGACATGAATAGCTCTTTTCTGTAGTTTAAATATATTTTCAATGTCAGCTAATGATAATGAACTGATAATGTACAATATGTTATATTATTATCAATTTTTATTTTGCTGAGATACTTTTATTGCTTAATATCTATACTAAGCGATCTAGGAATAAAACTAACCTTTCGATTATCCGGCGATATCACGAGTATTACGTACGCGATTGTTTTCGATATCACCAGCTGGTTCTGTTTTTTCTGACGTAACCTCAAACACCCGCTTAGCGCGCGAATCAGTACCGTCTGTATGACAACCGTGTTTAGGACTAAAAACTAAAACTAAATTCAGTTTGTTAATTGCTTAGATGACGCAATTTAAGGAAATACGCGAGATAACATCAAAGAGTTTTCTTTTCTAATTCTTACGTGGAATGATAGACAGATACTGTCTCTTTGTTTTTAATCAATATCTAATTAATTACTTTTTCTATTCAAGTTAGTGAGGACAAGGTGGCTCAATGAGGGATAATAATCTTACGCTTACCAGATGTCGCTAGTTGGGACCGAGGTGGAGTTTTCTGATACACAATGTCATTTAATTGAGAAGTTAGTTTTAATTAAAACTTTATCAGTTTTTTAGAGTATTATAAACAATGCCTCAGTGCTGTATTATTTAGTTTTTTACACATTTTGAACTTTTTTTCAAATTTTTTTTTCCTTTAGGAATATCTGCGCTACTACTTCTTATTAATTTGTGGGAATGACGTAGTTTGGTTTATGCATTTCTTAAGTAATTAATATAACATATAACTTATACAGGGTTATTTTGTAATAACCGGCCAAGCAGAGAAGGTTCAGAATAACTAATATAGGTAAAAAAATCTCAAACATTATGTCCTTTTTATATTTTAAATTCAAAATGCATGGCAATGCATTACTTTAACTGATTGTCATTCATAATTATGTAATTTACTACGCACGCAGACATTCGTAAGGTCCGCTCGGTAGGCCCAAAACGTTGTGAATTGAATCGCACACATAGGTACGCGTAGTTCGCCAAGCTACTATGGCAATATACCCCGGTAATATTTTTAATTAGTTATAATTATTTAGTAACATCGTGTGTATTTACATGTAAACATTAGCATTTATTCTTCAAATAATTTTATTTTATTTTAAGAAATGGAAGCACAAGATCGGCAAACATAATAAATATTTGAATCCTCCAACTCATACCTCAATTCAGCGAGGAGACGCGGGCTTGAGCGACATTGAGGATCACGTCGATATTGAACAGATTCCGACGAACAACCGATCGGTTTATATCGACAATTTGTGATAGACAAAGCATGATGATATCTTATAAGCCTAAACATAACAAGAACGTTCTCTTGCTTTCTACCATTCATGACAATGGTACTGTTGTAGCTTCTGGTAAACCACACATCATTGAGTTTTACAATTCGACTAAAGGCGCCGTGGATACATTCAATCAAATGTTAAGTGATAAGTGCTATGTCTTGTAGAAGAAAGATGGAAAGATGGCCACTGTGCTACTTCTATGGCATGCTCAATATGGCAATCATAAACTCGTATGTAAATTGGGGAGGAAAAAACAAGGGAAAAAATACCAGCAAGCAGACGATGTTTCATAAAAGATGTTTCAGAGAAAATGACGTGGTTACGTAAGCGTCTTGAAATGCCAACTTTGAGGCGATACCTAAAAAGGAAGATAGCAGAAGTTTTGAATAAAACGCCTACCAGCGATACGCCTGGTCCAAGTGGTACCCAAAAAAAAAAGATTTGTAGCTTCTGTAATTACAAAAAGCGTACATTGACGAGGTTCCAATGTAACCACTCTAAAAAGTTTATGTGTATGGATGTCATGATGGTCATGATGTGTCTGCAATGTTCAGAATAAATATATTTTTGTTTAGTCCATAAGTTTGATGTAGGTCAATAAAGGAGTTAAAGGAAAAAAACGCAATCTCTCAAGATTTTATTGATAACTTCATTAGCAGTATGCTAAGAAGACTGAAAGCAGTTTGAAGACCTAGAGTAGGCAACACTTAGTACTGAATATAGTCCACGTTGGAGTTTTGGCGGGAAATTGACCGGCGGCGGTTTGCTGCTCCTGTATTATTGTTTAAATAATGGTTTGAAGTGGACTTTGATATGTAAAAGTGTTGTGATTTTGTGTATTAAGTGTCTACGCATGTGAACTATTAGTGGAAACAGTGAAACAAGTGCTCTGATGGTGATGGATTCTCAAGATAAGCTGTTTGTTTGCATAGGCACCTTTAGATACCATCGCCAACTATCAGCTGTCTGCTGGATCAAGTTGCCGCCAAAATCTCCCTAGAACTGCACAATGTGACGCATCAACATATTGTGAAGCAGTATACTATGAAGGAGTGGGGAAATTACAATAAACCGAATAAAAATACTTAAGACTTGGCCTAAAGGTCTAGATACCAGGCCATAAACTCCAAAAAAAAATATAGTCCACGTTATAGCTTTTCCTAAGTATTTATGAAAAGAATGAAGAAAATGTCGATTACAAAAAGTTTCTTAATTTAGTTTTTTTTTTCATGTGATCGTTTATTTTTTCGACGTTTGCAATACTAAAATTAAAAATGGCGCAAGTGGTTAACAAATAATAAGCAAAATCCAAATTAATAAACTTAATTGTCACAAACATCCATGATTATTTGTTTTATACACGCTTTTTTGCGTTCGTTTAAACTTGTCCATGAGTGTATATTATAATTTTAAGTTTAAATAGTAACATAATAGTTGCAAATAATAAGGACACGATTACCCCTATTAAGGGTAAATTAAAGTGGGCGTGAATGAAAAACATGATAAGAGAGTGACGGCTGTGTAAGAGTAATCAAATAGACGAATTTATTTTCGTTTAAAAACTTTCGCGCGCGCCCCTATTTACCCGTGCGCCCTAAGCACCTGCCTAGTTTGCCTTAGGGATAATCCACCACTGGCCTTAAGGCACCCCTGTTTACTCTCTGCGGCGCACACTTTGGGAACCCTTGCTCTAGAAGTTGATTTTTAGCTAATAATAAAATAAAAGTGGCTTAGGTTAGGACCGTGCTTTCTAGCAATCTATGAGGGAGGTCTATGCTCAGAGTGAGAACAGTGAACTTTTCATGATGATAACGATTTTTATAACGTTTTTGAAACATGTATTTTATTAAATAATACTCACGTCTAAATTGAAGCTTCAATCGAGGTAATAACCAGTCGCACTATTATCACCTAATCTCCTACTGAAACCACCGCATTCAGTTTTATATAGCTACATACTAACTCTGCTATATCTAATCTTTATAAGTGTCGGATGTATATCGCGTGTCAACACGGAGATAGTGTTTACTGCTCTCCAGATAATATAATTTCTGATCAAATTCAGGAACAGATTTTCAGGTTTTTCAAAGACAATTGTTGTCATGTCTTGTTCTGTACGTCCGCTGTCACTATACAGGGTTATTTTTCAAAGAGTAGCCAAATTTAAACTTAAGTTCAAATATATAAATAATACTGTTATTGCAGTTTTTGGAAATACTTACCTTCAATAAAAGAGCTTACCTACTCCTTTTTAAAACGCCAGCAACGCATTTGCAATTCCAAAACCAGCAAGTTGGGGTGTGATCGCATCTGTTATAGACGCAATAACTTTAACAGAAATCCCCCATAGATCTGCTGTTTTCTTAACATCAATAGTTTTGAAATATTTTACAATCATCATCATAATTACAGCCCTTCACAAGTCCACTGCTTAACATAGTCCTACCCCAAGGAATGCCACAAAGCACGGTCCTGAGCCACCTGCATCCATCGACTTCCTGCATGTCTTACTAGGTCGTCACTCCATCTAGTGGGGGGACGCCCTACACTTCGCCTGCCGGTACGAGGCTGCCACTCGAGAACCTGTCTTTCCCATCGGTTGTCGGTTCTTCGAGCTATATGGCCGGCCCATTGCCAGCATACTAATTCTTTGGGCTATGTCGGTTACTCTGGTTCTACTGCGGATATCCTCGTTTTTAAGTCTATCACGCATAGAAACGCCGAGTATAGCCCTCTCCATAGCTCGCTGAGCGACTTTGAGCTTCCTCATACGGCTAGCAGTGAAGGACCATGTCTCAGTTCCATAGGTCATCACTGGCAACACGCACTGGTTGAACAATCTATTTTTGAGGTATGTCTAACGAGAAGATGTGTCGTAATCTCCCGAACGCTGCCCAGCCGATTTGAATTCGTCGATTGACCTCTCGGTCGTAGTTGGACTTACCTAGTCGGATTATTTGTTCCAGGTTTGCTCCCAACAACTACCGGCATAGGTGTGACATGGACGTTAAATATGATTTTTGTTTTGTCCATGTTCACCTTAAGACCTATCCGTTGGGAGACACTATTGAGGTCATTGAGCATAGTGCTCAGGTCCTCCAGCGATTTTGCCATAAGAACTATATCGTCGGCAATTCGAAGGTGAGTGGTGAACTCGCCATTGACATTGATACCGTATCCTTTCCCGCCCAGTAGCTTGAAAACGTCTTCCAATGCAGCGGTGAAGTGTTTCAGGGATATTACGTCACCCTGTCTTACACCTCTCTGCATGTTGGATAGATTTCGTACTCTGGTTCTGTACTCGGATAGGCAACGTAGCCCTACTGTACAAACACTTCAGCACATTGATATACTGACAGTCCACTTGGCACCGCTGGAGGGACTGCAGTACCGCCCACATTTCGACGGAATCAAAGGCTTTCTCATAGTCCACATACGCAAGACAAAGTGGCAGATTGTACTCTTCGGTCTTCTGTACAATTTGCCGAAGGGTATGTATGTGGTCTGTGGTGCTAAAGCCTTTTCGGAAACCAGCTTGTTCGGGAGGCTGGAAGTCGTCGAGTCTGCATGCGAGACGATTCGTAATGACTCTCGAAAACAGCATGTAGACGCGGCTCATAAGGGAAATCGGTCTGTAGTTCTTCAAGAGAGCGTCGTCACCTTTCTTGAAGAACAAGACAACCGCACTTTTGCTCCACGCCTCCGGTGTATTGCCACCATGGAGGACGGAATTAAAGAGCTTCTGAAGGACTTTAAGTACCGGTCTTCCACCCGCTTTCAGAAGTTCCGCTGTAATTACATCTTCGCCTGAGGCTTGCCATTTTTAAGGTGCTGGAGAGCCATTCTAACCTCGCTCAGACTGACGTCCGGGATATCATCGGAATAGTGTCGGATAAGACTTGTTTTGAATCGTTACTCACACTTGCGTGTGGCTCCAATGATGACGTGTATAGCTGCCCATAGAACCTCTCAATTTCACTCAAAATCGCACGTGTCTCGGAAACGATGCTGCCACATTCAGTCTTCAGCTTCGACAGTTGGCTCTTTCTGGCAGGCAGATCTCTGGCAAAGACTTTGGAGCCCTGGTTCTGCTCGATCGCTTCTTCAATACAAGCAGTATTAAAGTTGCGTAAGTCCCGCCGCATGCGTTTGGAGATAGTTCAGTTGCCTGTATGCTATCAAATCTACTGAAGACTGCAACTTCATTTCCCGTCTAACAGCCATGAGATTAAGTGTGTGATCGGAGAATTTTTATGTTCTTCTGCGGCGGTTCTTGCAAAACTTAGCTTCGACCGCATGGACAGTTTCCACGAGCTTGTCATTTATATCGTCCACTGCATTGCAATCTTCTAGCCACTGAAAACGATTTTGTAACTCGAGCTGAAAGGTTTCGGGACTTTGGATTAGAGCACGAGGGGTCGGAGCGTTGGCTTCATTAGACGTAACCTTTCCAACTTAACGTTTAGGTTCAATGTGCCTCAAACCATTCGGTGATCGCTAATAGTTTTCACCCTCGCGATCACTGAGACATCACTGAACAGTTGTCGTCTGGTCGTCATAATGAAGTCAATATCATTTTTTGTCGAACCGTCGGGGCTCGACCAGGTCCACTTCCCGTGGGGCCGCTACTGGAAGAAAGAGTTCATCGTAGAGTCCCTCTTTCTCCATAAAGTCGGCCAGCTGCAGTATCACCTGATAATATTTTATGAAATGCAATTTTTTTTACAGACGATTACATTTTATTTGAGTAATGAATGAAGAATTGAGTGACTTTATAGACAAGATCGGAATGTCGGTAAAATATTTTGATTTCATTAAATTATTGTTAAAATTTTATTGGAAGTTTGAGTTACGTAGTTTCATCTTTCCAGTTTCACTTTTCATTATAGTTGAAATTTTAATTTTATTAGAGTCATTCTTAATTTTGTTTCTTAAATGTAAATACTTGGCTGTGCAACACACTCTTTTAAATATTATGATATATTTTTTTACATATTCCCTAAATGTAGCACTATGTTTATATGATCTTTCATTATAAAGGTCATATAACTTTTGTCTATTCCTATGGATTCCTACTGTCGCCCAATCATTAAACGATTTGCGACTGTTTAGAGTGTTTTAGAAGTACATAAATATTTTATTAAATTTCAAGTCATTAGTTTAAATATAAATAATTAGTATTGTTTAATATGGAATAAATGGCAGCTTTTTCACTGTACTACTTCTAAATCTCTATAAGCGATGTTTATTTATTGGAACGAGCTTATCTTTCTTAAATTTCTGTTTTTCATGCATGTAAGGTAGCGGGACCAACTGTCCACAGTGATCATAAGCCTGCGACATATAAATATTCGTATGTCGTAATACGGTTATTATGAACCGACTGCCTCGCAGCTCCAGTGGTCGTAAATGCGACTAATGACCGCATGCTAACCGCGGATCGGGCCAAGATCAGTTATTTAACCTAATAAGGTTTCTCTGATATAACATTTCTTGTAGCAGCCAGAAATCAGGAAATTGACGGTGATTCACCTCCGTGAACCAGAAATCACGTAAACCCGTTGTTTCAGCGCTTGATCTCTCTCCGGTCGTGTTAGATTGCCGTCCTATTGGACTATTAATGATGGAATAGACAGTACACCTGTGTTTGCATACACACTTGATTACTATAAGTTTATCCTTTTTTTTTTTTGCGGATGGAAAATCATCAAATGACGCCTTTCGCTCTGGGTGGAGCGGAAGGGAGTGTCAGACTTTTACTGACTAAAAACCATCCGTGTTCCTTCAGTGCCCTTACGTTCCGGAGTCGCGGTATCTCTTTCGAACAGCCCGCAGCCCCGGCAGGCGTCGGCCCTTGCGGGCCCCTTCACGCTGCTGACAGCTCTTTGAGGCGCGCGTGGAACAAAACGCGCCGTCGACACGGCCTGTCGTCGTTAGACGGTCGGACGGCGAGCTACCCATTGCTCGCCGTCCACAGGCCCGCGCCTACGGTGGCCGGGGGCCACGATGTAGCCCCCGACGCCCGGGGCGTCTCCCGCGGCGGCCGGGAAGGAAAGCTGCTGCTCTCTCCTTCTCCCGCTCCGCCACCTCCTTCGCTAGCATCACTGCTTCGCAGAAGGTGGTGACGGCATCCCATTCCGTCTCGCTCCGGACCATGGCTTCGACCAGGGCCGGACACGAGAGGTCGCCGCCGCCTATCGCCGCTACGAGGACACGGCGGTGCTCCGCCCAGGCAGGGCACACCTCCACGGTGTGCTCCACCGTGTCCTCCGGTCGATCCTCGCAGTGGGAGCACCCGGGCGTTTCCTCCCGCCCGATTCGGTGCAGGAACCTCCCGAACACACCGTGTCCGGTGAGGACCTGCGTCAGGCGGAAGGTGAGGACGCCGTGGCGTCTCTCAAGCCACTCCTCAAAGAGGGGTCTTATCGCCGCTATAGTGGCGTGCCCAGCACGGGGTTGCGACAGTCGCTCTCTCCATGTCGCCATGAGATCATGCCGGAAGTCTGTCCGCTGCACGACAACTTGCCGCAGCAGCGGGGTTTCCCCCCGGCATAGTGCCTCCGCGCGCCATTCGTGTAGGCGCGCGAGGACTATCGCCTCCAGATCCCATGGCGGCAATCCGGCAAGGAGGCACGCCGCCTCGCGGGAGATCGTGCGGTAGCCGCGAACCATTCTTACGGCAACCACCTTTTGGGGCGCGTTCAGGTGGTGGACGGCAAGCCGCGCCAAACCACGCGCCCACACCGGGGCCCCGTAAAGGGCCATGGACCGCACAATCCCCGCGTTGAGCCTCCGGCAGGAGGCGTTTGGCCCCCCCAGGTTCGGCAGGAGCCGCCTGAAGGCAGCCCCGGTCCGTTCCAGTTTGGGAGCCAAACGTCGGAAGTGCTCAACGAAGTTCCATCGGCCGTCGAGGACGAGTCCTAGGTACTTCAACGTCGACTCGACGCCGATGGATACCCCTCCTACCATCGCTGAGGATCCCGGTGGTGGCCTGTTCCGAGGACCATGGAAGTGCATGGCCTCGGACTTGTGCAGAGCCACCTCAAGACCCAGCTGCCGGATCCTCTCAACGACTATCGCAACCCCGCGTGTCATATTTTCCGCCGCCGCCTCGTACGACCCCCCCTGTGCCAGTACCAGCGTGTCGTCAGCGTAGCAAACTACGCTGACGCCGGTAGGGAGGTCGGCGCGCAGCACCCAGTCGTAACCGATGTTCCACAGGGGCGGCCCCAGAACTGAACCTTGTGGGACACCGCACGACATCACTCGCCGGTTCCACTCACCGTTGCGACCGGGGTAGATGACGGCCCTATCCGTCAGATAGTCCCCGACTATACGACGGAGATAGGTCGGCACCGGGTGATACCGGAGTGCCTCCCTAATGCAGCTCCAGGGCATGGAGTTGAAGGCGTTGGCGATGTCGAGAGACACCGCCAAAACAACCCCCCCCCCTGGCCACTGCATCCCCCGTCGTGAGGGCTCTCACGCGCATGATGGCGTCCACCGTAGAGCGCCTCTTACGGAAACCAAACTGGTGTTCCGCAAGATCCGGCCCCGTCCCCGCAAGGTGCTCGGCGAGGCGGTTTGCATTGACTCTTTCAAAGAGCTTGCCCACCTCGTCGAGCAGCACCTCGGGCCGGTATGCGGACGGAGAGTCCGCAGGGCGCCCCGGCTTCCGAATGAGGACCAGCTTCCCCGTCTTCCAACGAAGCGGGAATTGGCCTCTCTCCAAGAATGCGCTTAGGAGTCCCTCCAGTCGGGGCCCGAGAGCCTCCGAGGCCAGGACCCAGGCTTTGCCAGGCAAGCCATCGGGTCCTGGGGCGGTATTCCTGGCCTTGAGCCTACGTATCGCCACTCTCAGGTCTACCCCGGTCCCTTCCGGGATGCCGTCGTCGTCGTCCTGGTGGTCCGCTTCCGGCACCGCAGGTGGCGGAGCCATAGGCGGGGGCGGATGTTCCCCTCGCGCAGGAAACAGAGCGCTCACCACGTCCTCCACGAGCTGAGGCCGGAGACTCTGCGTCAGCGGGGGGGGCCAGGTGCGAAGTTTATCCCGCACCATCTTGTAAGGGCGCCCCCACGGATCTCTGTCGAGAGTCTCCAGCATCTCCTCACGGGCCCGATCCCGGGCCCACATAACAGCTTCCCGGAGGGCGGTCTTCGCCGCTCTGTATCCCTCGTACAGCTCCGCCTCAATGGCTGCCGCATTCGGTGGACGAATGCGGAGCCTGCGATGCCTGGCGTACAGGTGCCGCGCGGCGACACACGCCTCGCGCAGAGACGTCAGCTCACGCGACCACCAATACACCTGGCGCCGGGCGCTTCCTGGCCGGACGCGGGGCATTGCCACGTCACATATCTCGGACATGGCCTCCTGGAACCACTCTGCCTCATCATTGACGTCGGCAGGCCTATCCGGTGATGACACCCAGGCCTGCACGATCGAGGCTTCCAGGAGGAGCTCCCGGTCCAGCTGCTTCAGCGCCCAACGCGGACCACTCGGGGCCTGTTGGACTGGCGCGCTCGAGGGCTGGGTGGAGACGTCAAACCAGATGTACCGGTGGTCGGAGTAGGTCTCCACCCCCTCCATGACTCGCCAGTCAATGGTACGCGGCGACAGAGCGGGGCTAGCAAACGAAATGTCCACCACCGACTCGCCCCGCATCCGCACACACGTGGGGACAGAACCCCGATTTAGGACGATCAGGCCTGTCTCCAGAGCCCAGTCTTCCACCATCCTACCCCGCACATCTGTACGACGAGAACCCCAAGCCAAGTTCTTGGCATTGAAGTCCCCGAGGACAAGCACGGGGAGGGGATAGCTTCCGACGACGACTGCTCTCAGCTCTGCAAGAGAGTTGTGGAGCTCGGCGAGAGATCGGTTCGGGGAGAAGTACACCCCCACAACGACGAACTCCCCGAACCGTGCTGCTACGCACCCCTGACCCCTCCTGACACCTTCAAGGGTCGGGGTACCGGCGGCGGCCGCTATAAGTTTATCCTGCGGAGATGACTCTGGACGACATTATTTATAATTTTAAGGGATAATAACTTTATCTAGGAGACAATAAGTAGCCGTTTTAGCAATTGATATCTAGTTTTTGTTTATCTACATTCTTTCTTGCTAATTAAGTAAACAAATAAAGAAGTTGATTATTATATACAAGACTTAGCTCCGGAATTCTAAATGATGTATATGAACTCAAAGGGAAATATATTTTTTAATTACAATATAAAATTTATAATAGACATAATATATTTCATAGTAAAAATTATGTTAAATGTACTAAAACAAGAATAATTCGAAGCAACTTGTGTGTTCTTTCCCGCTTTCCCGTCCTTTCTGGAAACCTGGAACTGACGACTCCCTTCCGTCATAGCCTGTTAGAGGAAAAAAACATGAGCTTACAAGTGGTCTTAAACACGCGAATATACTGTACATTGCATGGAAGAAAGACAATGTTAATTTTTTTCACCTTTAATTTTTTTTTATTGACCCCACATGATCATTTGTGTTGTATAGCATTGCAATCCTTAAAAGTTTCATCATCATCAGCCCGGTGCTGAACGTAAGCCTCCCCATTGACTGCCACAGTTTGTTTATACTTAGCAACTTACTTAACTTACTTAAAATAACAGCTTAATGCTGCTGCGTTTCATATGGCGAGTGTAGACAAGAGGGAGGATTGCAATTAACCGGTTCAGTGCCGGTGACACGCCAGGCGTGCCATCGATTACTTTTGTGTGTGGCGTATGACACGCGAGTCGTGTCTTTTTAAAAATCGTTATAACTCGCAACTCAAAAAAAAAGCATAAAAAAGAACATTACTTTTACACATGGCGGATGGCACAATGTCTGTGGCGCTTGACACGCCCGGCGTGTCATGAAATATTTGTTGACACGCCGGGCGTGACAGCTAAAAGTTGTCGAAAATTGGTGCCGCAACGAATCGGTTAATTCTACACTTTCAGTCATCTCGCTCTCGCACCATCGACATATCCGAGACCACATGATCTGAAATCTATCTTACAGAAATCCCTTCCTAAGTCGCGACTTGTGAAACCCTTGGGATGAGTTAGGGATAATGTTTCTACTATACGGCGAGAAAAAATTTAAAATCAGTATTACGGGTAAAACAGTTCCTAAGCGGTCATTTTGTCGAATTTTATCATTTGAAATTCGAAAGCCGAAGAAGGCTTGGCAATCACATCGCGATAACAATATCTTACATCTTTGATACGGTAGAAAAATGTGCAGATAAAAATTGTATGTACATTTAGGACCGATTTCACCGAAACTGGTAATACGAGAATAGTTTTTTTTTTTAATTCATTCATCTATTAACGCCTATCGAAAGTTCTATAGATTGCGATTCTATAGATTCTATAGATTAGGTTGGTAACCGCGGTTTTTGAATTATACTTATTTATTGAATTGTTATCGTGTAGTGGCAGTGTAATAACACCCACTGCCCCGTATCTTCCTGTGGGAATCGTTAAAAGCGCGCGGTAACAATGGTAAATATACCCATTATGAGGCAATCTATGTGGAGGCCTTTATTCAGCAGTGGTCTTTTATGGGCTGTAATGATGATGATGATGATAGTGAATAAACAGAAAATACTGCCCATCTCCTGTGTCTCAGTTTCCTCACGATAGTACGTAATAAATAAATAAATGAATATATTGCCTGTCTGTAATTTTTTTAAATATTAGTCATGCTATCCACATTACTAATAGTCACTGTAACCACTCCTGTAAAATGCTCGTGTTAGAAGTGGTAGTCGAATGGCGGATTCGAAGCCACGGCCTTTAAAGTTCGCGGTCGGCACCCTCCCATTAGGCAACTGTCGGTTATATAATATTGAAATAACTGGCTTCTATTATGCTCATTTGCATACTATTGCCATGAATATCCATTTTTAAAATGTTTGCCAGTTTGTCTGTTTGCCTGTTCGGTGTCCGTGCTATTATATCAGCCATTCCAAGCTGAACCGATTGTGATGAAACTTCACGAACAAATAGAGAGCAAAAGATCTAGGCTCTAGGCTAAATTGTATTATCCGCAAAAATATTTTTTTAAATCGATCTTATAAACTAAAGGATATATAAAAAACTTTCAGACAGAACAGTTTCGGTTTGCAATTTGCAACACGAAAAAGGTTCCTACACTTCATCGTCCGTCTCTTAAAGCTTTGAAGCAAAATCGATTTTTAACATTTTTTTACACGAGTGTTTAAAGGATATAAGATGAAAAAACTTTTCTAATTTTTATTTTAAACGTTTTGCCATATCATTTGTCCGATATGGACAGTTCGATAACGAAAAACGAACCTTAATTAATAATAATAATTCGATTGAACACAATTTGTTATTCTTGCGCAAATACCACTATTATAGATCTGCAAGTTTTTGTTTAAGTTCTACGCGGACGAAGTCACGGGTTAAAGCTAATTTAATTATAGTCTCGTACAGAAAATAATCCAGAAATTTAAACCAGGCCTCGTGTTTACAAAATTTTATATTGTTGCAATTCTAGTGCTTTCCATTGTTTATCAGTTGGACAACATTGTAGACAGTTAAGCGTTCATATTGTGATTTATCCGAGCTAATCCGAACAAACAAAATGTCGCATCTCTGCTCCAGATAAACGCATTTGCACTTTACAGCCGTTATCTCGGTGCATTATCAAAAGATTTAACACGAATAGCGCGGGATTATCTGATCCGTCACAATAACATTTTTTTACAATACAGGATGATAAAGAGGTTGCCAATCATAGACTGCGGTGATCTCTTGCCATTAGCTCCCTTAATTACGTTACCTTACGTATTCCATCTCATCTGCATAGTCCATCTCTTGCATAAGTGGATGTTGTGACCTACAAGATTAATTTGCAAGAACCGGCCCAATTTGCGGAGGTTCAAAATAAGTAATATAGCCAAATGGTGAAGAAAAATTAATTTAAAAAATCTCAGACATTCTGTCCTTCTTATCTTTTAAATTCAAAATGCGTGGTAATGCATTATTTTAACTCATTGTCTACTATTTTACTAAGCACACACACATTTTTAAAGGACGATCGGTCGGTAAAAATGTTGTGAATTGAATCGCACACAGAGGAGCACGCGTCGTACGCGTAGTTGTTGCCCATAAATCACATTCAGTTTGGGATAATTTCATATAAAAGTAGAAGCCTTATTTACTCGTAATTGCAATAACGATATATCGTTATTTATATATTTCAACTCAAGTTTAAAATTTAGCTACTCTTTGAAAAATAACCCTGTATAGATGCTTATATGTCCACGGTAAAGAATCAAAATACAGATGCGTTGCCATTCATCAGGATCAAGATGAAATGCCTCGTTCCCAATAAAAACTGCGTGCGACATAGAGAATATGTCACGCTGGTATTCTATGCGAGCGTGGTCCTTTGTCTCACAGAATACCAGCGTAAAATGGCAGCTTGACACTGCTGTTTCGTATGGTGAGTATAGAGAACCGGAGACCCATTTTACTGGAAAAGAGACATTCCATCTTAGTCCTCACGGGTGACGACGCATCTTCATTTTGATTCTTTTTGAGGATAAATGTAGATGTCTATGGGTCACAGCAACCACTTACCATCAGGTGGACTGTGTGCTCGTTTGTCACCCTATCCTATAAAGAAAATATTTGTTTGTCTTTCCCTAGAAAATTATATTTTTTGGCAGCTATCCAAATAGTTGAAGCAGTTTCCTGTTCGCGCCACTTTGCAACTACCGCCTAACGTTTATGAGATTCGTTAATTGTTATTCAATGAGAGTACTGCACGAGGCCCATTTCGTGGTTTCCTATCTACCGCATTTTATGGCTAGCATGTGTACTTTTGTGTATAACGGGGTTCTCACAAGTTCGCAAGACACGCAACCAACCGCACCGCTTCTATCTCGCGCCTTCGCTCTCGCCCTTGTGTGGTTTAGATATTGAACTATACAAGAATACAGCAAAGTGTATATACATTTGCAATAACGCTATATTTCGCGATAATCTGTGAAAGTTATATATGTGAAGACAGCCGGCATCAAACAAACGTGCAACGCAGCCTCGGGGGACACTAGGCAGATCAGCGGAAGTCCAGCATTCCTTCACATACATCCCTCCTGTAGCCCGAATTGAGGGACATTTGCAGTATTGCGAAATAGTATATTGCCATTGTCTCATACAGTCCATAATTTACGTAAAATCATCTTTTTAATAACTCTGAACCAGCAGTTGGCCATTTAAACCAACAAACCATATTTACCATCATTGTAGTAATCCGCACCGCAGCAGTAAATTCGCAACGCCTCATCTAGGCCGGGATAACTAACTTTAATCTAACAGAAACCAATGGCATATTGTATGCCATTAGTTCCAATGTTCCTTTGATGTGCGCTTTGTCCGTTTATAAATTATTGCGTCCCGCTGTTTTATTTGCAACTAGCTGTTCCCCGCGACTTCGCTCGTGTGTTGGGTTTTTATGTTTTGCGCGGAACCCTAATTCTTTTTCTTTTTCTAAAATAAAAGTAGCCTAAGTTACTCCTTATAACATCAGCTATCTGCCAGTGAAAGTCCCGTCAAAACTAGTCCAGCCGTTTCCGAGATTAGCCGTAACAAACAGACAGACAGACAAAAATGTTAAAAACTGTATTTTAGTTATAAGTACCGTATTTACTTTCATATGCATTTAGTAAAAAACTGTAATTTTGACATTACAAACAGGCACTTCGATTTTATTTATTTATATAGAAGATGTACCTATAGATTGTAAAAAATTCAGCTTTGATCAAAAACTAATCTAGTACGAAATCTGGTATTGTTGGACTTATGTATACAGGTAAAGAGGTATGTAAGGATCCTGACCACTTGGCGATCTGTTCTCTCTGGCTACCCCGTCAGGGATTGTGCGTGAAGATAAATAATAAAAAAATAATAAAAAATGTATACAGGGTTATTTGGTATATACTAAAAATCTCTCAGACTGTATGCTGTGACAACGAAAAGTGTTAAAATTGTCTTTGAATCATCAGCTGTCACTTGCTCTATCTCTTTTATAAAATATCTCGCACTATTGTAACGCGTAATCATTTAGTTACTTTTGCTGCTGACCCGCACACCTATCTTTAAAACGAAACACTTTTCTACGACTCTTAAAAAATCGCTCATAAAATTTTCCATCTATTCTTTTTTTATACGATAAGGCTGACAAACGAACACACAGTCCACCTGATGGTAAGTGGTTGCTGTGGCCCATAGATATCTATCCTCGATTACGAATCGAAATATTTCCAGTAAAAAGGGTCTCCGGTTCTCTACACTCACCATACGAAACACAGCAGCATTAAGCTGCTATTTTACGCTGGTATTCTGTGGTGGGAGTGTGGTCCTTCCCCGGTCGAGCCGACCCATTCGTGCTACAACTATACCAGTGATATAGCTGCAGCATGGCTCTACCGAAAAGATTGAGATTTAATATGCATATATTACCCACTATAATACCACATGAAAATATATATATGACGGCATCTGCACCGTTGTAGATGCGGTGGCGTCGGTCTAGCTAGACAGAATTCTTGTAAACGACACGTCTACCGCACACCTGCGGCATTGCACCTGCGTTGCCGCCCGTCCTGCTTGTATAAAACGGACTGAGCGGCCGCCGTTAAGACAGTCTTGACAGGCTCTGACGTGGAACGGTGCGCTTGTCGTATTCCGTTACTAGTTTATCCTCGACTCGTTGGATAATTTATTCGTGTAAACGAATTAATTATTATTCCTAAATACAAAATTAGTCTCTGTACTATACCCGTTATACTTCCTACATATATATAAATTCGTTAGTTTCGGAAAAACTAAAAAATGGCTCGACTGATTTTGATGATTTTTTTTTCCGTGTTGTTGGACAGAGCGGAGGCGGATCGCCCGTACAAAATAAAAACCGGCCAAGTGCGAGTCGGACTCACGCACCGAGGGTTCCGAACAAATACGTATAAGTTTAAAATTATTTTTATTATATGATATAACTAAAAATTTATGCTTTTCGCAATTTTTCCTTTATCTGTGCTACAATACGTTGCTTCGTACCAAATTTTAAGATTCTGACTTCACGGGATGTACCCTGTAAGTTTTGATTCCCTTGCGAATGTCGAAAATTTGCGGCATAATCGGATGTATCTTTTGATTGCGTTGGTTTAGAAGTTTGATTTTTTCACAGCTCTAAGGGACAGTAGACTTGAATATTTGATATGTTTATTATAATTTCAGCTTGATACCTCCACACGTTCCTGAGAAAAAGGGTCTTGACTGTCAGACAGACAGACAGACAGACAGACAGACGGACAACAAAGTGATCCTATAAGGGTTCCGTTTTTTCCTTTTGAGGTACGGAACCCTAAAAATATTGTGTTTATTTCTCTATGTTTGATATTACTCTGTAAATACATTGCAATAATTAGAAATGTTGAAATACTGCAACGTCACGAGTACAAAAAGTTTAGAGTAGTGAAAATATGGAAATTCCAAAAAAGGAATCAAAATTGGTTATATCGAAAAGTATTAAGTTTCAAAAAAGTCAAAGAAAAAAATGTCGAGATTAAAGTTGGAAAAATTTACTTTATCAATATCCGCTCAATAAAATAAAATGATTTGTCCACTAAGACCGCGGTTACGTCAGGGAGTTGTATAAAGAGCAGCTGTTTTGATTCACCGCTCACTTAGCGTTCAGCCACCACAGAGGATGCCTCGTGTAGAGGCGAAACACGTGTCGTATTATCGTCGGTGGTGTGTCTTTCCTAGTGTAGTGGTGTTGGGAGTAGTGGTGACGGGTATAGTGCACTCAATTTAGGGAGGGCGGGAGGTGCTCTTCTAACTCTATTTTTCTTACTTCTATTTTAATTCGCAAACGAAGATGTAGATGTCTATGGGCCACAGCAACCACTTACCATCAGGTGGACTGTGTGCTCGTTTGTCATCCATATCCTATAAAAAAAGAAAAAAAACTAGGTAAGACACATCTTTTTATTTTATCGAGCGGATATAGGCAAAGTATTTTTTTCTAACTTTAATATAATGGATTTCCGCAAAGTAACGCCTGATTCTATTAATTATCAAAGATAGCAAATAAAATCTTAGAACATTTTGGTATATTACAATCAATCCTGTAACAAAAACAAGCCTTACATCAAAAACATTCACTTACATTGTGTCCGTAGTCCATGTTCTATATAATCACATTTCTTTGTCAGCTTCATAGTATGCCTAAATTATGGCAGTTAAAATTGGCTTCTTCCAAAGACAGAGCCAACACTTCGATCCCTTTTCCAAAAACGCAAACTGTAATCGTGTCCCTGTAAACAAATTGGTGCAGACAATTGGTGCAGATTTTTTTTTCTTGGCGGTCTGTTCTAACACTTATTACATATTACTCCAATAATTAGAGTACGTAAATTTTACGAAACAAAACTAAGTTAAAAATGAAGGACGATATTATCTTTTTTTTAACCGTTACCTTCACAATAGTACCTCGACTCCTGTATCGTGGGGGCAGTTCACATACATAAATTTCACAAGGACAAACATCCAGACCCGGAATAATTATTTGTAGGCCATACAAATGCTTGTTCCGTGCGGGATTCAAACCCGCGGCCCCCAGCGCAGCAACTCATTGCTAAGCCGCTGCGCCACGGAGCCAACATTTACTATTTCCGTAGTTCTATTTGAAGTGTAGTGGCGGAGTAAGATAATCCACTACCCGTGGGTGTCGTAAGAGGTGGGAGAAGGACACTAAAAAAAACTGCGGTTTAAACGTCGCAACTACGGTAAATATCCCCCCTTTCAATACAATCTATGATGAAGCCTTTGCTCAGCAATGGACTTTTAATAGACTATAATTAAATACTGAAATTATACGCAATTATACTGTGTAGTAGTTGTATGGTGGGTAACTTATGAGAACCATTTCTTATTCATTAATTTCCATTAAACCAAGTACAAGGACGTTCGGTAGATGGCGGTGTAACCATAACATAATAACCATTTCCGGCATGGCAGGCGTTATCGTGTGGTGACAGTGTAAAATAATCTACAAGTGACTACTAACTAATCTTGCTGCACGTGGTAGAGCCATGCTGCAACTATATTAGTAGTATAGTTGTAGGAAGGACCACGCTCTCACAGAATACCAGCGTAAAATAGCAGCTTAACACTGCTGTGTTTCGTATGGTTATATAGGATAGGGTGACAAACGAGCACACAGTCTACCTGATGGTAAGTGGTTGCTGTGGCCCATAGACATCCACATTTATCCTCGTTTGCGAATCAAAATGCAGATGCGTTGTCACCCGTGAGGACTAAGATAGAATGCCTCTTTTCCAGTAAAAAGGGTCTCCGGTTCTCTACACTCACCATACGAAACACAGCAGCAAGCTGCTATTTGACGCTGGTATTCTGTGAGAGCGTGGTCCTTCCCCGGTCGAGCCGACCCATTCGTGCTACAACTATACTACTAATATAGCTGCAGCATGGCTCTACCACGTAAAGTAAGAACTACTTACTATGCGAAGCAACAGTACGTGCACTGCTGTGTTCCGATCTAAAGCGTATAGAGCCACTATAATTAGAGGATGTGAGTCATTCCTTCTTAGTCTTGACAACGCATCTGTAGATTTCTTCGTTTGAAGTCGTTGGCTGGTGCTGGTGCTGGTGAACTTTAAGTTGTGTGAACTACATTATGCTCTTCTTTGAAAGGTTTGGCAAACGCCGGAAAAAGATTTCTGGTGTTTGCCATATCCAATTACAATCAGAAGTTCGATTGTCACTTCAATTTTTATAACAAAGTATGGTATAGTGGAGTGTCTAACACTGGACTGTTAAGAGCTAATAAAGAAAAAGGTACTACGAGTATTTCTTACCCAGACTTCTTGATAAAATCGACGCCCTGAATATCCGCTACATCGCTGATAGTTTGATAAAGAAATTCTACTTCACGGCCATTCTTACTTATTTTAAAAACTGTTACCCGTTGATCAATCGACGCTGTCACCATAATATTGTCTTTTAATAAAACACCAGTTATTTGTGAACCGTGAAATCTGTCAGATGTCCAAGTATGAACAATTTCAGCAGATTGAAAATCTTCATTTGGTATATGAACTATTTTCACATGAACTGCATTATCGTCACCTCCCGTAGCTAACAGTATTTCTGAATCGGAAATTATTTTTGACGCAATGCAGTTGATACCAGATTTGTTTGTGGTCGTAGAGAGGAAAGCTGTAGCATCATTGTCTGTTATACTATTTGGTTCAGTAAGATCCCAAAAGCAAACTTCTCCTCTTGTTGTACACGTCATTAGAATAATCTTATCTAGAAATTTTACGCAATGAGTTTTAAGTATGCACGTTTTATGATACTTCAACTGTCCTAAAGGTTTGAACGTTACTTTGTCGTCGTGATATTTAAATTGAAAAATCCTAAGGTAAGCATCGGAACACCCTGCATAGATAAGAAAACAATTATCTTTGCCTTCAACAACCTCTAAGTCCATAATTCGAGTTTCTGGATCGAAATCCACAGTACAGTTACGCCAAGTTTTGGCACCTTTGCGCTCTTTGTCTGTACCTTTAACTAAAAAATCAATAACATCTTCCACTACTACTTTAACATCATCACAGTCTTTAACAAAATGCATTATATTAATACAAATTTGCGCTCTTCCGCCGCCCGAAACAACAAGTAGCTTATCAATCTCCAAAAGAAAAACTTTCAAAGTTCTGATACTCGACAGATGTTTTAGAATAACCTCATCCTGGAAATGCTTACTTTCTTTAGCAATCGACACTCTTAAAGTTGTATCTTCCCCGCCTGATATAAAGAACGTCGCAGATTCCTCTAACTGTGGGTGGTGTGATTTCAAACAGTTAATCTCTTTTGAATGTGTACCTTTTATAATGTCTTTGGATGTAATTTTACTTATACAAAATGTCTGCATGTTAATATCAGAATTTTTTAAGTAAACTAATTTAATAATTTGTTCATAACCATTATTTATATTTTCTATATAGCGCACTACGTCCCAAGATCTATGGCCTCCGCCACAATGCACTTCGAGTAACTTCGAATTATTTCTTAAATCGGCTATAACAAACACTCTCTCTTGGAAACCACAAATTAAATTATCTTGAGAGTCAATACATTTTTCTACCCATTGAAATCCTAAATCCTTAGAACTAGTATGTTTTATTCGATATACGCCGTTGTTATAGTACACGGAAAAATATTTGATTGTTCCATCCCTACCAGTTGATATAATTCCATTATTTTTTATTCTTATCGAAGTAGGGCCATACCTACCGTGTACTTTAGCGAATGTTTTTATAGGATTTGTGCCTTCTTTAATGAAACAATGAATGTTACCACATCGATCTCCCACAACTAGTAAGTTATTGTCTAAGTTCATAGCTGCAGAGGTCAGCCATCTTTCTTTACAATGTGGAAGTAAAAATTTTGAAACAATTTCTACTTCACTACCTTTAGATGCTATAACGCATATATCACCACTTTCGGAGCAGAGTACTATATGTCTGTTGTCTGCCCATTGCATAGATAAAATTTTATTTATTTGTAGTTTTGTGCTTATAACATTCTGAACACTTGCAGGGCCTTTACAGTTCTCAACAAAAACCTCTAGACTTCCATTCGTATCTGCAACAGCTATTATTTGTTTACATGGCGAAATACTAAGCATTACGTAAGTGGATTCATGTTTTATTTTATGTACAATTTCTGTTTTCTCAGCTATAACATAATAAATCAAATGTCCGGTTTCATTGAGGACGGCTAAATTTCTTCGCGCAGTAAAAACCAACTTCTTTGGTGTTCCTTCACCTATTCGTAGAGTATCAGAATCACTGTAGTCACTGGCTACTGTTAAAGGATGCATTGTTACACCGCAGTCCGCTCCTCCCGTGACCAGGTTATGTTCGTCGACATCAACGGACCATATAGGTGCATTTTGATGGGCGCCAATCTTCTTGAGTAACGTTCCATCGGAATCCCAGAAGCAAATGCCCGAATCTTCGCCGACAGATATTACGTATCTGTTTGTAATACAACTCCGCATCACCCTAGCCAAATGTCCATATAATTCATGTATGCATGAAATGGTAACACTGTCCCAAAAAGCCTTTGTGTTACGATCTATAGCAGGCCCATTCAGGCCCCATATCCGAACAGAACGATCGTCAGATGTGGTCACTATGATACCTCTTTCTATGCTACAGGAAATTGAAAATATTACACCCTGTAATAACAAACAATGTACTTTAATAATATTAGTTTTTTTTTTAATATAGAATAAAGTTGACAAACGAGCGCACAGTCCATCTGACACGGCGGCCAGCCTCAACGCAGGCATAGTGCCAGGGTGTATGCGCAAGCCTAGGTGCACCCTCTTTTCCCTAATCCTCATAGTCCGATTGGACGGTAAACTGACCCGACCGGAGGGAGCTTTATGTTATTTCAGAGGCACGGGGGTGAAACACTGCCAACGCCAACTCTGAACAGCTACTGAGAATTTTTTGACAGAAAAACTCGATGATTGATTGGCGTTGCGCCTGATCCTTCTCCCGTCGTGTCTGATTACCGTCCCATCAGGCTAAGCTTGCGGCACCTTAGAGCACCTAAACTTGCGCTTGCTTGTAAGTGCGCAAATGGCTAGCAAATGGTGACCGAAATTCGATCTGGAGGATATTAATTAATTCTTCCCATTGTGCAGTTCTGAATCAGTCTTGCCTCGAGGATGGCACGTTTTTCATGGTTGTCAGAATCTACTACCCCGTATCATATTGTCCTAAGAGACGATAGAGAGAAATGAGAGATTTTGGACAGTTGCATCTTCTTGATAACAACTGAAAATTAAAAACTGCAGTTGCCAACCACCTGCTTAGCGTGGCAACTATTCAAAGGAGAGGCCATGTTCAGCAATAAACATTTGATAGGAATTATGATGATGATGATGAAATATAGTCATCTTTTACGACATCCACGAGACATTTCTTTCTTCTCATATTTTTTTTATACAATAAGGATGACAAACGATCACACAGTCCACCTGATGGTAAGTGGATACTGTGGCCCATAGACATCTATATTTATCCTCAATTAAGAATCAAAATACAGATGCGTTTTCACCCTTGAGGACTGAGATGGAATGCCTCTTTTCCAGTAAAATGGGTCTCCGGTTCTCTATACTCACCATGCAAAACACAGCAGTGTCAAGCTGCCATTTTACGCTGGTATTCTGTGAGAGCGTGGTCCTACCCCGGTCAAGCCAACCCATTCGTAATGCCACCACAATATAGCTGCAGCATGGCTCTACAATGTCTTTATAATTTTGTTACGAATGTTAAGTTTGTTTTTAATTAATTTGACACTACCACTATGCGATGAAGAATAAAACTGAAAATATAAAAATAATCCCTGCTTACTTACTTTGTGGCCAATCAATCGATGCAGGGGTTCTTCACATTCACATCTTGATATTATCACTTCAGAGAAGACTGTACCGCTGAAGACTAGTATATCATCTATTAACGGTGTAATAAGACCACTGTATAATATCGAGTTGTCCTTGTTGATAGTACAGGATATTAGAATTGGGTTATTTGATACATCCCACACCTACAAAATCCAATAAATCACAAGTATTTAATACCAATAAAAATCAATTCAACTGTTACCAATAAAGTAACAAATTGAACTGCTTCATCTTTTGATTGCGCACTAGCTAGATTTGGTTTGAAGATAAATAATATTAAAGTGTTTATAAAAATAGTTTAAGGTGTGAAAAAAAAATAGAAAAAAACATATTCCAGAGCCATGGTAGCTTGGGAGCAATGCACTTTCTTTGAATTCCATAAGACATGAGTAATGATTGTTCCCCAGTGTTGGGACAACTGGAATAGCAATTTTAGGTGCTGATTTATCTACTATACAGTGGAGGAAAACCTGGCAAGGACATCTGCATATTTAAAAAGCAAAGTATAAATTGAGAACTTGTTGTGTTGTACCATATTATGCATTGAGGCATCATGGTTTGCTTAAAGGCTGTTGATCATAACTTCATTATAATCCCATAAGTTATCCATTGTTAACTACTTTAAAGCTACCATTTACCCATGAAGCCTCACTTTTTAATTGCCAAGCATATCTAGCAGATTAGTGATAACAACACCCATCATTTTCACACGGTTGATACTCATTTCCAATCTAGATATTTTATGTTTGGCAGATGATTACATCTTTTTTTTTATAGGATAGGGTGACAAACTAGCACACAGTCCTTGGCTTACCATCAGGAGGACTGTGTGCTGCACAACCACTTATGGTTGCTGTGACCCATAGACATCTACATTTATCCTCAATAAAAAATCAAAATGTAAATGCGTTGTCACCCGTGAGGACTATGATGGAATGCCTCTTTTCCAGTAAAATGGGTCTCCGGTTCTCTACACTCACCATGCGAAACACAGCAGTGTCAAACTGCCATTTTACGCTGGTATTCTGTGAGAGCGTGGTCATTCCCCGGTCGAGCTGACCCATTCGTGCTACAACTATACTACTAATATAGCTGCAGCATGGCACTACCACATATAAAATCTATATTTCAATTTTTTTATAAATTCTTTTATTTTCAGACAACAAAGATCCATGGGTTAATATTACATTATCGCTTAAAAACTAAGTATTAGTACTTATAAAAAATTTAATTAAATTATATTATATTATATTAGAATTAAATTACATCAAACTAAAATCATATTAATTCAAATTAAATCAAATCAAATCAAAATAAAATTAGATTAAATTAAATTCTAATTTGTCATGTACCCGAGAGGCACTCCGTGCGGTCGACACCTAGAAGAATTACCATCCACTGTATGATTCATCGTTCGCACGAAGTGCCTCACAATAGGCGCATGCGGATCATCTGCCACCATTCTCAGGATGCTGTTGTCACTTCTCCGTATCCTTCCTATCAGCGATGCTACTTTTTTCCGAACTACGTCATGAAAACCATCAGTTCTGGTATGTGCAAACATGCCAGAAGCACTACAGAAGCTGGGGAGTACCAATATCATCCTGAAAATGTTATTATACTGGACTCGCAGGGTGTCTAACGATTTTTTGGCATACCTAATCCACAGACCACCCATGTACCCTGACCATATGCTTTATGACCAGACCCTGGCAATATGCTTTAAATAATGTTATTTTGATCTGGTCCGAACAGCGGGCAAATCTACAAGCCAGCATATTGCCGCGCACCGCCAAAGCCCTACGCTCCCTCTCTATGTCTAGATCATCCTTAAGGTCGTCGGCAAGTATATGCCCTAGGTATTTAAATTGATAAACCAGCTTTAGTTCCGATCCATTTAAGTTTATTGCAGGACACATGTCGGCGACCCTAAATACCATGTATTCACTTTTTTACATATGTATATTTTACACTTTTTTTATATATGAGTTGCAATACTTCTCAGGCTTATAGTTTAAGCAACATAGTAGCTGAGTAGTGGTGGTGTAAAATCATCTATTACCCCATATCATCCCTTAGGTGACGTAAGAGGTACAAAGAGAAACTGCAACAGGGGATAAGCGGCAGCATCATCCTGATAATAACTCAAAAACCTGCGGTTGACCACCCACACATTCCTACCTATATTCAGCAGTGTACTTTTACAGGCTGTAATGGAAGTCTCGTAGATTCTATTATTAATTTTTATAATAATAAATAATTCTAGTAAAAAATTTTAAGATGTTATAAAAAACCAATAAGCTATAAATATTGAAATTTTTCAATTACCTGAACAACATTATGTGCTGTTAAGAGAGCTATTTTATTATCAGATGTCCAAATACCACTGTGCAGCCAATCATTGCACAAAACACTACCAGGAGAAAAATCAAATAATCTCAGCTCCAGATTTGATCTGTGTATAACTTTAAACTGCTTACCACCAAATATTAATATCTTAGATTTATCTTTAGTGGGTACAATACCATATATTTTTTGCCCTTCAAGAATATAATTGTGAGTTCCAAAACTTTTTGCAGTATTTTTTTCATAAATGTGTAAAGAACTACCTATACCTATTTAAAAAAGATAAATGTTTATACTGTTTGTAATTGATATGTTTCATAAGTAATTTTTCAAAGCAAATGAAGAAATAATTTCTAAACGTAGAAAAGATTCATTAGATAGCGAAGAACAGTCATTGCATCATTTATATTTTTTTTCTAGACCTAAAACGAGCAATTATTTTTGTTTTACAAAGTAACCTTATTTGCCATTAATAAACAATTTGCATGTTTTTATAACTTTTATAAATGAATATTATTATTATATTTATTATTATATACCTGCAATTATAAATTCTTCATAAAGTTTAACAGCTGTTACATCGGTACGTATAAGTAAGGACATTTTTATAAGTTTATTAGTCTTTATAATTAATTATTTAAATAATAACCTATAACCATAATCCATACATCACACAAAATTACAAAACAAAACAGCTGATCATGCGTCAGCTCAGCTGTCAGTGTCAGTGAAACTTGGCTCTTTTATTTCTTATAACTGGCTTTACGGCTCTGGGTTCTAGCTCTTCTGAGCCTAAAGTTACAATATATAATTATCCTTCATAGTATACTGCTTCACAATATGTTGATTCGTCACATTGTGTAGCCCTTAGCAGATTTTGACAGCAACTTGAGCCAGCAGACAGCTGATAGTTGGCGATGGTATCTCAAAGCGCCTAAGTAACTAAGCACTTTATCTTAAGAATCACATTACCATCAGAGCACTTGTTTCACCGTTTCCACTAATAGTTCACATACGCAGATACTTTATACACAAAATCGCACCATTTTTACATATCAAAATCCACTTGAAACCATTATTTAAACGATAATACAGGAGCAGCAAACCGCCGTCGGTCAAGTTCCCGCCAAAACTCTAGTGAAACTGAAACTGACTAAGCTTGGGTAAAAAATTTCGATATATCGAAATATCAATATTTTCTCACAAAATTATCCATATCGATACCGGAAATTTCAATTGTCGTAAAGGACAAAACACGAGTATTCAGTAGAGTCAAAAAACAAAAAAAAATTGTTTTTGTCTAATATCTTTTTCAAACAAAGTACTATATTCATGATGTCAAAAGAAACTTCAACTATTTTTTTTTTGTGTTCTGTCCCTATAAATCAACAAAATAAACCAAACTTAATAATTGAGGAAAATGAGAGTTCTTTACAGCCCACAAAAATTGAACGGAAGTACTTTACAGCCACAAAAAATTGGTATGAGTAGTACAAGTCAATTTAATCAGAGACTAAAGGCGTAAAAAGAACAAAAAAACTAAAGATCTAATTCAGAAATACCTACAATAGGTAGTAAAACTGAAAGAAATAAAGGGTTTTTTTATTATTTTTTATTTTAAAATCAAAATATTTAGTAAAAAAAGTGTCAAAAATGTTATTCTACTCGTAATAGGAAATCAACATTTAAACAAAATGTGATGCTATTTGTTTTATTTAAATTGCAAGTAATCGTTGCGATACTGAAAAACAACTCAATTTTTAGAATAATCAGCTAATAAACTAATCTACTGATTAGTTTTTTTTTAATAATTATTAATGAAACTCAAAAGATATTTATCAAACCAGTCTGGTACTTAATAATAAAATTAAAATAGCCAAAATAATAACTAGTGACCGACCGAAGATTCGCTTTCGGTTTCAGTTTCGGCAAGTTTCGGCAAAAAAATATAGTTTCGGTGATAGTTTTGGTTTCGGCAAAAAAATCTGCCGAGCCTTCGACGACGCCGAAACTCAAGTGTTCCTAGATTTTCGTTCGTCGTTCGGATGAGTTCGTGACGCGTGTATTACTCATAATTATATTACGCTAATGCTCTCATTGAATAATATATTAGTTTTAACAATATTGTGAACACGATAAAGTATGTTCCCAATTAGCGAGTAACTTTTTATGGGTGTAAGTGTGAATTTTTTTACAAAATTTACATTAAAAAGTATTTCTTAACGTTAAATTGTTGTATCAAGCTTTAACAAGCTAGTCAATATATTTATTTATTTTAGTATTGTAATAATAATTAATATTTTTCATTATCATGCATTACCTATCTGTATATGTATAAAAAATATACCAGATTTCAGTTTATTTAAAAAATTATAACATGCCTAAATAAGTTTCGGTTTCGTTGACACCTAGACCGAAGATTCGTTTTCGGTTTCGGTTTAAAATCCGGTTTCGGTCGGATACTAATACTCGTAATAACAAAATTTGCCCGCCAGAACTCAAAACTCAAACAAATGGCATTCTAAAGTATTCTAAAGTATTAATAAAATGGCAAGTAATTTTAGTCTCATAAATTATTAAGTAGATACGGATACGGATTAGTAAGCTGAAGTGGCAGTGGGCCGGCCATATAGCTCGAAGAACCGACAACCGATGGGGAAGAAAGGTTCTCGAGTGGCAGCCTCGTACCGGTAGGCGAAGTGTAGGGCGTCATCATCATTACAGCCTTTCATAAGTCCATTGCTGAACATAGGCTTCCCCTAAGGAATACCACAAAGCATGGTCCTGAGCCACCTGCATCCATCGACTTCCTGCATGTATTACCAGGTCGTCACTCCATCTCGTGGGGGGTCGCCCTACACTTTGCCTACCGGTACCAGGCTGCCACTCGAGAACCTTTCTTCCCCATCGGTTGTCGGTTCTTCGAGCTATATGGCCGGCCCACTACCACTTAAGCTTACTAATCCGTTGGCCTATGTCGGTTACTCTGGTTCTACAGCGGATATCCTTATTTCTAAGTTTATCACGCAGAGAAACTCCGAGAATAGCCCTCTCCATAGCTCGCTGAGCGACCTTAAGCTTCCTCATACGGCCAGCAGTGAAAGACCACGTCTCAGATCCGTAAGTCATCACTGGCAACACGCACTGGTTGTACAATTTCGTTTTAAGGTTTTGAGGTATGTCTGACGAGAAGATGTGTCGTAGTTTCCCGAACGCTGCCCAGCCGAGTTGAATCCGTCGATTGACCTCTCGGTCGAAGTTGGACTTACCTAGTCGGACTATTTGTCCCAGGTAAACATACTCGTCAACAACTTCAAGCTTAGTGCTCCCAACAACTACCGGCATAGGTGTGACATGGACATTAAACATGATCTTTGTTTTGTCCATGTTCATCTTAAGATCTATCCATTGGGAGACACTATTGAGGTCATTGAGCATGGTGCTTAGTTCCTTCAGCGACTCTGCCATAAAGACTATATCGTCGGCAAATCGAAGGTTAGTGATGTACTCGCCATTGATGTTAATACCGTATCCTTTCCAGTCCAGAAGCTTGAAAACGTCTTCCAATGCAGCGGTGAAGAGTTTCGGGGATATAACGTCACCCTGTCTTACACCTCTCTGCAATTGGATAGGTTTCGTATTCTGGTTCTGTACTCGGATAGCAATCGTAGCCCTACCGTACAAGCACTTCAGCACTTCGATATACCGACAGTCAACTTGGCACCACTGAAGGGACTGCAGCATCGCCTAAATTTCGACGAAATCAAACGCTTTCTCATAGTCCACATACGCCAGACATAGTGGCAAATTGTACTCCTCGGACTTGTACTGTACAACTTGCCGAAGGGTATGTATGTGGTCTATGGTGCTGGAGGCTGGAAGTCGTCAAGTCTGCGCGCGAGACGATTTTTTTTTATAGGATAAGGGTGACAAACGAGCACACAGTCCACCTGATGGTAAGTGGTTGCTGCGGCCCATAGACATCTACATCTATCCTCTATTACAAATCAAAATGTAAATGCGTTGTCACCCGTGAGGACTAAGATGGAATGCCTCATTTCCAGTAAAAAGGGCCTGCGGCCACCTGCACTCACCAAGCGAAACGCAGAGGTAAACCTCTACTTCACGCTGGTTTTCTGTGAGGTCGTGGTACCACACCGGTTCGAGCCGGCCCATCCGTGCGAAAGCAAAAGCTGTCGCGTGGCTCTACCACTGTTATACGATTTGTAACGACTCTCGAAAACAGCATGTAGACGCGGCTCAGAAGGGAAATCGGTCTGTAGTTCTTCAAGAGAGCGTTGCCGCCTTCCTTGAAGAACAAGACCACCGCACTTCTGCTCCACGCCTCCGGTGTAATGCCACCATGGAGGACGGAATTAAAGAGCTTCTGAAGGACTTCAAGTACCGGTTTTCCACCCGCTTTCAGAAGCTCTGCTGTAATTCCATCCTCGACTGGGGCCTTGTCGTTTTTAAGGTGCTGGAGAGCCATTCTAATCTCGCTCAGACTGACGTCCGGGATATTATCGGAATAGTGTCGGATAAGACTCGCTCTTGGATCGTTACTCACACTTGCGTGTGGCTCCAACGATGACGTGTCAGTTCACAGTTGTCGTCTGGTCGTCATAATGAAGTCAATCTCATTTTTTGTGGAACCGTCGGGGCTCGACCGGGACCACTTCCTGTGGGGATGCTTCTGGAAGAAAGAGTTCATCATAAAGTGTCCCTCTTTCTCCATGAAGTCCTGTATGACCTTCAGCGAATACCGTTTGGTGATTCTGAGTATAAGGTACGCAACCCTCGTCGTCACACTCTCAATGTTTACAACGTTGTTAACGAGAGAATTGTGGACGATAAATCTGACACCTCCTTGGGACAGATAGAGCAAGTTTCCGGATTCGAGGATTACCGTGTCCTCCCCCTCTCTTCGGACTTCGGATAATCCTATAATATGCCAGCGTAACTTGTCTATCTCTTCTTCCAGCTCCACGATTTTCTCGTCAGTCCTCAGGATGCGTGCGTTGTATGTTGCCAGGTCGAGTGTCTTAGGTGGCAACCGAACCTCCACCTGAGATTCTTGGCACCCCCTGCCCCGCCGTTACCATGGTCGCCACCGTAGCCAGGAATAGCGGGGCCGCCGGGGACTGGGGGCCATCTTTTTGTTACATTCACAGGGGGGTATTTGCCATAGTCGCCACGCTTGGCGAGCGGGTTGGCAACCGCAGGTTTTTTATTGTACTTTTGCTGTTATCAGGAAGATGCTGTTGCTCATCTCCTGCCTGTTTCCCTTTGTCGCCTTTTACGACACCCACGGGAATATATGTGGTAGTGGATATTCTTAACCGCCACTACACGGCAACATCAGTCAAGTTAGTAAAAAATATTTCGTTATCTTTATTTAATATACAGTTATTAAAGTTTTAAGAACTCGGACGAAGTCTTGGGTATTAGCTAGTTTTCAAATAAAAAAATTATCTGCATAAACTTGCTACTAATGAGGCCTCTAAAAAAATCTCGGAAGATAAAAACCCTATAATATACATTTCTACGCCGCGCAATAAATTACATAAAAAGTAAAGTTACAGCCCATATACGTACCACTGCTGGGCACAGGCCTCCTCTCATTTCTGAGAGGGTTTTAGGGCAAGGAAATGTCCGCCGCGCTGCCCCAATGCGTGTTGGCGAACTTTACATGTCTTCGAAATATTTTTTTTCTTATTTCTTAGACATGCAGGTTTCCTCACGATGTTTTCCTTCACCGCCAAGCACGTGGTAAATCAGCACTTAAAATTGCGAGCGCTAACCACCTGAGCTACCACGGCTCTAATAATTTTTTTTTATAGGAGAGGGGGCAAACGAGCATGCGGCTCACCTGATGGTAAGTGAAAAAAAATAAACTTCTTTACAAAATACTTTTTATAAATAACTATATTTGGCAATAATGTTGGCAGATGTTGGTCGGTAACGTGGATAGGTGCCAATGGAACAAAACAAATTTTAAGTTATTATTTGTTTTATCGTTTACTGTTAAGCATGTGAATAACTTAGTAATTTTTTAAACATAATACCCAACTACCAGTAGCGAAGCTAGGGCTCCAAACTAGGGCAAGCCCAAGATATGGTTTTGTTGTTTTAGCAGTTTTATAAAAATAGATCAATCTTGATCTGTCTCCACTCTTCAGTTTCACACAGAAGGTATACTACACCTTCGATTGCTTGGAAAAAAGCCATTTGGGTTTGCTTGAGCGAAAAAAAGAAGATATTTACATATAATACAATATATGAACAAAATACAAACAAAGTATGTACAAATTTAAAAAAAAATATATTTATATTCTAAATAGAATCGTTTCTATTTCGTCTGCGTAAAATGTTGATGAACGTTTTAATGGTACCAATAACTGTTAATGTGAATAGGAGCTGTTTTTTCTGAACAAAGTTTAAAGATTTTACCTTTCCCTCGCCAATTAGCATTTTAACACACTTCAATTCATCACAAGGATCACTATTATCCTCCATTTTCACTAGAAATCTTTAAAAAAGCGTTAAAGTAAACACATAGAGTAAACATTGAAATGCGGAGTGAAGTTGCAAACGTAACAACGTATCGCTCGCGCGCCCCAGTGCTCGACTAACTTCATAACTAAAGCCAGGCTTATCGCTCCATACTAATTAGTATATAAACAATCGTAGTTATATTTCATTATAGAACATTTTGCCACAGGTTAGAAAAGGATCGATCGTCTTCTTGAAAGCCGGGTAAAAAGCCCACTCGTGCGAGAGAGACGACTAATCGCCCAAGTCAACTCCTTTTTATGACAGCAGTATCGCGCAGTTTTGCCGAGATGATTAATTTTGACAGTCCATTGCGTGGAGGAGCGATAGTTTACGAACAGCAACAGTTTAAGAGTTATTTTATTCATTGATATTATTCATGAAGCAGTTTGATAGGGCAAGACCGGCTTCTCGGCTTCTATGGCGGCTTCGCCACCGCCAACTACTGTGTTATGCAGTGATTTATATGAACATTAAGGATACTTCAGTCTTTACTCTAAGTAACCAACAATATGAGGCGCTCGTCAGAATACCCTACAAGCAAGCATTAATTAAAAGTTAGCGATAATATTATCACTGTATCTAATTATAAAATACCAGGAGTGAAGCCGAATCTGACGATATCTCGCAATTAAAAGTAAAAAAAAAATATTTTATTAATTTCAGGCTCAAATAAAACTGCTATAACTAAGTATAAAAATCTATCAACAGGGTCAAAAGTGACCTCTCTACAGAGAAGAATCTGCAGAAAACATGTGGTCGTTGTTCCTTCTATGATATGTGTTAATTATCACACATTTTAATGTATCATTACACCCGTACTAGTCGATCACTCAACGAAAGAGAATTTTATTTTCCTTATTCCTCTTTTATGAAATTGATTGATGGCCCTTTTACAAAATTGACGACTACTTAAGTCCTCAATTTTGTAATAGGCCTTAACATATAAGCTACGTTTAAAATAACTTCTCTTAGATGGCTTTATGATATCATATCTTCTATTGAACAATGTATAATTGTTAAAAGTTTTATTTGTTTTGGCTAGTCTAACTTTTACTATAGAAGGTCAAACATACTTTCGTACACCCGAAAAATAAACTTCCTTTTATGGCAGTCGGGCACGAAAATTTTAAGAAACATTCTGTAATACAAATATATCTTTATTTCGTATAAAACAATTTTAAGATTCACTTCTCAATCACTGACACAAATGAGATTTATTTCGCATTATATCTTGTAACAACCATCAATCTTGTTGGTACTGATTAAGTGGGTAGTGCTCTGAATATTTCTCCAGATGCTTCTCCATTTGATTCATTTGTTTCCTGGGAAAAAAATGTAGTAATTAAAACCAAGTTATTTTATGCACAAAAGAAAAATCGTACATATGGCGGACTTAACGCCTTAAGGCATTCTCTCTCAGTCAACCATTAGGCTAAGCAGAGATAAACATATGGGATTGGCATATTGACATATGGTGTTGCAGCAAAAGTAATATATATATATATATATATATATTACTTTCATATATATATATATACTAGCTGTGCCCGCGGCGTAGCTCGCGTATACAGGTTTTACATAAACAATTTGTCGTTTAGGTAAGAGAATATTAAACGATTTATTTCATTACTGTATCAATAAGTGGTAACTAAATAAATCATTATCATCAAAGTTCTAAGTCGTTTATGATAGAGCTTCTGTGTAAACGACGTTAGAAGTAGGCTTAGCCGGGGTGTACACAAAAAGGTTACGGGGGCTACTAACGCGGGAAAAAGCAACATAGAGTTGGCCATGTGCAAAACAGTCAGTAATGAGGTACACTCCTACAACGCGTAAAGTTTGACCTTGCGCTTTATTTACGGTCATCGCATAACACACGCTCACTGTAACTGGGAACTGAACGCGCTTAAAACTGAAAGGAAAGTTACTTCTTAATAGAGGGTTTTTGGGCAGTGCTGCCAGATAAAAAAAACTAATTCAGCTCTAGGACAACACAAAAAGCGCTAGATTTCATGAAAACAGCGCTTTAAAACAGCCCTAGATTTCGCGCTAAATTAACTACAAACAAAGTTTGTGTTTTTTTATATAATCATAATAAAGAAAACAACATTAAGTTTTTTTTCTGGCAATATTTTTTTGATGTATCAATACTTCGCAGGACAACGACTTATAATTATGGCAATTGCTGTCAACAGTAGTTAGTACTGTACGAACAATAAAAATGTCATTAATTGTTTTAAAGTGCAATGTATTTCGCAACTTAGTTTCAGATGTCAGCATCTGATTGCGGTTGCTACACAGTTTCTTTGTGTTATAACTTCTAAGTAACTTTTAACTTAGCTGTGCTCTAAGCAACTGACTGAAACTGAATAAAGCAAAATAAATGCGTTGCCAAAACCATGAACAAAAACTTTAATAAAGGGGTTTCCCCGCTTATAGTCGTCGGTAAAAAAATCAAGTTGATCATCCTAAAGGGGAAGCCAGGAGATCCATAGCACAGGGTATCCTAGTTTGGACTCGTCTCCCATGCTCTTTGTTTTGTGGAAAAAATATGTTTGAAAAAGATAAACTGCAATGTACTATTTGTGGGAAAAAATAATAAAGGTCATTATTATTATTATCGGTAATGTGGACTAACAGTGCTGCTATAAAAGAGTTAATAACCCGCTAGTCGCTAAAATATTGAAATGTGTGCTAAATACACCAAAAAGCGCTGGATTAAGCTAGGGCTAAAATTTCGAAATGCGCGCTATACATTCCAAAAAAGCGCTAAATCTAGTTCCCAAAGCACTAAAGTGGCAGTACTGATTTTGCGTATATTATAAATACAATATCACGACATTTCGTTGCAAAATTTTTATTTTTGGTCGGATTCCATTGTATGGCTTCGATGGATACAAATTTCTTCAGTAAGTCTCAATACGATTCATCGGCGAAAAATCTCAACACAGCAATTCAGAAAAGTTTGTAATTTGTACAACTCCATCTATTACGTCCTTTGTGTGAGAAAACATTCTTTTTAAATCTCTTTTTGTGTTTTAAATATAAATATATTAAATATTATGGAACGTTTTTTTACACACAAATCTTTTTATTACTATTTCTGAGATTTTATGGCGCCATTGAACAAATTCGAACCTACATTTCAAAATAATAATCATTACTTTCGATAGAATTAACCAATTTTAATAAAACAAAGATTAAATGTAACTCGAAGATACGATTTATGATTTTCTTAACGATTTCTTTGAAAATAAAAGATGTTTACATTAGACGTGATGCGTTCATATAATAACAGACAAATAGACAGACAGACAATTCTAAAAATTATAAAATGTTCTTATTTAATTATTTTCAGTTCCCCATAATGATTTTAGCCACCAAAATATATACCTATACAATGTACAGAAAGAGACACAATATGTTATCATCATTTTTATTATATGTATATATTTAAAGAGAGATGGCGCTGCTAACATCAATTCTAAAAATAAAAGAGATTAATTGACGCGATTGATACATTATATAAAACGCAAGAGTACTTATAAATCAGTGCCTGCACAGTAAGCAAAAAATAAAGTTTGACTCTCGCCAAAACCAACGATTTGTTAATAGCTCTTTTAAAATTTGATTTACCACATAGAGTACTCGGCGGTAAAGAATAAATTGAGTTTATCAACACGCAGTAGGGCAGCGAGTAATATAATAAAGATTAGCAGTAAATATGAAAACTCATCTACAGGAAAAAAAAAATACATTGTAATTGCATTACATTTTCACAACACCACCATCTATCGAAGAAATGGGAAAACTATTGTGCTTCAGATTTAGTTAATAAGGTTAATATATTATTGTATAATATATTTAATACGTTTTTAATACTTTTGTTTACTGCGTTTTAGATATACATAATTATATCATTATTTTACATAATTTAACTATGATTTATGATATGATATTAGTTTAAAATGCACCTGATGACTCAAACAAAGCCACCGTTGAGCAAATTCGTACCTATACTTCCCTACCCATACTTCAGAATATTTATCATAACTTTTGATGGAATGAACTGATTTTAATGAAATAAAGACTAAATGTAACCCGAAGATACACTTTATAATTTCCTTAACAATTCTTATAATATAAATTAGTACATTATACGTGATACGTTAACAAACAAACAGACAGACAGACAGACAGACAGACAGAAAATTCTAAAAATGGTAGAAATGTATTTAATTACTTATTTTTAGTACCCCTCAATCACTTTTATTACAAAAATATAAAATGTACAGACATCTGCTATTTACAGTTTTATTATATGTATAGATATATATTTTTTCATTGAAACACTCTCGGAAACAACTTTGACTTTACTTTTTATCAAAATTATTAGTTAGTACATATCATTAGTATTACCAGTATTATTTATGTAGCAGTTTATTCCCGCCCCCAAGCAAGCACTGCTATGTTCCGTTCAGAAAGGTATACCCAGTTTTTTTATAGGATAAGAGGCAACAAACGAGCACACAGTCCACCTGATGGTAAGTGGTTGCTGTGACCCATAGACATCTACATCTATCCTCAATAAAGAATCAAAATGCAGATACGTTGTCACACCTGAGGACTAAGATGGAATGCCTCGTTTCCAGTCAAAAGGGTTTCCGGTTCTCTACACTCACCATACGAAACACAGTAGCGTTAAGCTGCTATTTTACGATGGTATTCTGTGAGAGCGTGGTCATTTCCCGGTCGAGCCGACCCATTCGTGCTGCAACTACATCAGTAATATAGCTACAGCATGGCTCTACCACGTAAAAACGTATAAACGTATCTGTATCCTTCTTCGGTTGAAGTTGGTGGCAGGTCTCCATAGATTGCAGTAGTACCATCAGGTGCACTGCAACTTTGTTTGTCACTTAATATTTATAAAAAAGTTAGTCTCGTCTATTTTATGATTTAGTTATACTGGCACTGACTGACTGTTCAGCTTAATGAATAACCTGATTAGTTTTAATATATATGTGTTAATAATAGTTTTTATTTAGTCTTTATTGTCCCGGAAACATCTAGGACATCACCTCCCGTCAGACTGGCTGGTTAAAGGAGGACGTGTTTCCATTATTTCGACAACTACCTGGCAGTTTAACAATTTTTTTTGACAATAATCAGATATTACGAAATACCGAATAATCGAAAAATTCTCTCGACTTGTGTTTGCGTATATAAAGGTAAGAATGTTATTGCTGGCGCTATACAATTATCCAACCGTAGTTCAAACGTTAGCCCAAATCTTACCGGGATTTTTCGAAAAAAAATTTTTTATAAAAAATAAATTAATTTTATTTAAAAAAAGGTATCGCTGGGTTTCTTGCTGGTTCTTCCCAGGACAGAGGTTTTTTCCGAACCAGTTGTAAAAGTAAAAAATGACTTTCAATAAGAACTAAATGTAATATATATTCAATAAAAAATATCCATATTTTATTGATAAAATAAAACAGTGTAACAGTCCAGTACGGACTCAGCGACGTCATTCAGGTACCTTGGCAGTGAAGATTTACTACCAACACCGCTGATCGCGGGGTGAACCTGGCCAAATCATTTAGCCTATGCAAACTGCAATGCAACATGGACACAGAGAGCGTTGAGTTGGACAGACAGTGTAGAGCTGGCATAACATTTCTTATAATAAAAATGGCAAGCACTCACTGAAGCCTTGGAGGCATGTCATAATAGACATCTTCCAGCATTTCCTTCCAGTGCGGCCTCTTCTTCTTCTCCGCCTCCTGCATAGTTCTAACGACCGTGTCTCTCGCCTCCTTAACGCACTGCTTCTCGGCGTCAGCGTCCCAAAAGCCTTTAAAGTTAATTTTATAATTTAAAATTTTGTCCAACCGACTTCAATGTAAATTATTAAGAATAACTCAAAAACTATTGGTCAGACCTTATTATATGAGACCACGTCCGAAGCACCAGCTTTCTAATAAAAAAAAAGAATCATCCAAATGGATTCACCCAGTAAAAAGTTATGAGGTAACACATATAAAAAAAAAACATACATTCGAATTGAGTACCTCCTCCTGTTTGAAGTCGGTAGAAAATGCAACTCAGTATAAAGTCAATAGTAAGTTGTAACGTAAGTCTTAAATTTGAATAAACAGTCTATTTAACAAAATCAAAACCTTCATCAGAAATGGTCATGAAGAAAAGATTAATTGTTTAATTTATTAATTGATTAACTTAATTAAGCTTGATAGGATTTCGAAATACGCATTGGAATGCTGAAATAATATGACATATAAGGGATTTGTTATATATGGGATTGTTAAAGACATTTGAAAATTTACAAATGAACTGCTTATAGATGTGATAAATGCACTGCTAACACTTTGGCAGTTATTAAACATTGAGGATTGATATAAGCAATTTCAAATTCACGTGGTAGAGCCACGCTGCAGCTATTATGGTTGCAGTACGAATGGTTCAGCTCTACCGGGGAAAGACCATGCTGTGTTGTATGGTGAATGCCGAGTGTAGAGAACCGATGACCCCATTTTATTGGAAACTAGACATTCTATTTTAGTCCTCAGGTGTGACAACGCATCTGCATTTTGATTATTATCGAAGATATATGTGGATGTCTGTAGCCTATATTCTACATGCATTCACTTACCTAGCACTAGCACTTATACAGAATCAGAATAGATAAATTTTAAACATAAGTTCAAATATATAGATAATGATGTGCCATTATTGCAGTTTTTAAAAATACGAGCAAATAAAGCATCTACTTTTAACTGTTATCCCAAATTTTAAATTTTATTATTTATATGCAACAACGTTTTTGCCTACCAATCGACCCTTACAAATGTGTGTGTGCGCTGTAAAATCAGTTAAAATAATGCATTACCTCGCATTTTTAATTTCAAAAATAAAGAGGATAGAATGTTTGAGATTCTTTTATTAATTTTTCTTCACCATTTGCCTATTTTACTTATTCTGAAACTTCTCTCCATACTTAGTCGGTTATTGCAAAATACCCCCACTTATATAGATGTTGGTTTGTCACTTTTATTCTATAAAAAACTTATAAAACATGGAGCATGTCTTAAAATCAATTATACTTAGTACCGACTCTTCCACTAACGAATGAATTTTTTCCGTTAGTTAAAAATAGGATACACCTAATAGATGAAAGAAGTAGATGCCAACGGAATGCATGTCATTCAAATTTATTTATTTTTGTTGACATGATATGAAGTTGACTTGGTGTTTACGCAAGCATCCTCAGAGAACAAATGAACATAAATATAATACAATGCAATATACCTTTGCGCTCAAGGTAAAGTCTCAGTTTCTGAATGGGGCTCTCTTCTTTCGTCCATTTCTGTATTTCTTCAACTGGCCGGTATGCGGTACTGTCGTCTGATGTAGAATGGTGGCCCACTCTATAAAAGGAAAAGTAGAATTTGTAATAATTTTTCCCGGTGTGGTTGTTTGTCCATGTTATATTAATGTGCATATGTAGAACTCCTTTAAGGATACAGGAGAAATTTCAATAGTTGCCGCGTTATCAATTGAATCGTCGGGCAATAAATCATTGTAATCAGTCTATCTCGCTCGCGCTTATTGGGCTAATGGAGCGTCATAATGATGTGTGTAACAGCAGGTAGTCGATATCGATGAGATTTAATTAATGGATTTTGTAAGGTTTGAAATTATGAAATTATAAAATAACACAATACTACTAAAGAGTCGACATGGTTAATTATAACCGCTGGGAACGAGCTACCTTGCTGTTTCTAAATGTTTTCATACTAATTGTATAAAATAATATATTGTAAATTAATTTGATTAAAAAGAATTCCGCTGGGTATCTTGCTGGTTCTTCCCAGGACAGAGGTTTCTTTCGAACCAATGGTAAAGCTTAAATGACTTTCAACTTGTAATTCAATACTGAATAAAACTTCAAAATTGAATAAAAATGATTCTATTATATTCTATTCTAAAAGCAAGGGTAACATCATAAGTACCTATATGACATAGCCTCAATTAGCACGGGCTTGTTGTTTAGCGCGAGTTCCCTGGCGCGGCGCACCGCATTGTGCACGGCGAGCGCGTCGGTGCCGTCCACGCGCACCGTGTGCATGCCCAGCGCTGGGCCGCGGCTGGCGATCCCGTCGCCGCGGTACTGTTCGCTCGTGGGCGTCGATATCGCATACCCGTTGTTTCTACTGTGTACAATATTTATTTTAATAAAATACTACTCACTACACACTACACTGCTATTCCCTGTAAGAACTCCCAGTAAGCTCAACATGTTTGTGTTAGGAATGGTTCACGACAGTAGTCGAATGATGGATTCGAACCCACAACAACCTTTTGAGTTCGCGGTTCAAACCCTGCCATTAAGCTACTGTCTCTTCTAAAATATACTTTGTACGATTATGTACTCGTATGTGAAGGATATGACATGCTGTGCAATGGTGGTGTAAATATATCCTCTACTCTACCCAAAGAATTTTATATATACTACTAGACGCACAGTTCAGAAAACAAACTATCGCAGTTGTGGGCATACCGCGGGCAGCTGACTCGGTAAATATGACAGACAGTTGTATTTTCATTTACGACAGTTTTAGCAAATTAGCAAATCTATACAAATAAATAAAATTCAAGTGTCTGTTTCTAAAGTCAAATTGTCTGTCTGTCTGTTTGTTCCGGCTAATCTCCGAAACGGCTGGACCGATTTTGACGGGACTTTCACTGGCAGGTAGCTGATTTCATACGGAGTAACTTAGGCTACTTTTATTTTAGAAAAAGAATTAGGGTTCCGCGCAAAACACAAAAACCCTAACACGCGAGCGAAGTCGCGGGGAACAGCTAGTACGAAATAAATTTACGTAATTATCTTGACAGCTGTAGCCAATTACCATCAGATAAATTCGTTTGTTAGTTCGATTTTTATGATGAAAATGAACTAGTCTTCTCGGACGCTTGCAGTCGACTAAAGAAGTTATGGAGAATTGACCATAACTTAATACGCAATGTATTAGTACTGCTCGACTTTTATTTTACATAGAAGTCTTTGCTTTTTATTGTATACCATAAAGTTACAAATCAATGATAGAGAAGGTGGTCTATACTATTGTGTACATACCACATCATAATGACGGGACAGTCGAGTGTCGCTGCGAAGTTGAAAGCAGCATGAGCGTCTCCTTCTGAAGCTGCACCGTCTCCAAAGTAGCAGATGACGCAGCGATCATTGTTTGGCACCCGCTTTAGGGCGTACGCTGCCCCAACAGCTTGCGGCATTTGAGTTGCTGAAAACAAAAACGGTGTATTTGGATGATAATGATGATTATATTTTCAATGCCAAACGACGTACACTCTGCAGCTCGAGAACACCTGCAGTTCATTTCATATAAAGAACAGATGCATGTCACATCAGATAAGTAATAAAGAAAACCTCGCAGCCTGTAAATATGTCGCTTGATCCATCTATTCATTACAGCTTATAAAAGACAACGGCCTCTCCCATAGGTTGACTCTTTGGAAGGATTTTGCCTCAGTTAACACGCTTGGCAGGCGGATTGGCAACTACATTTCAATTTATCTTACATCCATCGTTTCCGTGCACGTCTCATCAGGTTGTCAGTTTATCTAGTTTAAAGCCGTCCTACTGTGCTTGCCGTTTCGTGGCTGCCACTCAAGAAAATTTCCTAGCCATCGGTTGCTTGTTTTTCCTATTACAGCCTACGCATTACCACTTCAGATTGCCGATCTGTACGGCTTTGTACCTGGGACCCCTCGTTTACGCTGATGGTGAGCACCGTCCACCGTGAGGTTTTAGCCGGTAGAAGTCCCGCATAACCTTCTCGCAGCTAAAGGTATCCATGAGGATTTTCTTACGAAAAAAAAGGGCTTTATATGCGAAACTTATCACGAAGGGGCAAGCCATCTTCATAGCTCGCAGAGTGATTTAAGCTTACTTAATCAGGCAGCAGTGGCATCACTCCCCGATTCTGTGTCTCTTACACCGATGTCCTAAAAAGAGGGCAATGTTTTTCGAATGTATATGAATGTATTAATGTCTATTTCTTTGACACGCTCTGTAGCCTAAACAGCTTGATGGATTCTAATGCAGGGTATCGATAAATTCGTCTTAGTTGTGGAAGTGATAAAGAGTAGGTATGAAAAAATTCTCGGTTTAGCTAATTTAGTTTATTTCTCTTTTTATGCAGTCGAGTTTTTTTTTAATTACTGTTTTAACCATTGGACTTTTTGTTGTATATTTATTAAGGTGGTTATTTTGCCACCTGTCAAATGCTATTGGTTTTTTTACGGCAACCTAAGCGACTTACCTAACGGGCTAGATATGGTGACGATGTTGTGCTGCTTGCTTCCGTAGTGGACCGGCATCTGTCTTCCTTTCCCGGGGTCCTCGCAGTTCCCGTAACACTGGTTAACCAGCTCCGTAATCGTCATACCCCGATAAAGAAATACTCCAACCTCTCTGTATTGCGCAAAGACCAAATCGCGATGGGAAAGTGCAGATGCACTCCCCACGTGAATTCCTTCTTCACCATAGTTGGTCATGTAAAACGAAATACGTCCTTGTCTGAAACAGAGGTCGTTATAATCACATGAGTAACGAAACCAACTAATACATATATTATTAGATTCGTGTCATGCCCAACCCCCAACAACCCTGATAATATTTCATTAATATAATTTTTTTTCTGTTTACTTTTCCGTTACAAATTAGTCTCTATTGTTTAAAAATATTTTTGAGATAACCTATGAATATCTAAGTATTATGTAATTAATTTGTCCAATGTACGAAGTGATAGTACGAGTACCAATGTGTTTTTTGCTATAAATTAGTTTATTGTTATATTTCAATTATGTGCTAAAATAAACTGTTTCTTTTTTCTTTCTTTCTTTCTAGCCGTCGTCGTCGGAAGGAGTATGTTTTAATGGAAGCTCGCTTTAAGATAATAATAATAAAAGATGATGGATGAGTGCTACCATCTGCTTGGGATCCTATAATTAATAAAATTAAATCCAATACCCAACTATACCACTACAAGACTTCAAGATACTGTAAGCTTATTTTGCGTAGATCGGACCAAAAATTAATACTCAAAAACTGAAGGTAACCGGGCTAACTATGACATCGGGACGTCAAACACCTCAGGCCCCCCCGTGACCATGGGTGCTGTAAAGCACCCGAAACGTCGGGAATTAAAAAGTTAAATTAAACGCGATAGAATCCGTAAAAATTAGTTTCATTTAATGTGTAGCCTTCGCTAAAAATATAAGAAATCAAAATATCTTTGGTTGTACTGTTTGTATCTGCTTGGTTTTAATATCAATACATATAGGACATTAAGAAAAAGAAAATTAAAATTAAAAAAAACACTTTCACGCCATTTTTCAATTGTTTTTTTTTTGTCCGCCAAAATGAGTGAATCTAACGAAGAAATTCGATACATTCGGAATACGAAGAAACTTTTTCCCCGACCTATTACAATAAACATAATATTATGTTGATATCGTTGTTTTATAATAAAACTATAAGCAAAATAAAGGTAAGTAAATCCGACCATATTTCACCCGCAAGTTTGTCGTCACTTTCTATACATGTTTACCTAGTAGTTTAAAATTACCTTTGTGATTCATATAAAATTTTGTCCATTTGACTCAGTTGAACCATCGTTTTGTACATGTGCAGAAGAGTGTCTTTATCGATATTGGGATCTTCCCTATTATCGATAACTTCGCCGTTTTTATCCATCACTCGGTAGATAGGGATGAGATCGTAGCTGTTTTCATTGAGAAACTTCATCTCCGTCACGTAGGGAGCTCTAGCTCCAGGAAAATCTGATATACTTCCTCCATTATTAATTACTTCCGGTTGTGTATGTGTAGACAAGAGCTAAAATTATAAAATAAGTTTTAAGAAAGAATAAGTTAACAAAAAAACTTAACTATCTACTTATACTCTTATTAGATACTAGCGTCCCGCCCCAGCTTTCTGATTTAAGATAATCATCAAAGATCATTTATTTTATGAATTTTTCGATTTCTCAAAAAAAAAAATATTACTCGTAAGTTTTTCGGATAAAATATGGACTATATCACTCCTGGTATTGCTCTCTATCTGTTGGTGAAATTTTAATACAATCGGTTCAGCCATTACGAGATTAGCCCGGACAGACAGACATACTTACAAATTTTTAAATATGGTTGTTTATGTCTTGGTAGCATACAAATGAGCCCCCTGCGCTTAGTCAAGTTATTTCAATATTACAAATAGACACTTCAATTTTATTTATATGTATGGATTATAGTCGCCTAATATTATTATTGAACGATTATTTTATTAAGTAGGTATTGTAGATTTTATAAAGTACAGTAGAACGCCGATTATCCGAATTAATTGGGACCGGGGTCGATTCGGATAATCGAAAGTTCGGATAATCGGACATAGACTGGTATGTAATATGGAAAAACGAACTGTCACACATAGAATAAACTTTAAAGTTTTATAAAATGTAAAATCAGCTACACCCATTTTTTTACTGTATATTCGCGCCTTTTCACATAAAATCAGTCCTGAAATCGGTTGTCCAATAGATCGTTGCTGCAGAAACCTCGTAAAAACAGCATTCTCAAGCTGTTCATCCTTTGCTTTTTCATTACTTTTCGCGGCGAACATCGATCACCAGTTTCCAACGCAGTCACAAAACTTAAAATTTTTTCACTGTTATTTTTAATATCAATTAACCAAGTACTGTAAATAAGTAACATTATGTACTTACAGTACTTGGTTTTAACTTTTTATATTAAGCTTAGGACCGATTCGGATAATGGGTAATGGCGATTCGGTTAATCGGCGTTTGGATAGTCGGCGTGGTACGACTTTCCATTAACGTCAGTCGAGTTTGGTGTTGATACGTATTTTTACAGAAAGATTACATTTTTATAAGCACACACACAAAGTTTCAATATGCGGAAACACGTACTTATGGAGAAAAAAATATTGTAAATCAAATAATTTTGCAATATTTAGTCAATTTCTACCGTGAAAGTGAAACTGACGCCATTTTTATTATTATTGTCAGTAGGGATGTTGATTCTTTCCGAAAAAGATTGATTTTTTAAATAGATTCGAATTGTAAGCTGATGTATCGATTCCCAAAAAATCGATTTCTAAAATATCGATATTTTTTTCATGTTTGCATTTATAATATAAATATAAATCCATTTTATGAGAAAAAGATCCCCTTCATCATAAAAAAATAAGGGGACTGATTCAGAAGGATCTATTTTGAGACTGCTACGTCTCCGGTTCTGCGGGAAGAGCAGCCTCTACGCCTTAGCGTAACAAATCGCAGGCATCCCTCCTCGTCCGATGCCTACGATTTGTTACAGCAGGCGGAGGCTGCTCCCCCTACGCGCCTCCGGCTCTATAAAACCACTCTAGGGGTAGGACAGACTCGTACCAGGTGGAGTCGGGGTCAATCAATTCGGTTCTTTGACATAAGTTGAACCTAACCTATTTCATTTGTTATCTGCCCTAATAGGTACTGTTAAATAAAACAAATTTCAATAAGAAATCATTTATCATGGTACCTTTCTTGTTTTTCATAAAATGGGTTTATATTTACATTATAAATAGAAACATTAAAAAAATATAGATATTTTAGAAATCGACTTTTTGTGAAACGATACATCAGCTTACGATTTGAATCGATTTAAAAATCGACCTTTTTCGGAAAGAATCGACATCCCTATTGACGTCGACACTGACATTATAAAATGGCGCCAGTTTTACAGTAGAATTAGATATAAACATTGCAAGAATAATTAGTTTTCAATAATTTTTTTCTCAAAAATTACGCGTTTCCGCATGTTGAAACTTTGTGTGTGTGCTTATAATAGTGTAACTTTTCTGTAAAAATACGTATCAACACCCAACTCGACTAACGTCAATGGAAAGCTAAGCCGTCGGCGTTCTTCTATTATATACCTTAAATACAAACTTTTTAAATGCTTCTCAGTAGCGTTGAAAATATCGCAGATTATGCAATGTGTGCATTATTGTTAATAAGGAAAAAAGATATAGGTACTTAGTAAACTGTAATAAAATCTATTTATTTATTTTTTAATAACAAACTTTTTACATAAGTTCATTGATTCACTGGCCCCTGAGCTAGTATAACTGTGTAAATCACTAAGTAGGTACGTATAATACTTAGTAAAAAAAGTTTAATTTTTACGAAATATAAATCACCTACTATTTCTAAGTAACCGAAAACTACCATAAACTACCATAAACGTCATTTTACTAATTAAAAATGTAAACAAATTATGTACCTACATACAGTTTAGTAAAATATTCACTTACTGCTGCTAATGATAAAGCTTAAAATTATATGAGTTAAATGTTTTGATTGATGACATCAGATAACATTATCATTTTGTTTGTGAAAAGTTTAATGTAAACACCTAAATAAGGCTTCTATTACTATAAATTTATCAAATAACATATATCAAAGACAATGATTTATCTTAAATCTTTTTAATTCTGGCAGTTCCTTGCATTATTTTTGTTTAAATTTTCTATTTTAAATTATAATAAAGAAACATATTAATAGAGGATATAATTAATTAATTAAATAAAATGTAATTCAACTCACCCTAACGGCATGTCGTAGATAATTCAACCTCACAAAACTGACACCGATTCTGAGCGCCATTTTGAACTGACGTCGACTCACATAACTTGTATTTTAGTTGTGAGCATTAGCAATGGAGATAAGGAATGGCCTTTCGTCCGAGGTCGGATATTACCATTTATCATTTAAATTAAATATTTCGTTGTGTGACGTCTTTTTTCCTCACATTAAGTTTGAACACGTAATGGACAACAGGTTTCTAGAGATACCAAGCATTTTCTAACATTTATATGGACTTGTTAACATTTCGATTTGAGTATTTATTAAAATAACTATGTAGCCATGCAGTGGGGGTTAAAGAAAATCCACTACCTCTCTATAACATACCGTGGGTACCTTTTGAGGTACCCACGGTATGGTATTTATTTTGATAAAGACCGCTTGGCAGGCGGGTTGGCAACCGCCTGCCAAGCGGTGGAAACTATGGTAAATATGGACGAGGCCTATGTTCAGCAGTACACTTTTGATATAAGTAAAGCGGTGGTGTATGTTACCATTACCCCATAACATCCCGTGGGCGTCGTACGAGGCGACAGAGGTATACAAATCAGGAGTTTGGCAGCAGCGTCTCCTAATCTATTAGTCGTTAAAAATTAAAAATAAAACTCAATATTTGGGTACGCTCGTTGCTACCCATATATTCACTGAAAAAAAAAGAACACGTGTACCTACTCATTTGCGATACTCTATTGAAACGTTATGAAACCGAACCATTTTTGAAAAGATTGATCACTGGTGATGAAAAGTGGATCATCTACGATAAGAACGTGCGAAAAAGATCATGGTCAAAGGGTAGTCAAGCTCCACAGACTGTAGCGAAACCCTCATTAACACAATAAGGTGATGCTATGTGTATGGTGGGATTGGACGGGCATCGTTTATTATGAGCTTTTACCGCCGGGCAAAACCATCGATTCGGACCTCTACTGACAACAACTAATGAGACTCAAGCAAGAAATTTAGAAAAAAACGGCCGGAATTGATCAACAGAAAAGGAGTGGTCTTTCATCATGATACCGCCACACCACACACATCTTTGGCCACTTAGCAAAAATTCTGAGTATTAATGCATCCACCATAATAGTCCTGACTTTGCACCCTCAGATTTTCACCTGTTTCGGTCTCTTCAGAAATCTTTGGGTAGTCTTAGGTTAAAGTGAATAGAGGACTGTCAAAACTACCTACTTGTCGCATTGTTTTGATCAAAAATCCCAAAATTTCACTACCTACAAGATGGCAACAAGTCATCGATTAAAATGGTACTATTAAAACATCTTTGGGTACTATGTATTATAACTAAATGAAATTAAACATTGAAAAAAAAAATGCCTTGTATTTGTATATAAAGTACGAAGAAACTTTTTCCCCGACCTTACGAGTATATTTCACTTCACAAAAAACTTTCTCGTCTACAAATAACAGAATTATTATAATTCAAAATGTAGCACTTCTTACCAACTCATCGGAAGGTTAGCTTAAAATTGATGGCAAAATTTGTATCGAACAGACAAACAGAGAAAAAAAAAGGTAAATTCTAAAGTTAACTCTCTTAATCTAAAAGTGACTGTAAAAAGGCATTTACTGTAGGATACCTTTAGATTTAACTTCATTTTAGTGTTCTGACACTAAATACAACACATAACCTATTATTAATTCTGTGACATAACACACACGTACACACACACGCCACATGCACACGCACACGCAAACATGCACACATATACTTTTGTAATTTTTGTAATTTTTGGTTGTTAAAATAGAGTAATTAATTTTTGTAAATTTTGGTTTTTAGAATTAAAAAATGTATGTTTAAATAAGGCAGAGCGGGGTTTCCAAACACAGGCATTACTTGCTTAAATGGAGACCCCAATCAACTATGTAATTATTTTAAGTTTTGTGAAGAAAAATAAATTATTTTATTTTTATCATTTTATTATTACTTATTATTAGCAAATATTTCGCAATGCAAAGAATGATGCGCATTATAAAAACAAAAGATTTTGAAACTTCAATTACCTTATTACTACAATATTGTTTTTGTTAAGTAGTTAAATTACTGGTTGATAATGTTTTCCAATCTAACAATACAAATTGTTTTTACATTTGCAAAGTATGGATAGTTTTTCATTTAATTATAAATTCGTGATCCCCATATTTGTATTTATTACTATTCCGATTTGTCTGTATTTTATAAGCTCTTTAGTATGTTGACTAGTATGATAGAACAAACCCATACTTTAATATTTTGTTTGCACGAGCCTCTGGACTCTGGACTCATTTTAGAAACAGCTGGACCAATATCGGGATACCCTTACGGGAACATGAATACTTTGTTGACATTAAACTTCGTTTCGTATTACAGTTATGGTTAATGATTTGCAATAATGGATAAATTAGTCTTAGTCAAACCTTAAAAAAAAACAAAACATTACTTAAGCAATTTTACCTATACCTATATATCTATTTAATTTCATATAAGTAATTTTACCCATACCCGGGTTCGATCCCTGCCGGCTCCAATGAAATTGTTAATTGAAATTTTAAGTGCTGATTTACCACTTGCTCGGAGGTGAAGGAAAACATCGTGAAGAAAAGATGCATGTCTGAGAAATAAGAAAAAAAATTATTTCGAAGACATGTGAAGTTAGCCAACACGCATTGGGGCAGCGCGGCAGACATTTCTTTGCCCTAAAACCCTCTCAGAAATGAGAGGAGGCCTGCGCCCAGCAGTGGGACGAATATAGGTTGTAACTTTAACTTTTTTAATTTTAATTATATATCTATTTTACCCATTAACATGGCCGACTCCGAGTCAGTTATGCCACATACATAGCTGTCCTAGCAAATGGAAATTTTGGATCATACTCGTATATGATCAAGATGAAAAGATACAAAACATAATATTTTAGTGTTTTCTCTCCCGGTACAAAGATATAGTTTATATCTATTTAAAATAATAAGTACATCTTCATTATCTGTCCTTTTAGTAAAATAACAAAGTGTCATCACCATTTTAGTCACCTGGTAATAACACATCTGCATATTAAATCTCAATCTTTTCGGTAGAGCCATGCTGCAGCTATATTAGTAGTATAGTTGTAGCACGAATGGGTCGGCTCGACCGGGGAAGGAACACGCTCTCACAGAATACTAGCATAAAATGGTAGCTTCACACTGCTGTGTTTCGTATGGTGAGTGTAGAGAACCGGAGACCCTTTTTACTGGAAATGAGGCATTCCATCTTAGTCCTCACGGGTGACAACGTATCTGCATATTGATTTGTAATCGACGATAGATGTAGATATCTATGGGCCGCAGCATCCACTTATCATCAGGTGGACTGTGTGCTCGTTTGTCACCCTTATCGTATAAAAAAAGAGAACACACCTTGGTGTCCTGTGGCCCACAGCATCAGCTAACCATAAGTTGAACTGTAGATATGATAGTTGGTTACTCTTACGTCTATAAAAAAATATTATTCCATCTAGGATATTTATTTATTTAAAATCTTTATTGCTCTTAAGATGTACAATTGGCGGACTTAATGCCTTTAGGTATTCTCTACCAGTCAACCACAAGCTAAGCAGAGAAACCTAAGCAGGTGCCATAAAAACTTGAGAATATATACGTGAACGTAAATATAAACATATACATACTATACTTGTAAGTACAAAAATAAAAATTGGTAAATGCAATTGAGCATGCTTTCCCATTAAAAAAAATACGTATAGCATGATTATACGGAATTTTTTAAAAGTAGTTTAAATACACACAAGTTTTCACTAATAACCTTATTATACTTTCAATTTTCCGATAACTTTATGTCAAACTTCAATTTGAAAAATCGGTTGTCTGTAAAGTCGGTTTACTGACGATAGTTGAACGTGACAACGTCATAAGAAAATGTTGCTATAAACAATTGACACCACATTCACTTTTAACTGCACTTCATACTTGACGAAAACATGTAAATGTATTAGTGTATAGCAGCTGTCCATGCGGACGCATCGCTCACTCAAGTAGGAGAGAGACAGATGTCGAACGCTGCCGAACGCGGAGGCCGATTGTGCCTCTTTGTCGCTCGTTCCGCGCTCTCGCTTGCACTTCAAGCCTTAAATGGAACGCCTCAGAGCGAGGTAACGCCGCATGAGTCATGTTTTTTCGTGCGTGCAGCCAGCTTCATCGAATTATAAGACGTTGTCACGTCAAAAAGTTTGGAAAATCCAAAGTGCACGACTCACAATGCTCATATGATCATCATATCATCATTCATGTCACTCCAAAAAGTCCAAGACGTATTCAAGTATAAATATTACATCCTACTTACTTTTAGTACGTACTACTATTATTTATTCTGTGCTCTTAAAATATTGTTATAAAAATCTCTGATTATTATAATAATCAAGTATGTATGAAATTTGTTTTTCGAATATTTTGTATTTATTTGTACAGCCATCTTTTTGAGCCGCTGCAAACCACCGATACAGTATCCACTCACAACGGCAGTTGACGCCATAGATTACTGTTGACGCCGAACTAAGCGACGCGAGTGAGGCACAGGCAGTCTCTATTTACTGAAATAAATTCTAACACAAGGCTACCAAATCAACGAAAATTTCGCCATTTTGGAGCCGAAAAAAATTAATTATAGCTAAACAAAACAAAATTACACTGCCATTTACATTCAGTGGCTTCCCACATGATAGATGAAGAGATTAAAAAATAGATTGAGTTCAACAATTGATATTTTCAAAAGTTATCGTGTTTACAAGCCTTGCGGACTTGATAAATCCACACCATAAGCTACTAAAACCCCTTTTTATGTAAAAATAGCAATTAATCGATAAAAAAAATATTTATAAGTTCAACAATCATTTATCTTTCTGACAATGTGCTTTTTATATCACTTATATGTATAACATGATTGCTGGATACGATTTCATGCGACAAAACGTTGGAATCTTGATTTTTAGGCGCTAGTAGAACATACCTATGCGCTTTGCGCTCGGCATGCAAAACGCAGAGAGAAGCTTAAGAGAAAATAGGTAACAGAATTTAGTACACACGTAAATATTTAAATAACAAGCGTCCGTAAGCCAAACCGACAATCTCCTCCGTTGTAGTACCTAGGTAACAACCGACTGATCAAGTCAAGATTCAAGGAGGCGTGGTGCGCTCGCACCGCCCACCTGTAGCCACTTTTACGAGATTACCTTATATATGGTAATAAATCGATGATACCACCGGATTCCTTAAAATGCCTTTAAATTTTCTGCCGGAGATGTTGCTTGTCCGAACACTTATTTTCCCGAGTCTTAATTATGCTGATGTCTGTTATTTGGATGCGACTGAGGAGTAATTAAACAAACTTGAGCGCTTGCAAAACTTATGTATTCGTTATATTTTTGGGCTAAAAAATTATGACCACGTCTCCTCCTATCGCAAACAGCTGAAGTAGCTCCGAATCCCACTTCGCAGGAATACCCGAACCCTTTGCCTCCTCTTTAACATACGACAATCCAACATCACCGCCGTATCTACTTCCTCCTTAATTTCCCCTCCTCCAGAACTAAGTCCTATTCTCACTCTTTTAGTGTACATGCTTCCTGCTGCAATTCGTGAGCCTCAAACAGTTTCAGTGTTTAAAAGGCAAGTTAAAGAGCACTACCTTTCTTTGTCGTCCCAATGATCTAATCCATGACTTGTATATATCATAAGTGTATCTATGTGTATTTAAGTATATGTATGCATGTATATATGTGTGTGTATTTATTATCTTTATTTTATATTATGTATATTAATATTTATTATGAGAGTGCACACTAAATCTCCTTAACTTTGAATCTGTCCAGCAGCCGATACTGCCTGTGGAAGAAATTTCAATATGAAATAAGCAGTGCCTTTGTACAAAATATCTTTTTTATTATTTATAATACTTAACATTACTTTCTGTGTACATAAATTGTTAAATAAATAAATCTGTAACAATATTTGCAAATCCATGATATAAATCGGAGAAATTTTAATTAATAAAAAAATCTTAAATAAATTGAATCAAATGAACGAAATCCACGGTTTTCTGCCACCAGGGCGGCGCCACTAGAAAGTGAGGTATATTATTTGACAGATTTCATAGTGGGGAAGTATGGAGTGTAGAGACACTCCATATGGGGAAGTTAATTTGTTCGGAAAATGTAAAGGTTGTTGTTTCTTTCTGTACTCTTACCTATATTTTATATTAATAAGATTAAAAATATACAAGATAAACCACAGGTACTCATAAAAGTAGATTTTTTTTAAAGAACAAACCACTGAGGCACTTTTTGTGTATTAATATAATGCTCTAGAAACTGATAAACTTTTATTAAAAACCAATTAAGTTACATTGTGTAACAAAAAACTTTACCTCAATCCTCAGTGACAGTGAGTGCTAGCGACATCTGGTGAGTAGAAAATTATTAGCCCTCATTATGGCCGTGAGGGAGACACATTTTCGGGTTAAAATATTTTTTAGTATTAATATAGGTATGTATATGTACTTTAATGATTAATTCATTAAAACTCATCGAGTCTGAAAAATAACAAAAAAATAATGATGTTCTATTGATCTGTATAAAGAAAAGCGCCATCTATGAATAACTTTATAAAACACGGCTAGACTACATATTTTCACAAACCAGGTATACGTACGTAGTTCAATTATTAACCACTAGATGGCAAGAATTGTTTCATAACTCACGGTGTTGAGATTTTCTGTAAATGAATGAGTACAGCCTAACGGGCAACGTTAATCATACTTACCTGGCGTAGGGGATACCGTGATCAAGAAGGCGGTTCCCCCAGGGCGAGGCCTTTCCATCGCACTGCGGTTAGGTTGACCCCTGCGATTATCCCTAATGTGGATAACTCGGACGCGTAATTTTTGGTAGTGGGAACTGCGTACGCGCTGTTCCCCCATTATTCACTAGATGATATTATTAAGATATTGGATGGCATGATGTTATAAAATATATTTAAAAAATTTCATTAATTTTATAATTTAATCCCTGCGGAATCCAAAAAAATAGCATTGACCACAGAATAGTTTTACTCCTAGCGGAGAGCAAAGAGAATATAATCACTACGTTTAAGAGGCGGGACTTCCATAGTAAAAATAAATGCATGTAAGTACGCCAAGCTACTCTACCAACATCAAGATATGACATTTAGTTTTGACAAACAGTGTTGACAACATTGACGAATTACAATAGTTCTGTAAATGTCTATCCTCGAATAATTTTATCGATATAACCTTTATCGATATATTGTTTATCGATATGTTTACATAATAAATGTTAGATCTCTGTACTGAATTATTTATTTGAAATAAATTTTTTAACGTGGGGATTGAATAAAAATGCCGATAAGGATAAGAAATCAATGTATTTTACACACATAAATTTGTAATTATATCTACAATTAGTTATAAAAATATGTATAAAGAAAATATAAAATAAAAACGCACTAATATACTAGTAATTAATTAAGTAAAAAATAAACAACGACTCCGTAGCGCAGTGGCTAAGAGTTTGGCTGCGGCATTGCAGGACCGAGGCTTCGTTCCCGCACTGAACAATTGTCGCTATGATGTAAAATAAATAGCCTGCGTCTGGATGCTTGTTTTCAACATTTGTTCTTTTTAAGGGTAAAAATATTAGGTTTTTAACATTGATTGGATTAAATTGTTTTTATGTGTAAAAATACTATGTACAAATCGCTAGGCTTCTTCTTCACAGATGTACCTATGTACATAATATTTGCAGAGATCGTTTACTAATTGTCGCTTTCAAAATGAGTGCTATAGTATAGTATAGTATATAATCGAATTCTTACCAAAATGTCACTTTAGAGGGATATTATCTTTTGCTACATATAAATGAAACCTAATTAACATACACATAATTGTGGAAGTTTAAATTAAGTCCACTGATGAAATAACAGTTCATTTTAGTTGGGTTCAAATGCAATGTTTGTCACAAATATGTTTTAACATGTGAATCTTTTCAATTGGTGCATGTGCCAGCTATTTCACCCATTGCTTGCATCTGAAAAAATAGTATAAATAAAATCACATTTTTATTGAAAAAATAGATTGTTAGCAGTCACAATTGACTGTGTAGTTTCTAACTATAGTTCGTTTCGGATTGCCATACCATCGAACTATCAGATTTATGAAATAGTGTGTTTGTATTTGTGCACACAATCGTACACTATAAAAACCTGTCCTACGTAGATGGCTAGTCCAAAAATGTACTCGCGTTAAATATCATATTACTATTAAAGTTGATATCACCACATACCTTTCATCATCTAAGGGAAATATTGCTACAAATAGCCTTTTCTTGTTATCATTTTTTCCGCTTCTCGCACTATTTAATTGGAAAGTTTTATAATGTATATTTATTTTTTTAACAATTCTGTAAATGAACAAGGGCTCCTATAGCAAAATTAAAAGCAATCTTAATAAATAAAATATATACAATTATAATTGTTTGATTTGACATTTGCTACTTTTTGATTTGACAATGTCGTTAATAGACATATTACGAAAAGCAGAAAGAAGAGGTAACCGTCATTAAAATTTGACCCCTGTAGTACATAATATAATTTTTACTATGGAAGTTGCGCCCAGAATCGCTGCAATACATTGTGTAGGGATGCACAAAGACGCCATATTCATAAATCCGTCGAAAACGGCGACGCATCCAAAGTTTGGAAGTTTCTTCAGTCTCTTGGAGTTGGTAAAACATCCAATAATTCTCCTCATCATAATGTTGATGTTGAATTCCTTAACAAATACTTCACCTGTTCTAGCACATTAGATAGCTCAGATAAAGATCGGACTCTGAGTATTCTTTCTTCAATACCAACTCCTGATTTTCCACCGTTTAATTTCTCTCCTTTCACTGATAGTGATGTTAAAAAGAACATTTTGTCCATCTCGTCCAATGCCGTGGGTGATGACAATGTTAGTCGTAACATGATCTTACCTATCCTAGAATTTGTTACTCCTATCCTTACCCATATCTTGAATAAATCCATCTCCTCTTCAAAATTTCCTGATGTTTGGAAAAGTGCACTTGTAACGCCTCTCCCAAAAAAACCCCATGCTTTGCATTTTTCCGACTTTCGTCCTATCTCAATTCTCCCGTTTTTATCCAAACTCCTGGAGAAACTAGTTTTCTTTCAGTTAAATCTCTACCTAAATAGAAATTGTATCCTGGATCCTCTCCAATCTGGTTTCCGATCGGGTCATAGTACGACAACAGCGTTGGTTAAAGTTACTGATGACATTCGACGAGGTATGGATAACAAACAGCTCACTGTGTTAGTATTGCTTGATTTTAGCAATGCGTTTAACACTGTTGATTTTGACATCTTATTGAGTGTGTTACGTTCTATTAACATATCTCCTCCGGTGATTGGCTGGTTTCATAGTTATCTTTACGGCTGACGGCAGCGTGTTCGCATCGAAGATGAGTTCTCATCTTGGTGCGAATTACGGGCTGGAGTGCCTCAGGGTGGTGTGCTGTCTCCTTTACTTTTTGCTATATTCATTAATTCTATCTCTCAAAATATTACTTCTCTCTATCACATGTATGCAGACGATCTCCAAATCTACACTTAGTCAACTCTGTTAAATCTGCCTTCTGCTGTTGCCACCATCAACAATGACCTAGCGGCGATAAACCAGTGGAGTCAGCGTTATGGTCTAAAAATTAATCCGTTCAAGTCCCAGGCTATAGTTATTGGTGGTGGAGGGATGGTCTCCAGAGTTGACTGGAACAACCTACCCTCGGTGACACTAAATGACGTTGTCATACCCTACAGTAAATCTGTAAAAAATCTGGGAATATATCTAGATTCTACCTTGTCGTGGTCGCAGCAGTTAAAACAAGTGAGCAAAAAGGTGTTTGCTACTATGGGTTTACTTCGTCGTTTACGTTCTTTTCTCCCCATTCCCACTAAGATTATGTTAGCACAATCCTTTTTTTTTGACTGGCCTGTTGGTCTAGTGGTTAGTGACCCTGACTGCTACGCCGGAGGTCGTGGGTTCGATTCCCACCCAGGACAAATGTTTGTGTGATGAGCACGATCATTTGTTCTGTGTCTGGGTGTAATTTATCTATAATATGTATATATTTAGAAATATATAAGTATGTTTATCAGTTGTCTAGTACCCATAACACAAGCTCTGCTTAGCTTGGGACTAGATGGCGTTGTTTGATAGTTGTGGAATATTATTATTTATTATTTATTTATCCTTACTTCTCTCTATTCTCGATTATGCGGACGCAAGTTATCTCGATTTAACTAAAGACCAACTGAACAAACTTGAGCGAATTCAAAATATTGCTATTAGGTTCATATTTGGTTTGCGCAAATATGATCATGTATCCGAATATCGTTTACAGCTCAAGTGGTTACCCATTCGCTTTCGCCGGAATCTGCAAACTGTATCTCTTTTGTACTGTGCGTTGTTCAATCCTTTGACTCCAAGCTACTTGAAGGAAAACTTTAAGTTTCTTGGTCATGATCGACCTGATAGAGTTCTACGGTCAGCCGGCGAACTAATTCTAGAACCATGTTCATTTCGAACAAAATTTATGAAATATTCTTTTACGAGCCAAGCCATAAGGTTATGGAATGAACTTCCACTCCAAATTCAACGTGCTCAAACTTTGAAAAGATTCAAAAGTGACGTCAAGAAGCATTACCTAACACTTTGTGGTTATTGATAACCAATTCTAGCAATATTTATTATCTTTGTATATATATGTATGTGTATATATTTATATATATATATATATATATATATATATATATATATATATATATATACCTATTTATTAATATGTATGTTTATTTTATTATTATTTTTTATGTATTATTGTGGTATTTTAACAAAATATAGTTTAGTTTATTTAGATATTAGTATGTAAGTGTAACATAAAGCGCACCACCTCCTACTGTTCTTAATTCCAGTTTCTCTTTAGCCCAAAGGTTGTCTGGAAGAGATCGCTCTTTAGCGATAAGACCGCCTTATTGTACATACGTATATATTAAGTTTTCTCTGTAATGTATTTATTCGTTGTATATGTGTGGTGTACAATAAAGTATTTACTACTACTACTACTACATTTTACTTTAACTTGATTTTAGGTCTACACACCAAAGTATGTCATGATGTTCGTTTGTTGTCGATGACTTACTTAACTGTGGAAACTTTATTGTTAATTGTAAGATTAATATGTGTTATGTATTAAAATAAATTATGTATGTTGTCCTTGAAAATAACATAAATAAAATAAATAATTTTCATACATAATCTCCACGGTTAGTTTGGCGGTTTTTTAACTTGGGATACTATCGTCATCGACTATCTGCTGGCTAAAGCTGCTTTCAAAATCTATCAAAAATTTTAAATCATAGCAGTATGGCGGGTGTGGCGTACCAACATATTATGAGGTTTGTTAACATATTTATAAACATTTTGTAAATGTATTAAGAGCGTTGCATGTATTCTTTTTGGCTAAAGGTCTTATAGCCAATGCCACAATGAACTTAAAGCAAAAATCGCAAATGGCAACATAGACATTCATTGACAAATTGACAATTGACATTTGACATGTCAGTGGCTGAGCAGGGGCAAATTGTTGATATTTTTATTTTATTTTAGAATTTAAATTAATTATGCCTTATTGGTACTATGATAAGAAAGATTTGCAGAACACGCCGTCATTTCGCGATGGAATCAGCAACGAGACTGAAAATCGCTACCGTAAAGAAGGCGCAAGGTTTATTATTGACACGGGATCAAAGATGGACTTAGGTTATAACACAGTAGCAACGGGAGTTGTTTACTTCCATCGCTTTTATATGTTTCACTCATTCAAGACATTCCCAAGGTATATCACTGCATGCTGCTGTCTATTTTTGGCTGGCAAAGTAGAAGAAACTCCAAAAAAGTGTAAAGATATAATTAAAGTTGCCAAGCCGTTGCTCACAGACCAGAAATTTAGCACGTTTGGAGAGGATCCCAAAGAAGAGGTGATGACATTAGAAAGGATTTTGTTGCAGACAATAAAATTCGACTTGCAGGTTGAACATCCTTATGGATATCTATTGAAATATGCCAAGTGCCTAAAAGGAGACAGAGCCAAGTTACAGAAGATGGTACAGATGGCGTGGACGTTTGTGAATGACAGGTAAAGCACATAATACTAGCTCATATTGACTAGGTAGTGATAATAGCAGTGATTGTACTCCTGTGTTCTCTGAAGTTCGTCTGAAGTGTGTAGAGAGCCAGTGTAATTACAGGTTGAGGCATTCCAGTACATAAAGTATGTATCTTGTAGCATTCTTTCCATTCAGTCCACGGGCTGCAGTAACCACTTACCAATACATAAATAGATACTTCAGTTTTATAAGAAAACATTTCTAAGTGTTGTGGAACACTTCGTTGGAATAAAGTTCCTTTCATAGTATATTATTAATGATAAACATATTATATTATTGATTAATAAATACAAATAAATGAATTACTAGCGTTTATTAAATGAAGCGTCATTTAAAATAAAATAATATTTCTTTCATGGCAAGTTTATAAAAAGTGCAAGGGAGATAGATATTATTCCATCTCACTTCCTTATAGCCGCCAAGGCCGTCTACACTACGTCAGAAGAGGTCATGAGTTGTGACGGAAAAATCTTACGCTTTTTTTCGTCTAGCCCCCATTCTTCACTTCACACTTCATTTCAAAAAAAAATTTTTTTCAGTTAAAATCTGATATTTATGTTCATAAACCAGTTACATGTTATAAAGTATATTAAGAATTATAATTGCTTATCAATCATATCTACCGGTTTATTAATCATTTTTATTGATTTAGCAGAGTTTCTGTAGTGTGCTTTATTGTTAAATAGTTTTATGTATGTATTGAAGTTTATTGATAAGGTTCTAGTTATTTAACATGTCAGCCTAAAAAAGTGATTGTCTTTGTACATTACACTACACTTTTTATTAACATTTGTGAACTCTTTTTTTACATTATTTGATCATAAAACCTTAAAAAAATTAATTAGAGACTTATAGAATAGAATAATTTTTTATTCAATATTGATTATTACATAATACTTATTGAAAGTCATTTTTTATTTACCACTGTTTAGGAAAACACCCCAGTCCTGGGAAGAACCAGCAAGAAACCCAGCGGGACTTTCTTTTTTCAAACATATTTCACCTAACAATAACTTCGTTTATACAATTTTTAAATGATTTTTCATAGAACCAGCATGATGGCGATCACCTTATTCCCAGGGGTTATTTTCATTCATGTATTCCTTGATATTATAATAACCCTTTTTGTACAGTTTTTCTTTAATAAAACTTTTAGACTTGTTTATTGACAAACTTTGAATATGTTCTGGGATTTTGTTGTAAAAGCGTAGACATTGCTCCATAAATGAATTACTGATTCTGTGGAGTCTAGTAACTGGCATTACAAGCTTAAGTTTGTTCCTAGTGTTTAAAGTATGCACATCCTTATTCTTATTAAAGCTATTTATGTTTTTATGCACATACATTACATTCTCATAAATATAGTGCGATGCCAAAGTTAATATGTTTATTTCTTTAAATTTTTCTCTGAGGGACTCTTTACAATTTAGGTTATAAATCGCCCGTACGGCCCTCTTTTGCAAAACAAATATAGCTTCAATATCAGTCGCATTACCCCATAGCAAAATTCCATGAGACATTACGCTATGAAGGTAACTAAAATACACTAATATAGCTGTCTCAATATCTGTGAGACTTCTGATCTTTCTTACAGCATATGTTGCAGAACTAAGTTTGCTTGCTAATTTAGATATATGGGGCCCCATTGAAGTTTCACATCAATAGTAATACCAAGAAAAACAGTGGTATCCACAAGACTCAACTCCTCCCCATTTAACAGCACATTGGTATTTGAATGTTTTACATTAGGTATTGTAAATTTAATACACTTTGTCTTATTGCCGTTAAAGAGCATATTGTTGGCGTTAAACCAATGTATCAATTTCGATAGAGCATTATCTACATCGTCATAATTAATTAACTGTCGTTTGAGTTTGAAAATTAAAGAGGTATTGTCAGCAAATAATACTATATCGTGATTGTCCCCTACAAGATAAGGTAAATCATTAATATAGATTATAAACAGGAATGGGCCAAGAATCGAGCCCTGAGGAACGCCCATTGATACTACTGATCCGGAGGAACCTTTACTATTGATCACGACTTTTTGAGTTCTGTTACTTAAATATGAAGTAATGTCTAAGCGCTAAATTTTTTGCACTGTAATGTTGTAGTTTCCTGATTAATGTCTCATGATGAACACAATCGAAAGCCTTGGAAAGATCACAGATAATACCTAAGGCATCTTGTGAATTCTCCCAGGCATTAAAAATATATTTCATAAGCTCTAACACTGGCATCCGACGTCGAGCGACCCCTTGTAAAACCAAATTGGTTTTTATGAAGTAATTTATTAGTATTAAAAAAAATTAACAATTGATCCAAAATTATTTTTTCAAAAACTTTACTGAGAGTTGGTAGTACAGAAATAGGTCTAAAATTAGCGGGGTCCAATGTACTACCAGATTTAAATAAAGGTATTACTTTACTATACTTCATTAAATCAGGAAACACACCAGAATCTATAAAAGTATTAAAGATAATAGCAAGATGAGGTGCAATTAAATCTATTATGGACGCAATAACTGTAACGGAAATCCCCCATAAATCTGCGGTCTTCTTAACATCAATAGTTTTGAAGTATTTTACAACGTCTTGCAATAGTACTTTTTCAAATCTAAATTCTTTTAAACAGGTATTAACATTCTGTTTGAGTAATGACTGCGACAGTTGGAGAAGTATTCAATGACTCAGTTGTCAAGATAGGAATATCTGTGAAATATTTCTCAAACACCGCTGCGACTTCTTGATTTGATTTAGTTAATTCATTGTTAATTTTTAATTGATAGTTTGAGTTACGAGGTTTGTCTTTACCGGTTTCGTTGTTAATTATACTCCACGTCATTTTAATTTTATTCTTAGCCGTCTTAATTTTGTTGCTAAAATGTAACGATTTGGCTGTGGAGCAAACTCTTTTAAATATTTTAGGAATAATTTTTGACATATTCTTTAAAAGCATCGGAAAGATTATATGATCTTTCATGGTAAAGGTCATATAACCTTCGTCTGCTTTTATGAATTCCTACTGTCGCCCACTCATTAAATGCCTTGCGACTGTTTCTGGAAAATGTTTTAGAAGTAAATGTTTTTTTTTAAATTCATTGCTTATAAGGGTAAATATCTGCATTGTTCTTATAAGAAAGCGATGAAAGGTTTTTTACCATATTACTTCTAAATCTCTCCAGGCGTTTTGCATTAATAGGAACAAACACACTTTTCTCAATTACCTGTTTTTTGTGCATATAAGGTAATGAAACCAGTTGTCCACAGTGATCTGAACTAAGTTTTTGAATTATTGTTTTGTTGATTGGTACAAAACCTGCAAAAATATTATCAATACAAGTTGCACTACACCCTGCAATACGTGTAACTTCAAAGAATAAATTATTAAGATTATAGGATTTGAACAAAGAGCAAAATTTAATACTGATGGAAGAAGTTTCCAGGAGATTGATATTAAAGTCTCCACACACTCCAAGAGATTTATTCTGTTTGTTAAGCTTAACTAAAACTATTTTTGATTGTGGCTATGCTTTTAGTGTAATGTATAAAAATTAATATATGTTTGTTTGTATTTAATGAGCTGCCCATACCGTTCACCAGATTGCACTCAAACTTTTTCAACTTATTGCTTGCACTTGCGCGAAGGTTATAGGCATAGTATAATTAACTCACAGTAGGTGGCACGTTTTATTTGAAAGCTTTATATCATTCAATTTGATCATGATTGTGTTATCATTCCTAATTAAACAACATTACTCTTCTAAATTTAAAATGATATTACCATAATTATTTCTTCTGCGGCAGCAATGCGCCGGGACCAGCTAGTTTCCTATATTTAATTTATATATATATAATATATATATTTATAATTATACCTACTTATTATTTTTCCATCATAATATGTCAATATGCATGTAATACTGTGGTGGCTAACACTTGCCAGGACCACTGAAATGCTCAAATCCCCCCTGTGAGGCAATCTAGAGGGAGGCCATGTTCAGTAGTGAACTTTTATAGGCTGTAATGGTTGGATGGATTGATGGATTATATAACTTGTTATTGAACTAACTGTGGGTTGAATCCTTTTTGTATAGCTTCATTTATATTTAATATTTCTTCAATATTTAATAAATCTTAAAGCTCTGGCTTGGATGTTTTTGATCCAAGATCCAGGATATTGAAAGAGCAATAAAACAGCTTACACTTATGCACACTCTTTCCCATATCACATTGATTTTAAATTTGTTATTTGTTAATTTTAATGTGTTGTAGTTATGTATGTCATAAATATTGCAAAGCGTAGAGTTGATTTCTCCTGTAGTTAATATAAAAATGATGTGTCAACAATCTGGCACATAACTGTTATATATATATATATATATATATATATATATATATTATGTATTTTGATTGTTATCTGTTTTGTTGCTCATATAATAAATAAAACAAATATAAGTATACATATGTAACTATTATATCTATTTATTATTTTTTTTAACTATTTAGTTTCATGATTGGAATAATTAAGCACATGATTTTGATTTGCAGTCTGTGCACAACCCTATGCCTGCAGTGGGAGCCTGAAGTAATAGCTGTTGCGCTCATGTTTCTTGCTGGTAAGCTGAGCAAGTTTGAAGTTGTAGACTGGAACGGTCGCACACCCAAACATAATGCGTGGTGGGATATGTTTGTTGAGGATATCACTATGGATTTACTGGAGGACATTTGTCATCAGGTATGTTCTGCAACTTTTTTTTAATAGAATTAAGGTGACAAGTGAGCACACAGCCAATCTGATGGTAAGTAGAAGCTGTGGCCAATAATTTTAAATTTAATAATAGATTTCCTATTTGAATATCAGGTACAATTATTTTTTATAGAATAAGGGTGACAATGAGCAAATAGTCTACCTCATGGTAAGTGGGTGCATAGCCCTTAGCCATCTACATCTATCTTGGCTTAAAAATCAAAATGCAGATATGTTGTCACTTCTAAAGGCTGAGATAGAATGCCTTGTTTCCAGTAAAAATTGTTTCCGGTTTTCTACCCTCACTATATGAAGCACAGTAGCATTAAGCTGCTATTTTACGCTGGTATTCTGTAAGAGCGTGGTCCTTCCCTGGGTGAGCTAACCCATCCGTGCTATCAGGAAGATGCTGGTGCCTATAACCTGTTTTAATAAAACACCCGCAGGCCAATATGGTTTAGTGGATATTTTTACACTGCCACTACATGGCACACAGATATTACACATATATTGATGAATAATTACACATGTAGTAGTTATTTTTAATGGCACATTCTTACATATTCTTATTTGACATGATATACGTTCTCAGGTACTTGATCTGTATTCACCGCAAACACAACAATCTGGTGGTGATTCACCTTCGGAGACATCAACGTCTAAGCCGCCAAAAAACGAGAAGAAGCCGCCCTCCATTACACCGCCCGCTTCCGTATCACCTGTCGCCGCTGTCGCGACTAAGCCGGTGGTCACGCCCGTAAAGAATGGAGGGGAAACAAAAACAGAGCCTCTAAAAATGGAGCCTTTGAGATTCAGCTATCCAAGTTACCCGGGGATGCCGTATGCGCCTGTTTACAGCGCACCACCTCCTGGGGTCGTGCCGCATACAGTTGCGGCCCACGTTCCACCGCATAGTGTGCCTCCACTTAGCGTCCCCCCTCATAGTGTGCCTCCACACAGCGTCCCCCCTCATAGTGTCCCTCCACCACACACTGTGCCCCCGCATAGTGTACCTCCTCCCCATACCGTCCCTCCTCCTCACACTGTGCCCCCGCATAGTGTACCACCGCCCCATACCGTACCTCCACACAGTGTACCCCCTCCACATACCGTACCGCCAGTTGTACCATCGCTGACGTATCGAGAGCCTCCACCAAATCACACACGCTTTGGAACTCCAGTTAGTGTTCCACCTCCTAATTACTACCCCCCATTACCAGCCCGTGGACCATTACCCCCTCGACCTTTGCCACCGGGGCCGCCTCCCCCAAGGCCGTATTATCCACCTCCGTAACGGAGGGTGATAATAAGTTAGATTAATATTTTTTACAGAATAAAGTTAAATAGATTTGAACTTCTTGTTTTTTTTCTCGTAATATACCTTAATTGGGTAGTTGATACCATTCATTCATTCATTACAATTCATATAATTTGGATTTGTAAGATTTATTTATAACTAATAGCAGTACCCGTATGCGTTGCAGTGCCTTTTTACCCAATTGCCCCAAAACGAGGGTAACGTTTTTCGGGAGTATGTAGGTATGTACATATTCTAATTCTTTGGCACTCTGTATTCTAAATGGCTTGATAGTTTTTAATATATGGGGTGACTTAAGACATAAAACTACGTATTTCAGTTAATTACGCAGTCGGGTATTTTTAATTAAAATTTTCGCGGGCGCACGCACAACTCACTAGTATCGTCATTGTAATCGGATAATGGAGAAACGGTAAAGAAGTGATCAAAGAAGACAGATGGACAAAGAAACTAACAAACAAATATTCATTTTTATATTTTACATTTTACAAATTATTTCATTGTAAAATAGTACTTTGAATTTGAAAATTGGCCTGCTAAGTTTGGAGTTAGGAGTTAGAATGTTTAGTTAACTACAAGAAACTATGCTTTTTCTTCATTATTTTACTCGTAAAGCTTTTGTTTCTAAGATTTTGCCAAGATCACATCTGTCACATGAGTGATGGGGAGCAAAATACTAAAGCAAATATTTTTTTATGATACTATCTATCACTGTCATGTTACTATGCTTTGTTTTATCAGTAACTTAATAATTTTAGAAACTAGGAACCTTCTAAAATCTTAGTTATAACGCTGTTATTAGACATCAGTCAATAAATTAAAAAGAAATATATAAGGTTATTTTTCAAAGACTAGCCAAATTTTAAACTTAAGTTCAAATATATAAATAATGGTATACTGTTATTGCAGTTTTTGAAAATACGAGTCAATAAGGCTTCTGCTTTTATTTGAAACTATCCCAAATTGAATGTGATTTATGGGCAACAACGTTTTCGCCTACCGATCAACCCTTACGAATGTGTGCGTGCGCAGTAAAATCAGAATTTTTGAGTTCTTTTTTAATTAATTTCTCTTCACCATTTGCTTATCTTACTTATTCTGAAGGTTATTGCAAAATAACCCTGTATATAGTACATACGAGTCAAATTTAATTAATATTGATCTATAAATCAAGAAAAAAAAATTTGATCAAATGTTAATTTTATTTGATTCATAAAAATCTATTCGGTTTAACAAGGGGTCGCTCGACATCTGATGCTGGCGTTGATCAAATATATTTTAAATGCGTTGGAGAATTCACAGGATACTTGGTATATTTTGTGAACTATTTAAAGCCTTCGATTGTATTTACCATAAGGAATTAATCAAGAAACTATAGCAATATGGTGTAAGAAGTGATTGTCCTTAATTTATTATTTCATATTTAAGTAACAGATCTCAAAAAGTAGTTATCAACGGTAAGAGTTCTTCCGGGTTAATAGTAGAAATGGGCTTGTTTCAAGGCTCAGTTCTCGGCCCCTTACTGTTTCCTGTCTATATTAATGACTATGTAAGGTAAACATAGTAGGAGATAACATGATAATATCATGGTCATCATATCATGATGATATAGTATTATTTGCTGATGATACTTCATTAACTTTTAAAACTAAAACGACAATTACTAAAATATGACTAAATAATGGTATATCTAAATCAGTAAATTGGTTTACCGTTAACAATTTGCATTTTAATGACACTAAAACTAAATGTATGAACTTTATGACTCTAAATGTCAAACATCTACTTAAATAATAATGTATTTTTAAATGCGGAAAACTCACTCTAGAACGCGAAGCTTCAATGGGGCGATATATCTAAACTAATACGTTTAGATAGCAGACTTACGTTTTGCAGCGTAGGCTGTAAAAATATTAGAAATCTAGAAAACGCTAGTCGTTGAAATGGTTACGCCTTTTGTACACACACGTTTTTTTGTCGTGAAAAACTACGGCGACGGTCGTCAGTGTTGTATGGAGAACTGTGAAAGTGTGTTCACTGTTACGGCGACTAAACGGCTCGGCGCCAAGGCCGTATGAGCCGTGTGTTCTCCTCGGCTCGGCCGCTCGGCGCGACATCGTGTTTTAACACAGTGTTTTATCGCAGTCTGTGGGAGTTTGTCGACGGTACCGGACGTATTCGCGACGGCAATTATTTCATGACGGCCTACATACGCCGTGTGTGTTATAATGGAGATCCGCCATTGTCAACGTATGGGGTATTCTACAGCTGCAAGTTCAGGCTCTGGATTCAGTTATCCACAGCCCTCGCATATGATTTTGAACAGGCATGCAGTTCTGTCTTGCAGCCAATTTCTTTTTATTTGTTTATTTGTTAATTGATAAAGTATCAACAAACAAAAGTCGATGTTTTAATTATTAATAACTTATTTCTTACCTCAACCTACAGGCAATATTTCTGCGGGCGATATACAGTCTCACGTATTGATGTTATATTTTCTGCCATAATTTTTGTAACAATTTATCGAACGTCGTTTTCTACATTCTAAAATAAATTTAAAACTTACCTTCGTCTTCCCTCAGTTGATTCTTGATGTACGGTATCCACCAAATTCCTCCTTTTTTGTATACTCTCCAAAACCTTCTTTTCCTTTTCTTTTTTTTTTGTGTTTTCTATATACATAAAAAGCAATGATAACTATTTTATTATTCAAGCCGCGCGTGTGTAGCCCGGCGCAGAATAAAACACAACTGGACTGCACCTGGCCGTTGGTTCGTCCGATGGTTTGCCGTGTCATATACAAGCTCGCACGTTTTACGCGCCATACCGTAAACAAACCGTGTTGTGTACAGGAGGCCTTAGACTAATTTATTTTAGCTATTTTCTTAGCATAATTTATCTCGTATGGTATTTTGCTTTGGGGAAAAGCGACTAACACTGAAATTAATCTAAATTTAATAAGAGAAACCTATAGTTTAAAAAAGAGTTAGATACTACCAAACAAAAATTTAAGGAAATTAATATATTAACTTCGACCTCAACGCGTTTACAATAGTTTAAAATTAAGAATTTTGTACAACTGATTTCAATATAAATTATTAAGAATAATTCAAAAACAATTGGTCAGATTTTTATCAAATTTATATGGGACCACATGTGAAGCACCAGCTTTCAAATAAAAAAGAATCATCGAAATCGGTTCACCCAGAAAAAAGTTATGAGGTAACACATATAAAAAAAAACATACGGTCGAATTGGGTACCTCTTCGTTTTTGAAGTCGATAGAAAATGTTATGTATGCATATGAGAATATAAGTAGTTTTAAAAAATAAGTGATAATTATTATGTTAATACTAGGAACAGACAAGGTAATGCCAGTTACTGAACTATATGTCCACTACCAAGTTCCAAAAATGTATTATACAAAGAGGGTTTAAAAAGGATCAATGAAATATAATGGAATTTATGGAAGATAATAACCCCTCGAAATAAAGTGGTCGCTACTAAACTATTTCTAATATGATCTGCTAAGTTAATTGTGTACCTTAATACATGACTATAAACTTCTTTTTTGAAAAATATTATTCCGCTGGGTTTCTTGCTGGTTCTTCAAAAAACAGGTATTTTCTGAACCAGTAGTAAATTTAACATAAGAATGATTTTCAATAAGTATAATACTTAATAATCATTAATATAATCTACATTAAAAGTAAAACACAAATAAAACCCATTTTTAATAAAATCATTCACTTTTATTTATACATTTGCAACATTTGATACATCACAAACTCTGTTAAAAAATCGATCTAATGACTCGATACACAACACTCGATTGAGAAAACAACACATTGTATACAATATCTGCACAAATCTGAAGGACTCAGATGTGGGCGAATTTTACACAAAAACACAACGAAATAACATGCTACGAAATCATACAAAAGTACAAACAATTACAAAATGAGATATGCACTTATAAAAACAAAAACTAGAAAACATCCTTAATATAATTAGATCATGAAAATGAACTGATGACAGTGTTATAGTGATAGATTTTTATTTCAACAAATTAGTTTATTCAGTCCCTAACTGAAGTGTATATAAAAGGCATAAATTGAAATATTTTATTAAATACTATATTTGTATAAAACAGTAGAAATATGTCACAATATTTGTATAATTCATTAGTTCACGTTAATTGAATAAACTGTATACACCATAATAATAAACTGTATACATTATAAGAATAATCTGTATACATTATAATACATAAAGTTATTCTCTTTAGTAAATTTCTAATTTCTGTAGTTTATGGGATTACAGTAAACAAAATATTTTGTGCGAATTCTATTTTTATTGACATTCCTGATAAACAAACAAAATGTAATGAAATTTCGTATTTTTTGTTTTGCACTTTCACTTATGAAACCGAAGTATGAGAAAATTGATCATTTTATAAGAACAAATATTTGAAAATAAAAGTATTTAAGAAATAATTCATAAATACAGGATGTTCATGCATTGTGTGACTTACAAATAGCTAAAGTAACAAGAAGCTGCCGTTCGACTAGATAATAAAATACATCGGTAAAATTGCTGTGAACACATTGGATGCACCAAAATGCATTTTTGTAAAATTTATTAGGAAATAATTTCTCATAAGACTTAACAACAGTTTGTTTCGCGGATTAAATAGTTTTGCTGGTTCTGTCAACAAATGTTGATGTTACGTATAACGCTGAGTGCCATTTTATTCCGAGGTCAGAGTAATAAGTATAGTAACCTTAGCGGTCAGCCGCCGCAGTCTACTTCACCTGAAGATGCCTCGTGTAGAGGCGAAACACGTGTCCTATTATTTTCAGTAGTGTGTCTTTCCTAGTGTACTAGTGTTGGGAGTAGTGGTGACGGGGATCAAACTAGGCAAGACAAACAAATGTACTTTATAACGCGGATCTTGATGGCTCCGTGGCGCAGTAACTTAGCAATCAGTTGTTGCGCTGGGGGCCGCGGGTTCGAATCCCGCACGGAACAAGTATTTGTATGGCCTATAAATAATTGTTCCGGGTCTGGATGTTTGTCCTTGTGCAATTTATGTTTGTAAACTGCCTCCATGACACAGGAGAAAATCCTAGTGTGGGGGTGACGGTTTTTTTAAAAATAAAACTTAGACACTTTTTACTGGTAATGAGGCATTCTATAGGCGACACTTAGGGCGTACTGTGAACTAGAGATCAGCATAACCATAAAGTTTGTTGACAGAACGGGCAGTCATAAAAAAATTATTTTGTTATTAATAAACTTACATTGAATTCACATTAATAATATACCACTCAAAGACTTATATAAAAATAAAATTAAAATTACAAAGGCACATAAGACATCAGATCGCGAGTAATTTCTGACTTCAAGGCACATAGTTCTCACTTAATACCTAACACGGTCCATAAACAGACCATAGATTAAAGTGAATTAATCATAAAAACTTTTAGTTTTAGTTCATAATAATTAGGCACAGCAAACCCTGTCTCTATGAGCTTCAATAATACTTCTCTCAAATTAAATCTTATTATAATACAATAGTTAATTTCATTCAGTTAATACATCAATAGTTCATAAATAATATTTGTTTTTAAATATTAAAATTGTAAAAAATAAATAAATACAGAAATATACAAAAACTAGGCGAAGGTGGTCCTGTGTGTTTCAGTCAGTTAAAATCTCAATGTTACGTTTATTTTGTTATTTTAGATTGAATTAATGATATTTAAAAAGTATAAAATGTAAAGTACGCTAAGTAGCTTAACAATGTTACGGCCTGCAAATAATTGTTTCGGGTCTGGATGTTCGTCCTTGTGAAATTAATGTGTTTAAACTTCTTCAAACGATACACGAGAAAATCCTAGTTTGAGAGTAACGTCTTTAAAAAAATTGTTCTGAAGTCGTGGCAAGGCTCACAAGTAGAGATTGTCTAGTTTAAAACTGTACGCGCTTTTCTCTTTTATTTTGGTAGATTATAGAATCTACATCTGCACGCCCTCCTATTTTGTTTTAGTAGCTTTTTGCATTTGTACTAATTTTAACATGATAAAAGCGATAAAATCTAACAAAAAAACTACAACAGAAGCGCATACAATTTTAATTAGACGATACCTAGATATGTTTTTATGCAGGAATTGAATAATTAGATTGTTTTAAAAATCTAAACATAGCTTTGGTCCAAATTTATACTGGACCACTGTATAAGCCCATCAATCATCAATCTCTAATCACATGCAAAGATTATAAAATTTTACTCAAACGAAGAGTCGTCAAGGTCTCCTAACCGAAAACCAAGTTGTGTTTTGCCAGACGTTTCAGTCCCCTTCATAGATTCGCTAATTTACAACAAAATAGTCAGCGTCTCCGATTTAAAACATTGGTATATTACAAGTGGTAAAATTAAAAATGTTGTACAACCGACTTCAATACAAATTATTAAGGATAACTCAAAAACTATTGGTCAGACCTTGATCAAATGTATATGGGACCACATGAGAAGCACCGGCTTTCAAATAAAAAAAATAATTTTTTAAATCGGTTCAAACGTCTTCCAGTAATCGGTGAACATAACTAAAAAAAAAATTCCGACGAATTGAGAACGTAAAGGTGCACTCTCTATTCCCTCATTCTCATATCACGATGGGACGGTAATCCGACATGACCGGAGAGATATCAGACACTGAACCAACGGCTTTACGTGCTTTCCGAGGCGCGGGGGTGAAACACCGCCAACTTCCTGACTCCGACTAAAGTCCAATCGCGGAGCACGAAGAATTTCGTACATTGAACTGTCATTACCTGTCTCTGTCACTCCCGCATAAATACAATGAGTCTCGCTCGCACAGATGCAATGGCCGCCGTCCTCAGGGATTGTAAACCTTTTACTGGAGACTATAAGGTTTGTTCTTGTTTGCATAATGTAGTTTTGGTTGGCCTTGAGACACGACAAACAGTCCTTGGTTTGCTTGACCTTGACGTAATTAATAATGTTTAAATAACGAACGACATTCCATCTTGGGATGCGTTAGTGATCGCTCAGTTTTCGGACACAGTTATTTACCTATTCTTAGTTTGTTGTTGTTTGTTAGTTTTTGTTATCTTGTTTTAATTGTTAAGTGGTTTTGTTAATTTGTTAAGTTTTATTCACTCTTTTAAAATGGAACCAGCGCCGTCTACCTCGCGTCCATTCAAGGAGTTTGTTTTTTCGCGGAAGAAAAGAAATATGTCACACTTTAGTGTATCTGAGAAGGTAATGATTATTAACGTTTAAATACGTTAAAGAATCCTGGCCTGCTGATAAATATCCTTCAAAAAAAGATATGAAGGACAAAACAGCCGATATCTTGGGCATTTCTAAATCGGCCATATATCGTATCTAAAAAGAATATACCGACACAGATACCGTCAAGCCAGCTGCTTCACCGAAAAAACGACTCTCATTAATTGAAATGATTGATGGGTTCGATAAATCGTGCATTAGACGAATAGTGCACAGCTTTCATTTAAAAGGAGAGTTACCTACAGCAAATAAACGTGCTACATATCATAAATACAGACGAATCCTTACCAAACATGGGCTTGTCATCGTTGAATAAATTACTGAAAGATTTGAAGTTTAAGTATGTCAAACGAAGGAGAACTAACGGGTTAATCGACAGAGATGACATAGCATTGTGGCGTATCAAATATTTGAAAAATATGAAAACTTACCAACAGCAACAACGACCAATATATTACTTGGATGAAACTTGGGTGAATGCGGGTAAGACTTATTTTTATTATTTTCTAACTGACTTAAATCTATACTAAAATTATGAATGTGAAAGTAACACTGTCTGTCACCTTTACACGCCTAAACGGCTATTAACTGTTTAAACCTTTGATTAGTTTATTCATTTACTTTTCAGGGCACACTGTTGGCAAGGTGTGGGAAGACACTAAAGTGCAGTCACGAAAACAAGCATTTTTGGAGGGTTTGTCGACGGATGCCAAGAATCCTACTTCCAAAGGCAACCGGCTAGTTATTTTACATATAGGAGGTGAACAAGATTGGTGCCCGAATCGGAATTGGTGTTTGAATGCAAAGGTACAGGCGATTATCACGAATCGATGAATGCAGCCAAGTTCGAACATTGGTTTCAAGCAATGCTACCGAGACTTGAGCCAAACGCAGTGGTTGTCATGGATAATGCCAGCTACCACTCAAGACGCCAGGAAAAAATTCCAGTTACTAGTTGGAAAAAAATAGATATTCAAGAATGGCTTTCATCAAAGCAAATTTCTTTTGAGGCAAAGGAAACAAAAGTCCAGCTCTTGAAAAAGGTGAAAGATGTCAAGATTCAGTACCAATCGTACGTTGCCGATGAGCTGGCAAAAGCAGTTGGTGTGGAGGTATTGAGATTACCTCCGTACCATTGCGAATCGAATCCCATCGAACTAGTGTGGGCAGACGTCAAGGGGTATGTGGCCCGAAAAAATACAACATTTAAGATGGCAGATGTTAAAAAGCTGCTCCATGAGGCTTTAGGCAACATTTCAGCAGAAAAATGGTAAAATTGCATCAGTCACGTAAAAAAAGAGGAATCGAAATTAGCTAGACTAGATGATAATGTAGACAAAACTGTTGATTCGTTTGTGGTAAATGTGACAGGCGAGATGTCTTCGGAAAGCAGTTATTCCGATACAGAGGAATCGGATTCTGATTTTTGATTTTTTTTCTGCCGAATTAGTAGATACCTGTCTAGATTTTTATTACTTGTAATATGAAATCTAAATAAATAATTTATATAATAATAATAACTATATTTCCTAAGTTGGTAAATTTTCTTTCTCCTTCAAATATTACATGTAAACCGCACTAAATACAAAAATGTTTGCGACCACTGTCAGTAGGTAAAGAGGTCATTGTACGAAATTCTTCGTGCTCCGCGACTGGACTTTACTGAGAATTTCCTTGAGAAAAAACCCAATAACTGATTTCGGCCAGACTCTGGATTCGAATCCGGGATCTCGTGATCAGCAATCGCGTTTACGACCACTAGACGAACGAGGCAATTAAGTATAATTATAGTTATAGCATATATACATCCCACTGCTGGGTACAGGCCTCTAATTTCTGACAAGGTTACAGAAAAGTTTATACTTCAAACTACTAATTAGTACTTTTGGGGTTCAGTTTCGAGACGCTACAACTTTTCTATACTTTTCAAATATCATTGAACTGTAGGGAATTTGTCAAGTAGGAATCTAATACCACTATAGTTAAAATAAAAATATTATATATAGGTATACATTAGTCTTTCAAGTCTTCAACTGGGATAGGTTTTTAAAAAAAAATCTATTTTTTTTATACCAGGTTATTTTTCTTAATATTATTACATTGCCATTCGATTCTGAGCTATGTTCAAAATTTCAAGTCTCTAGCTAATTGGGAAATTAGTTTAAAATCAATTACATAATTTGACACGAAAACGTGTTAATAAAAACGTGGTAATAAAATGCGGAGGCTCTCATGCATTAATCAGACCCCACAACTGAAGGGATTCCGAATTCATTGAAATGAATTTCTCCCTCTTTACCTAAAGGCAGTAATCTAGAGACGTTATATCTACGGTCTTACTCTTTTACTTAATGACATTAATAAGAGACAGATGACGATTCCTTATTTTAAGCAACTCTACCTTATAAAAATCGAAGTCAATTTAAGAAAAGCATAGTTGCTCTCTCTCTCTCTCTCTCTCTCTCTCTCTCTCTCTACACTTAATAACACTAGAAAGACAGTTGTAGAAATAATTATTACTTAAGTAAGCCATAATCGATGGTTATAAGTAATACTGTATATATGTAAATAATTACTATACATAATATCTACAATAATTTACATAACCAATTCAAGAATACTGCAAACAATATATAGTGGTATTAGATATAACTTGAACCGAAACAACAACAAAATTACAAGTCAGTACTAAGTTTTAACACAATATAAGTCATTCTGCTCACCGGTTCCTGATCAGCACTGGAGCTAAATTAGGCGCGACTGTTTCAAATAATGCAGAAGCACTTGATGCAGGAACTTGTACTGGTGCACGTTTTGTATGAGGTTCGCTCTCTGTTGGTGCAGCATGGTTATTGTCCTTGGGATGTCCAACTCCTGAAATTAGAAATTAAAAATAAGTGGTATATACATTCTGCAAACGCTAGGAAAATACCTAAGCTAGTAATACCAGTCTCGATACTCGACTTACACAGCGTTACATTGCCTCATCATCATCATCATCATTACAGCCCATCACAAGTCCACTGCTGAACATAGGCCTCCTCCAAAGAATGTCACAAAGCACGGTCCTGAGCCACCTGCATCCATCGACTTTCTGCATATCTTACCAGGTCGTCACTCCATCCAGTGGGGGGACGCCCTACACTTCGTCCGCCGGTACGAGGCCGCCACTCGAGAACTTTTTTTACCCAACGGTTGTCGGTTCTTCGAGCTATATGGCCGGCCCATTGCCACTTCAGCTTACTAATCCGTTGGGCTATGTCGGTCACTCTGGTTCTACTGTGGATATCCTCATTTCTAAGTTTATCACGCAGAGAAACTCCGAGCATAGCCCTCTCCATAGCCCGCTGAGCGACCTTGAGCTTCCTCATCCGGCCAGCAGTGAAGGACCACGTCTCAGTACCATAGGTCATTACTGGCAATACGCACTGGTTGTACAGTCTTGTTTTCAAGTTTTGAGGTATACCTGACGAGAAGATGTGCCGTAATTTCCCGAACGCTGCCCAACCGAGTTGAATCCGTCGATTGACCTCTCGGTCGAAGTTGGACTTACCTAGTCGGACTGTTTGTCCCAGGTAAACATACTCGTCAACAACTTCGAGCTTAGTGCTCCCAACAACTACCGGCATAGGTGTGACATGGACATTAAACATGATCTTTGTTTTGTCCATGTTCATCTTAAGACCTATCCGTTGGGAAACACTAATGAGGTCATTGAGCATCGTGCTTAGGTCCTCCAGCGATTCTGCCATAAGGACTATATCGTCGGCAAATCGAAGGTGAGTGATGTACTCGCCATTGATGTTAATACCGTATCCTTTCCAGTCCAGAAGCTTGAAAACATCTTCCAATGCAGCGGTGAAGAGTTTCGGGGATATCACGTCACCCTGTCTTACACCTCTCTGCAATTGGATAGGTTTCGTACTCTGGTTCTGTACTCGGATAGCCATCGTAGCCCTACTGTACAAGCACTTCAGCACTTCGATATACCGATATACCGATAGTCAACCTGGCATCGCTGAAGGGACTGCAGCACCGCCCAAATTTCGACATAGTGGCAAATTGTACTCCTCGGACTTCTGTAAAATTTTCCGTAAGGTATATGTGTGGTCTATGTTGCTAAAGCCTTTTCGGAAACCGGCTTGTTCGGGAGGCTGGAAGTCGTCAAGTCTGCGCGCGAGACGATTCGTAATGACTCTCGAAAACAGCACGTAGACGCGGCTCAGAAGGGAAATCGGTCTGTAGTTCTTCAAGAGAGCGTTGTCACCTTTCTTGAAGTATAAGACCACTGCATTTCTGCTCCACGCCTCCGGTGTAGTGCCACCATGGAGGACGGAATTAAAGAGCTTCTGAAGGACTTCAAGTACCGGTTTTCCACCCGCTTTCAGAAGCTCTGCTGTAATTCCATCCTCGCCTGGGGCCTTGCCGTTTTTAAGGTGCTGGAGAGCCATTCTAATCTCGCTCAGACTGACGTCCGGGATATCTTCGGAATAGTGTCGGATAAGACTCGCTCTTGGATCGTTGCTCACACTTACGTGTGGCTCCAACGATGATGTGTACAGCTGCCCATAGAACCTCTCAATCTCACTCAAAATCTCAGGTGTCCCGGAAACGACGCTGTCACACTCGGTCTTCAGCTTCAACACTTCCTGGCAGACAGATCTCTAGCAAAGACTTTGGAGCCCTGGTTCCGCTCGATCGCTTCTTTAATACGAGCAGTATTAATGTTGCGTAAGTCCCGCCGCATGCATTTGGAGATCTGTCTGTTCAGTTGCCTGTATGCTGTCAATTCTACTGAAGACTGCAGCTTCATATCCCGTCTAACAGCCATGAGATTAAGAGTGTGATCGGAGAGTTTTTGTGTTCTTCTGCGGCGGGTCTTGCAAAACTTAGCTCCGACCGCATGGACGGTTTCCACGAGCTTGTCATTCATATCGTCCACTGCATTGCAATCTTCTTGGCACTGAAAACGGTTTTGTAGCTCGAGCTGAAAGGTTTCGGGACTTTGGATTAGAGCACGAGGGGGACGGAGCGTTGACTTCATTAGACGTGACCTCTCCAACTTAACGTTTAGGTTCAGTGTGCCTCTCACCATTCGGTGATCGCTGCCGGTTTTCACCCTCGCGATCACTGAGATATCACTGAACAGTTGTCGTCGAGTCGTCACAATGAAGTCAATCTCATTTTTTGTGGAACTGTCGGGGCTCGACCAGGTCCACTTCCTGTGGGGCCGCTTCTGGAAGAAAGAGTTCATCATAAAGAATCCCTCTTTCTCTATGAAGTCGGCCAGCTGCTGGCCCCTTGGGTTCCGTTGCCATATTCCGAAATTCCCTACTTTCAGCTCACCGTTCTCTCTTGTGCCTAGTTTTGTGTTGAAGTCTCCCATTAACACCGTATAGTGGGTTTTGGAGGAATGCATGGCTCTAGAGATATCCTCATACATTTCCTCCACCTCCTCATCGGGGTGTGCCGAGGTTGGTGCGTAAACCTGTATGAACTTCAGCGAATATCGTTTGGTGATTCTGAGTATAAGGTACGCAACTCTCGTCGACACACTCCCAATCTTTACAACGTTGTTAACGAGAGACTTGCGGACGATAAATCCGACACCTCCTTGGGACAGATGGTCGCCCTCCCGATGATAGAACAAATTGCCGGATTCGAGGATAACCGTGTCGTCTCCCTCTATTCGGACTTCGGATAATCCTATGACATTCCAGCGCAACTTCTCTTCTTCCAGCTCCAGGATTTTCTCGTCAGTCCTCAGGGTGCGAGCGTTATAAGTTGCCAGGTCGAGTCGTAGTAGGTGGCAACCGAACCTCCACCGGAGATTCTTAGCACCCCCTGACCCGCCGTTACCATGGCCACCACCGTAGCCAGGAATTGCGGGGCCGCCGGGGACTGGGGGCCGTCTCTTCGTTACTTTCATGGGGGGTATATTGCCATAGTTGCGACGCTTGGCGAGCGGGTTGGCAACCGCAGTTTTTTATTGTTGTTTTGCTGTTATCAGAAAGATGCTGCTGCCCATCCTCTGCCTCAATTTCCCTCTGTCGCCTTTTACGACACCCACGGGAAGATATGGGGGTAGTGAGTATTCTTACTCGCCACTACACGGGGATTGCCTCATATATTGTTTTTATTTTTTATTTTATTTATTAATATACAATACTATTTGAGGTATTACCACTTTAATTTGTGAGTCTAGTGTTAGTATTAGGAAAGTAGTATTCGTGGTGAATTACGTGGACTGTCTGAACAAATGTCATCAATGCCTAAGTTACTGGATTCGGTAAAAAATATTCAAGCTGATTTGGCTGATCTTAAAACGATTAAATGTGAGTTGTCGGTTGTGAAAGATTCGCTAGACTACGTTCACGCTTCAGTTGACAAACTTATAGCTAGGATAGCCGAGGTGGATCGTGAAATTCAAACCCTTCAGAAGACCAAGGAAGATGTGTCCCGTCTAGAACAGCGTTTGCAAAAATTGGAAGCTGTTTTTAATGATGGGGAGCAGCGATCACGGTTGAACAACATTGAAATCAAAGGAGTTCCTATAACTAACACGGAAAATCTCTTTACTATTATATCAAAAATAGCAACCAAAATCGATATCAATATTAGTGATAACAACATTAATTACATTGCTAGGGTTCCTTCTCGTAATAATAAAAATAACAAAAACATAATTGTGTCTATGCACAATCGATATCTCAGAGACAACTTTGTTGCAGCAGCGAGAAAATGTAAATCCCTAACGCCGTTGGATATAGGTCTTAATGGTAGTAACAGAATCTTTATCAACGACCATTTAACGCTTGAAAACAAAATGTTATTAAACAAAACAAAGTCTTTGGCCAAGGAGCGGGATTTTTCGTACGTTTGGGTAAAGAACTGCAAAATCCTAGTACGGAAAAGCACAACATCACCTGTTCTTATAATAAAAACGGAGTCGGATTTAAGAAAAATAGTTTAAGGATTCACAAGTTACTGTTAAGTTTACTTGCTGTGCAAACGCAAAGTTTGAGAAGCGTTGGTATCGTCTATTCATTAATGATGTACTCGCACCTCGCTATTATTGGCGTAACGAAAGGACATGTTCTTGCTACCTGTGTTTGTTATTTTTATTTCTATTATGCTCATTATGCTGTTGTACTTAACGTAACGTTTTGCATATTGTATCTCACTTGCTTAGTTTCCATAATACCCTTTTTTAATTTTTCTTTCGCATATCCTAGATTTTTGCATTCCGCATTTTATTTCATTTCGCATGTTATATTTGTGCTATGTTATTTGTTTTATAGATTACGAATAATTGTTTATTATTATGTATACGCATATATGAATTATTTTTGTGTGCTTTGTATATTATTCACTAAGTTAATAATACTTATATTAACCTGCAGTAACTCTTGCACCGTGGTAACTGTAACAGGTAATCATTTGCTCTGCCGTTTAGGGTACACAATATACATTTACTATAAATTTCATATATGTCATATCTTAGCATCAGTTTCAGAGTGTAAGAGATTAACTATTATTACTCCACTAAAACTTTTACTTCATTGCTCGCGGGTCGTTGCTTATACTTATGTGTATTATTTGTATGCTCATATCGCGAAATATTTATGCATTCTCCTAATGAATAGTAGATTATTTTCTAATATACCTCAACGTAAGTTATTTGTAGTTGCTACTATTACCTACCGCGTTATTTTAGTGCTTATCCTGTTAAGAAAACACTCACATAAAAAAATATAATATATACTACCAAAACGTCCGGGGCTTACGGACTAAAGTAGCAACTATATATAGGAATATCGTAATGAATAATTACGACTTAATATGCTTAACGGAAACTTGGCTTAATGAGGACTTCAATGACACAGAATTATTTGACGACCGATATCTAGTTTGGAGGCGTGATAGGAATTATTCTGATACAGGTCAAAGCATGGGGGGTGGTGTCCTCATAGCTGTTCGACGAGAGCTTATAGTTTTTGAACGCAGTGAATGGCGTTCATCAGCTGAGGACATATGGATTACTCTGACCCTAAAACGTACATCGCCTAATTTGTGTTACAAATTAAATATTTGTCTTGTTTATATATGCTGTCAAAACTTAGGTAATTCCTTAATACAGCAATTACAATGTTTTTCCACTAAATTAAATGATATTGTGTTAAATAACTTGGCAGATGGTTTTTTACTTTTAGGCGATTTTAATTTGCCGAATATAATATGGCAGCCAGCTGACGATGGGCAATCTCAATGCCCTTTTAATATTCAAGGTCCCATTCAATCGGATTTTTTTGATACTCTTAATTTATGTTCCTTATCTCAATATAACAGTCAACTAAACTGTAACAACAGAATTCTGGATCTAATTTTCTGCAACAATTTTATAAATGTTCATAAATGTATAGACCCTTTAGTTTCGGAAGATCCTCATCACATAGCACTATGTATATCTGTTGACTTCATCCACCAAAATACGCTTTCACCGCAAACCAGAACAAAATTCCTGTATAATTTTGCAGATTACACTAAAATATGTCAACAACTTGATAGTACGGACTGGTCCAGTTGCCTCAGAATGGGTTCTTTAGAGGAGGCTGTATCCTTACTGTATGATAAGTTACAAATGCTAATTAACAAACATGTCCCTTGCAAAACTGTAAAATCATCTTCCAGATTTCCTCCCTGGTATAAAACACCCTTGATTAAAATCTTAAAAGAAAAATTTAAGTATCACTCAAAGTATAAAAAATATGGAAATACTTCCGACCTTGATTCTTTTGTTTTATTACGAGAACGTGGGAAGGTTCTTGAAAAAAGTATGTACGAAGCTTACATTCGTGATATAGAAAATAATATAAGCAAATCACCGAAAGCCTTCTGGAACTTTGTTAAGAGTAAAAAATCTCCAAGTTCATATCCTTCTATTATGAAATTCAGACAGTATTCGTCAGGCAAAGGTGAAGTAATTTGTGATTTTTTCAATCAGTTTTTTAAATCTAATTTTCTTAACGATTCCGACACAATTAATTTTAATATTATTGACTCGCAAATTGATCAATCTTCTATTGATATCAGTTCCATCGAGGTGCAAGAAGCAGAGGTATCCAGACTTTTAAAGGCTATAGACCTGTACAAGTCTGCTGGACCAGATGGTATCCCGGCTATCTTAATCATACGGTGTGCGGACTCTCTTACTTTGCCTCTGAGTATTCTGTACCGCCGTTCCTTAAAGGAAGGCATTTTTCCAAATATTTGGAAAAGTGCGTTTATTACTCCAATTTACAAAAAAGGACCTAAGGATGAGGTACAAAACTATCGTCCCATTTCCAAGCTCTGTTTATTCGCTAAAGTATTTGAAAAAATAATTTACAACCAGGTGTACTCTTCCCTTCGCCACTCATTTAGTGAAAATCAACATGGTTTCTTAAAAAACAGATCTACCGTGTCAAACCTTGTTATTTGTTCCGACTATCTAACTAGCTTTATGTCTAAACCAGCACAAGTAGATGTAGTCTATACAGACTACTGCAAAGCATTCGACAGAATCGATCATTTAATTCTTTTACGTAAACTCCTTGCAATGGGTATCAGGGGGGACTTATTCCGATGGTTTACGTCATACATCAGAAATCGAAGTCAATCTGTCGTCCTTGGTGGATATCGTTCGTCTGCAATCCATATATCGTCTGGCGTACCACAAGGATCCCTATTGGGGCCCTTGCTCTTCTTAATTTTTATCAATGATATCGACACGTGTTTTAAAAATTCCAAGATTATTCTTTACGCTGACGATATGAAAATCTTATGTCCTATTACAAGTTTGGAAAGTTGTTCTAGCCTTCAAAAGGATCTCTTCAATTTAGAAGCATACTGTTCTAACAATAAACTCGATCTGAATGTTTCCAAATGTTTTATCTGCTCATTTACTCGTAAACCTAATCCTATAATTTATAATTATAAATTAAACCATATTTCTATAAATAGAACCAGCACTATCAAAGATCTCGGTGTTACTTTTGACTCTAAATTGCTGTTTGACAATCACGTTGATAACATCGTTACAAAGGCTAACAAAGCGCTGGGTTTCATATTAAGGTTATCGGCAGATTTTAAAAGCATAAAAACCTTCAAAATTCTATATTGCGCTTTTGTACGCAGCCATTTGGAATATGGTTCTGAAATTTGGAATCCAAAATATAATGAATATGTGGATAGGATAGAGCGCATACAAAAAAGATTTTTGCGTTTTCTTCAATTTAAATCAAAAAAGTTTATACCCAGCTATACTCTTCGATGTAAAAAAAATCACATATTACCTTTATATGAGCGTAGAAATATTGCAGATCTCTCCTTCCTCTTTAAAATTATGAATGGTAATATTGATTGTCCTGAACTATTAAGTAAAATAGGTTTACACACCTCATCATCTGGTTTGCGGAAACCTACACTTTTATATGTACCATGCGTGAAAAGTAATTACAGGAAAAACTCTTTTATTATTCGATCATGCAGATCTTTTAATGCTATAGCACATACTCACAATGTGGATATTGATTTATTTCATTCCAGCGTTATCCAACTTAGGCGTTTACTTTCTAACAACTTCTTTTCTTTTTGATAATGTAATTTATATTTAAGTATACTGTTACTATATCTCTTCTGACACACTCTTGTCATATAAAGTATTATATAAGTGAAAACTTGTAAATGGCCTTCATTTTTGTTATAATTATATTATTTTTGTAAATTAGCTGTAAGTTTTCCAAGCAAATAAAAATAAAATAAAATAAAATAAAGACCTGTATTATTGTATGAATAATCTACCAGACTCTCGCCTCTCATATAAAATTTACTAATTAACAATACGAGGGTGACACTGAAAGCTCTTAGAAAATCAAAAACTGAACGAACTAGGTTGTTACTTTTATTATATATTTTCAAAATAGTGTCCATTTACATCAATACATCGCTGCATCCGATGGAACCACTGAGAAAAGAACTTTGTCCACTCGTCCTTAGGGGATTTTGCGCACGCACTCACTGCTTCCTCGGCGTCCATAAAACATTTTCCTCGAAGTTTTTCTTTTATTTTCGAAAATAAATAAAAATCGCAAGGTGCGAGGTCGGCGCTATAGGGCGGGTGACCCAGTAATTCCACATCTGGCGTCGCCAAGTAGTCGATTGTTGCTTGGCGGTGTGCGACGGAGGCGTTGTCCTGGTGAAGGAGGATCCTATTGCGAGGTCATAATACAATAAATCCAGCTTTCGTCATCCGTAAGTATGTCGAACACAGTATTTGATTCACCTCCGTTAAATCTTTGAACAATTTCACGACAACAATCAAAACGACGGAGTTTTTGGGCCCCTGTCAAATTATGAGGTATCCACCGGGCACAAAGCTTCTTGACCGCTAAATGTTCAGGGAGGATTTTGTGCACTTGACTCATACCGATGCCTAAGCTTGTCCGAATCTGCTGATAAGTCACTCTTTTGTCAGTCTCTATCATACGCCGCATAACACTGATGTTATCTTCAGTCGTCACCGTAGAAGGCCGTCCCTCAGGCAGATCATCGGTGAGATTTGTGCGACCATATTTAAACTCATTAAACCAGTTGTAATCAGTAGCACGAGATGGGGGTTCATCGTGAAAGGGCAATCGAAGTCTATCATAACTTTCTTGTTGACTTCAATGACATCGAAAGTCATAAAAAAACAATTTACGAAAATTTTCTCGCGTTATATTCATGCTGACGTGACACAGACAATTTTCAATTTGCCGCCAAATCGTAAACAAATGACAAATTAATAAAATACATACACAATAATATTGACAAAGAGTTCCATTTTCAAAATTTGAACTTATTTTTTTATTACCGGGTGTCCAGTAAGGGTACCGGGTATTTGACAGTTAAATAAAATGAGAAATACAATTAATCTTTAATTCAAAAACAGTTTTTTGAAAATTTATTTGGCGAATATAACATTATCTAAATGTGTCCCCCCACGCTGCTGGCACTCCTCTAACCTTGAACGCAGTTTGGCGACGACGCGTTGACAAAGCGAAGTTGGGATTGTCCTCATCTCTGACGTGATGTTCTCCTTCAATTGACTCAGATTCGTTGGGTGGTTATCGTATACCTTACCCTTAAGGTATCCCCATAAAAATAGTCGAGAGGACTAAGATCTGGACTTCTAGGGGGCCAGTTAATGGTGCCCCTACGCGAAATAACTTTGTTTGGGAACAATTCCTTTACAGCTTCTATTGACGCCCCTGCGGTGTGGCATGTGGCTCCATTTTGCTGAAACCATGTTCTTGAATTAAACCCTGGGAAATCTTGTAACGCGGGCGCCGAAAAAGTCCTTAACATGTCACAACAGCGGTCTGTATTCACCGTAACTGCTGTCCGTAACCCACGTCTGTCTTCATGGAAAAAGGGGCCGATTATGCCTCTACCAGAAAAGGCGGCCCAAACGATGACCTTTGGACAAAGAAGTGGCCGTTGATGTTTTGTTTTAGGGTTTTCTTTGAACCAGTAGCGACAATTCTGTTTATTAACGTCACCGTTAAGGTGGAAATTGGCCTCGTCGCTAAACAGAATATTGTCAAAGCTGTTGAATCGCTCTAGCATTTCAGTAGCAAAATTTAACCGACTTTCATAATCAGAATCCTTCAGTTCTTGGACTAACTAGATTTTGTAGTCTGTGAGATGCAAATCTTTCTTCAAAATTACCTGCAGTGAAGATTTTTTGATGTTTAGTTCTTGTCCTCGTTTGCGAATTGATAGCGACGGGATTTTCACGTACTGAAACTCTCACTTCTTCGATTGTTTCTGCATTTTTTTTAAATTTTTTTTTTATAGGATAAGGGTGACAAACGAGCACACAGTCCACCTGATGGTAAGTGGTTGCTGCGGCCCATAGACATCTACATCTATCCTCTGTTACAAATCAAAATGTAGATGCGTTGTCACCCGTGAGGACTAAGATGGAATGCTTCATTTCCAGTAAAAAGGGCCTCCGGCCACCTGCACTCACCAAGCGAAACGCAGAGGTAAACTTCTACTTCACGCTGGTTTTCTGTGAGGTCGTGGTACTACCCCGGTTCGAGCCGGCCTATCCGTGCGACAACAAAAGCTGCCGCGTGGCTCTACCACTGTTAAAGCATCTGCATCTCTAACGCTTCGCGGGCGACCTGTATTTTGAATTTTAACAGTCGACCCGGTATTCTCGAACATTTTAATCCACTTTCGTATGACATCGTCGCTTGGCGCTGTACGTGTGCGATATACACGCTGAGCAGTAACAATGGAATCGTTATTGCGATAATACGCTCGCACGCAAAAAGCGCGATGCATTCCGGGATACGGCTCCATGGCAACTAAAATTCCACGAACCGACGCGCGCGACGTTGCCCTCCCCGCGCCCCTGCTACTTCACTTGACGCCGTGAACCAATAAACAAACTCCCGCTACTCTTACTGGGCACCCAGTATATAGTTTACTAGTGGCCAGTTCTAAAAACTTTCAGTGTCACCCTCGTATAACTTTGACTTTGGGTATGTACACTTTGTGTGACAATAAGTTATAATTCTAAGTAAAGTATTAACTATTTTTTTCAGGTATTAAAGTTATAAAAATTAAATTACACGTGAGCGCAAATTGATTTAATTATTATAAAAATAACCATTTCAATTTATGGGGCAATGCCATGTACATTTAAGAAGAAAACACCACAGATAATATTTCAATATTTAATGCTTACCTATAATTTTTCAATACTTTGAATGAAACTAACAATACAAACTAAAAATTTGATGTATTACGGTAGAATTTCGATTACTAGTAATTACAAATTAACTCATTTTTATAAGTATTATTTGTTCTAAAAAGACTTTTCTTGTTTCTAAGATCTAACAGTGCGATGCATGTAGGCGTGCGTACGAATGCGTAAGTCTGTGCGTGCGTGCGTACGTATAGCTGTGCGTGCGTGTGTCTGTGCGTGCGTGTGTCAGCGCATTAGTACGTACTTGTGTGTATCTGTGTGTGCGTGCGTACACATGTGTTTCAGTGCGTACGTATACGTGTGCGCGTGCGGTACCTGGTTGTATGTACGAGTGTCTGTGTGCGTGCGGTACCTGGTTGTATGTACATGTGACTGTGTACTCTTGCGGTACCTGGTTGTATATACACGTGTCTGTGTACGTGTGCGTGCGGTACCTGGTTGTATGTACATGTGTCTGTGTACGTGTGCGTGTGCGGTACCTGGTTGTATGTACATGTGTCTGTGTACGTGCGCGTGTGCGGTACCTGGTTGGTGTCGAGCACGTGCAGCAGCAGGTGCGCGGCGAGCGCGACGCCGCTGCGGCCGGCGCCCTGCGGACACACCACAGCGAGCGGCGCGCTGCCGCCCCCCACCACACCACCCGCATCCTCTCCCGCCTCGCACGCCAGCCGCAGACCGTTCAATTCCGACAGGAACTCTGCGCCACGACAAATTGTACAGCTAATAATCTTACGCTCACCGAATTCTAATGTTAGAAAAGTGTCAACGAGAAGGAGACGTGTTGATTTGTATAGGACTTAAATTAGACTAATCTTTATTTTACACTATAAACACATATATTGTCGTGGAAGCTGCACTACAAAATGCGGCTGGTTAGGACTGAGGTGAACTTCTTCTTACTTATCATCTTACCATCAGGTGAACTGGAAGCTGGTTTGTCATTCTTATTGTAAAAGAAAAATAAAAAAAGAACATTATATTCATATGAGAAAGTACAATAAAGATTGCAGAATCGAAAGATGACAACCGGATACTGTGTCCCATGAACATCTGTATCTATCCTCAATTTAAAATCAAAATCCACAATGCGTTGTAACCCCTAAACACCAAGGTAAAATGCCTCGTTTCCAGTAAAATAGGTCCCCGGTTCTTTACACTCATTATACGAAACTCTGCAACGTTAAGCTGCTGTTTCACGTCAATATTCTATATAAGCGTGGTCCTTCCCCGAATCATGATCTTGACACTTTTTTTACTCTTTATCAGTAATTGCTAAACATGCATTCTCCGTTCTAAAAAGAAGTTGCTGCACTAATATTAAATAGTTTGGAAAATCCAAAAGTGCACGCCTCATGAGCGTTTCATTTAGTTTTGATAAAAAACAAAATTACCAAAATAAATAATTACACAAAGTATAAAATCGTTATAGGCTATATGATAAAAATGAAAGCGCCTTTTAATTTTTAGTAGCAATAGAAATTATAAAACTTGAAAATTATTTTATTAACAGACGACGCATACTATTGATATAAAATAGGGAACCAGTTGATGTAATTCTGAAGCTAATAAAAAAAAACCCGGCCTCGATACGTCAATTTTTCGGGAGTTATCGTGATCACATACAAAATGAACATCCGGATGTAAAATGGTTTTCAAACCATTTTTTATCAAAGTAGCAACATAAAATGATTTTTATAAAATATAAGATGCATTAATTAGTGTTTTCTTGATATAACTGCGACGGCTACTCATATTATCGTATAAGTGCAATATGGTTATAATAGAGGCATTTTAAGACCACAAAATTGTTTGACCTTGTCCTGTCGAGAGTAATGCACTACCTAATAATGCTTCGCGTTATGAGGCGTGCAAAAGAGATGAAGTTGATTGCACGAAATACTAAAAATCTGACTGAATTCTAAAGAATTCGAAGCTACACTGTACCAAAATAACATAGGCTACGTTTAATGGTGAACATCTATCATAAATCAATTCCAATGACTAAGGGTATCTAATTCTCCACCCGCGCCAACACAGGTCAAACTCTGGTAAAATACAAACTAAGGCACTCACATACGCCCGTACCTGCAACCCCCCCCCCCCCCCCCTCCCCCCACCACACATACACACACACACACCTATTTAATAACATTAAATTTCTTAAACATATTTTTGTACCCGTTTAACTAAAAAAATAATTTTAAATTAATATAATATAAAAAATGACCTATTGACTAGGCTTACTTTAAAGAGTGGAACTAGTTCCTGAAACACACTTATACTATCTCGGGGGCAAGGGAATCAATGAATTTTTGTAAAAAGTTAAGACTTTTTTTATTTATTTTTTATATTGCAATATACGGGCAAATTTGCAAAGAAGTTTCAGAATAGGTAATATATGCGAATGGTGAAAAAAAAAGAAAAAACTAAAACATTTTTATCTTTTATATTCAAAACTAGCTGTCCCTCGCGACTTCGCCCGCGTGGAGTTTTAATTTTTTTTACTACGATTTCATGGGTTTTAATTTTTTGCGCGGAACTCTAATTATTTTTCTAAAATTAAAGTAGCCTAAGTTACTCCTTATAACATCAGCTACCTGCCAGTGAAAGTCCCGTCAAAATCGTTCCAGCCGTTTCGGAGATTAGCCGGAACAAACAGACAGACAGACAGACAGAAAGACAGACAAAAATTTTAAAAAGTGTGTTTTTGTTATAAGTACCGTATACACTTTCATATGGATTTAGTAAAAAGCTGTTATTTTGACATTACAAACAGACACTTCAATTTTATTTATTTGTATAGATGTGTGGAAATGCATTATTTTAATGGATTGTCATTATTTCATAAATATGTAGCGCCTACTATTTTACGCACACATACGTAAGGGAGTGTTGAATTCAGAAGCAGTTGGTGTCGTTCGCCCAGTTCGGCGCTCGCGCTTGGTTACAGATTTAGGTTTTTTTTTTATAGGATAAGGGTGACAAACGAGCACACAGTCCACCTGATGATAAGTGGTTGCTGCGGCCCATAGACATCTACATCAATCCTCTATTACAAATCAAAATGTAGATGCGTTGTCACCCGTGAGGACTAAGATGGAATGCCTCATTTCCAGTAAAAAGGGCCTCCGGCCACCCACACTCACCAAGCGAAACGCAGAGGTAAACCTCTACTTCACGCTGGTTTTCTGAGAGGTCGTGGTACCACCCCGGTTCGAGCCGGCCCATCCGTGCGACAGCAAAAGCTGCCGCGTGGCTCTACCACTGTTAAAATCTAGGTATCTAACATTTGTTTTGACTCGGTAAAGACAACTGACTTACGTTTAGCTTAAGGAGGGTTTAAGTGGAAATGGACGAAGACTTTTCCTATATTACTTTTATTTTCTAACTTACAAGTTAAATTAACTACTGTGACAATGTGAGTACACAGGAATACTAGACTACCTAACTTAAGAGGGCGGTACTGAAAATTTCGGGAATCAAGGAAGTGACACAACATTACTATTTAAAAATGTATTTATTGCTTTTCGAAGTATTCTCCGCGAAATTTGACACATTTTTCCATACGATGGAACCAATCATTGAAGCAACCATTCCATTCGGAAGTTAGGGTCTCCAAAATGGCCGTTTTGTAGGCGTCCACAGCTTCTTCAGGTGATGAAAATCTCTGTCCACGCAATATAATCTTTATTTTAGAGAAAGTATAGAAATCATTAGGGTTTAGGTCGGGGCTGTACGGCGGATGGTCTAATAATTCTATGTTTTCTTGCTCTAAAAACTCTTTTGTTCTGTGTGCGGTGTGAGAACTCGCATTGTCGTGATGGAGGATGATGCGGCGGTTGCAGTTCTCTTTACGGAGTTCAGAAACGACCTGTGGCAAAAAAATGCTAGCATACCATTCTGCATTAACCGTTCTTTGTCCCTCAAGAGGAATAGTCGTAACATGGCCGGTTTTGGAGACAAACGTGGCCACCATTTTTTTTGCAACACTCCGTGAACGAACACTTTTTGTTGGCTTTAACTCATTTTCGAACACCCGAACTCGTGACTGGTTTTTTGTTTCGGGTTCGTACGCGTATATCCAGGATTCGTCACCTGATACGATGTTGTATACGGCATTTGAGGATCCTGCGTGGAATCTTTCGAGAGTTCTGACGCACCAAGTAACACGAGCCGCTTTTTGCTCTTCACAGAGCGAATGCGGTATCCATCGGGAAAACAATTTTTTTACACCTAATTGTTAATGCAAGATTATTTGTATTTGTCGATCTTATATATGTAGATGTCGATCTTCCTCAATCAGCTTACGCCCAGCATCAACGTTTTCTTGGGTGACTGCAGTTTTTGAACGACCTTGACGGGGATCATCACTAAGCTTGACACGTCCACGTTGAAATTCAGCAAACCAGCGATAAATTGTGGTTTTGGATGGGGCTTCATCACCAAATGCAGAAATCATCCGGTCAACACACTGTTTTTGTGTTAAACCACTTCGAAAGTCATAATAAATCATCGCTCTTGAATTTTCTCGAGTCAATTCCATTTTCTCAACGACTAAACAAGTTTGACAAAACCTTGTGACAAGACCGAGAATCTTTTTTAAAATAAATAAATGGTATTCGATTTTTAAAACCAAGGAGTTTTCAATTAAAAAGATTTTAATATGACAGGAACAGTGGAAATATTCCATTCCCGATACTTTTAGTGCAGCCTATGTACAAACCAAACTACCACTGGGCCATTTTAATAATCAAACTGGGTTTTACAATATGTTGAATATTCTTAAGCCTTTGAAAACGTGCTGTTGTTTGCTTAGCAAGCGGTGTTGTATAGTAGGTGACTTCCTGCGAGGTGCCGGTGGTGCCGGTGCATATGGATATCTCCCGGCCGGACGAGTGTTGATTTGACCGTGACTTCATTACGTCAAGTGTACTAATTTTAAATTTTCGTAAGTAGTATTACTTGTCACTTCGTTAGCAACGACGCCACAAAAATATTCAAAACACGAATACTATAAAATGGTACGGTATTACATTTTAAGTAATGAAAGTTTATGTGGTGCGCAAAGATTATACGAAAGTGAGTCTTTACCGCGTTTGCAAAGACAAGAAACTAACGCACCACCCAATCTGAGAACAATTTTTGCAGTTAACCAGTAATAATCCCGGCTGTCGAAAACGCAGTGATCGAGAAACTCCCGCGCTAGCATCAATGATGCAGCTCGAGAATTCAGAGTTAGTTAGAACTACGAACTGGAAACTACTATACTATTCTAGATATCACCAATTTCATTAGCAACGTGTGCAAGCACTGAATAATAATGAAAACATTTTTGTGAATGGTTAGTGTTATTTAAGAAATTGCATATTTATGTTGTAAATAGTTTATCGTTTTAAATTGTTAATAGTTATAAATACTTGATTCCAATTTTTTAAGTACGTAATAATAAAGACAGTCAACGATTACGTCGTTGAAATGTGTAAAAGGAAATATTTTATTTACTGCGACAATCCTAAGCCCGTTTAAAGTATGAAGGTAAAATTGGAATCAGAATTCGCGTCGCGTAGTTATCAACTCAGTAGCGAGCGTGTTATTAAGGAAGTAAATAGTAGGCAAAAGTTCCGTGCATTGATTCGTAAACACACGAGCGCGCGTATGCTGTAGTTGTTGCTCATAAATCCCGTTCATCTTTGAATATTTTCAAATAAATGTAGAAACATTATTTACGTGTATTTTTAAAAACTGCAAAAAGTGTATATCAACCTGTATAAAACAAATTATAAAATTATACAAAAAGTTGAATAGTTTTATACGTGGTAGAGCTACGCTGTAGCTATAATATTATGGTTGTAGAATGAATGGGTTTGACTGGGGAAGGAACACGCTTTCACATAATTTAAGCGTGAAATACCAGCTTAATGCTGCTGTGTTTCCTGTGGTGTGTATATAGAACCGGCGATCCTTTTTACTGGAAACGAAGCATTCCATATAAATTCTCAGATGTGATAACGCATCTGCATTTTGTTTCTGGACCACAGCATCCACTTGTCATCAGGTGAACAGTATGGTAGATTCTCAACCTTATTCTATAAAAAAAATACAAGTCAGACACTGGTAAAATACAAACTTAGATTGTTATACTTACCAAGGAATTGTGAAACGTCGTCCGGCACATGCTGTGCGGGCGACCAGCGCGCGAACTGCACGTGCCACAGCGTGCGCACGCGCGGCGCGCCCCCGCCCCCCGCGCCGCCGCCCGCACCGCCCGTCCGTCGCACGCGCAGCCGCACGGACCCGCCCCAAGCCGCCTGCGACCAGCGCGACGTAGACACGTTGAACTGCACACACACACACAAGCACGTCATCATCATCACCATCGTTAGCTGCAGTGGCGTCGTGTGGCGAGTCGTCCACTTCCTTTTAAATCAAATATGTCTATGTATAACGCTAGACGGACACTACACTGTGCACTTTGTTACTGTCTCGTTAGTCTAGTGGTCGCAAACGCGGTTGTTGATGATAAGATCATGGTATGAGCCCCGAGTCGGGTCAAAAGCAACTATCGGGTTTTTTGTCAAGAAAGTCTCAATAGCAGCCCGGATTCAGGCAGTTGACGGTGTTTCAACTCTGTGTCTCGGATAACACGTAAAGTCGTTGGTCATTCGCCTGATCTCTCTCCCGTCGTCTCGGGTAACCGTTCTATCGGACTGAGGTTGAGGGAATAAAGAGTGCACCTGTACTTGCGCATACACTTGGACAACTATAATCCTGACCGCCATTACCCGAAACTAAGTCTGGAAAACAATATTATTACTTGGTTACGTTCAATTCTCCATAACTTCTTTAGTCGCCTTCAAACAACCAAGAAGCCTAGTTCTTAGTTTAGTAAACCGTAAAAGTTGTTTTCGACAATCTAACATGGATTTTGTGTAATGTGACTAAGAAAAAGCTGTTATTATTTATGTGCACACTATGTCACCGTGATTTGAAGTTTATTCCAGATAAGTACGAATATGTAACTTTATTTCGTATTTGGCTGAAAACATTAACTGGCGTAAATGAAAATATAACTGAGTCAAGGGCATATTTACCGTGCCAAATGACCAATGACGTAACGAAAATATTCTAACCGCGGATACTTTTAACTACGAAATGGTGTGATATTACATTTTAAGCAATGAAAGTTTACGTGGTACGTACAAAGATACTAAAGTGAATCTCTTTACCGCGGTGAGAAATTAGCGTACATGTCGTAATTAACCTACCAATCGCAGAAAAAATTACAGATAATCAAACAATTCAAGTGCAGTGCGCGAAAACTTAAATAGTGAATCTGCAAACTCACCGGAACTTTCACCGTTAGTCTTTTATTTGTGTATAAAGTCTTGTATACGTCAAAGAGGTCCAAAATGAAGACTGCCATATTAAAATTATTGCTGCGTTCACGAAAGTAAAAACAGGTAATAAGTGTAAAAAATATTTTAACAAAACGTGCTCGATGCATAAAGAATGTGGCTCGTTGACTCGTGAACGTTCGGCAATCTTCGGAAGCCCTCGGCTGATCGGAAGCAACTTGTTCGGTTTTTCCAAACCAAGACCAAAGAAAAATGTTTCTACTCTAGTAACATTATTCTATTAACATTAGTCCACTTAGGTCCACGTATGGACACAAGCATTTTGATTTGTAGGTGAATGTGACCTGTCCGTAGTCCTTGGCTTGGTGCTCGGGCGGCAGGTAGGGCGGCGGCTGGTCGGCCACGAGCGCCAGCAGGCGCGCGCCCAGCTGCCACACGCACTCCCACAGCTGCGCCGCGCTGCCCGCGCCGCACTGCACCGCCACGTAGAAGCGCTGCGTGCTGCCCACCGTCATCTGCACACCACACAAACCAAACATCTAATCATATTACATCTTCTTGAAAAAATTAACCCTCTAATATTATTATACTATATAAGTATGTATTTAATTCATATGTTTTGAGTCTCTTATAAAACATATTCTTAAAAAAAATCTAAAAAAGAAAACAAGTAATGCTATTGTCATTACTAATTACCGTTAACCACTCCAAGTAATCTTAAAATGCTTGTGCCAGTTCTAGTCGAAATGCGGATTCAAATTTGACTTCCCGAGTGTGCAGTCCGCTTCCTTAACCATTAGGCTACTGTCGCTTATCTATATATTAATATAATCTTATCTATATATTAATACATGAAGAGAAAACTTTGTACCCCTTTTACAGCCTATTGCGCACCCGGAGGAGTGTGATATTTGGCATAATTTATTTATTTATTTACTACCTCACAATTGTTATTACAGGAATGGAGCCTAATGCAACAATGTGGCCACTAATGTAAAAAAGACAAATAGTTTAATGTTACCTTCTCGAATTCCGCCAATGTACAATTAAATATGTCTAATCGTTGTGCTACGATGTTAAGCATTCTAGCTGCACGAACAACTTTAAAATATTTGTATGAGCAACTGGTAGGTCCAGCAACTCTCCCCTCAGCCCCCGTCGCAGCCTAGGATTAGGCACGAGCAACCGCAGTGATTTTAGAATTTCCGGATTGTTTAATCTACCACGTAATATCAAGTACATGTACTTAAGTAGCGCAAAGTTCCGTCTAACCTCCAACTTATAATATCCAACCATTCCTATTACAAAACGGGTTGGATACATAAGACGATAAAAAGGGTACACCCCGTATTGCTTTAAATAGAGGTACCGGGTAGACTTAGTCTGTATTCTCTCCAGCATGAGGTTATACTTGGTCTCATAAGGACACCAGATGATAGCACCGGTTTCGAGATTGCTTCTTACTAAAGCATTATATAATTATTTCACGGCGGCAGTGTTGAGGAAGTCATGCGTTTCACGCATTATGAAGCCCAAGTTTTTTAAAGGCCTTTTTACACACCTGTATAATATGAGTACGAAACGTCACGTCCTCGGTAAATAAGACGCCAAGATCACGTATACAGACAACGCGATTGATGACATCCCTTTCCATGGGGTAATTGAAAGGTATCGGGGGCCTCGAGCGTGTGAAAGACATCACGTTACATTTAGATATATTAAACAGCAATTTGTTCTCCCGAACCCACTCCACCACCCGATCAATATCACATTGTAAGTGATCGCAATCCTCGTCGGAAGTAATTCTCAGGAATAATTTGAGATCATCCGCAAAGAGTAAACAACTCGCGTTTCTCACCACCTCTGGAAGGTCATTTATCATAATGATAAATTCTAACTGACCCAAATTACTCCCTTGACCGACTCCTGTAAGGGTTAGATACGAGTTTGAGGTGTAGCCAGCGTAGTCCACGAATTGCCTTCGGTTCCCTAAATAACTAGAAAAGAACTGCAAGAGTTCTGGAGTGAAACCAGCCATTGCAAATTTCCTCAACAAGACGTCATTGTCCACACTATCGAAAGCCTTCCTATAGTCGAAATAGGCTACATCCAGCTGGGCACCGGTCTCTGAATCGAGAGCTGGTGCTAGTTGAGTTTATAAGGAGATAGAGTGTGGAAAGCTAAACTTTAGAATAGAATAGAATAATTTTTATTCAATATAGATTATTACATAATACTTATTGAGAATATTTTATTTATTTACCACTGGTTCGAAAAATACCTCTGTCCTGAGAAGAACCAGCAACAAACCCAGCGGGACTTATTTTTTAAACATATTTATAATATGTGTTACAAATACATCAAATAAAATAAAATCTTCATTGTTCACGTTCATACTGCCAATCCAATGACAAACACAAATAGGCTATGGTCAAACATATTAAAACGTTGGCAATTAACTGAATGAACTGTGAATTTTGTGTGATTTTTAATGTTCCTTTTTCATTAGTTTGTAGAGTGAATTTCAAGGCAAAAAGCGTTTATTTTATATTTTGTTTAATACATACCTGTTTTATTAATTTGTAAGCGATTAAGATAACTTCAAATGCGTCATTAACTTTTTTTTTGTGCAGTTCACGTTTTCATTCCGAACATGGCAGACGCGTTCTATATCATTATCAATATCATTATTCAGTTTAAATAAAATAATTTTCTGTCTTATAATATAATCTATCATTAAAAAGTGTTCCGTACATCTTGTATTGTGACCACAAATTTCACAATTTTACAGTAATTTTCTTATCTTAAATAAACGTGCAAAAAAAAGTGGCTAGGTTAATTAAAATTAACGTAAATTCTTTTAGAAGATCACCTAACTTTGACTCTTCATTAAAAAAAAAAACTTACAGTACAACAAAGTTACTTCAAAAGATGCCCCATTTATCCCATATTTGAAAATGGTATAATAATAGGTATCACTTTTCATGCTCAAAAATAAAATTAATTTGATTTTCTAAAATAAGACCTAAAATCAAAACAGTTACACACCTACACCACAATACATTTCATCTATTAAATACTGAATTCAACAAGTGCAAATGTGACAGAAATGTTTTTGGATGAAAAAGATGATAAAACTTGCTTTTCACTATGGGATATAATATATATGTATATTTTATAGGATAGGGTGACAAACGAGCACACAGTCCACATGATGGTAAGTGGTTGCTGTGGTCCATAAACATCTACATTTATCCTCGTTTGCGAATCAAAATGGAGATGCGTTGTCACCCGTGAGCACTAAGATGGAATGCCTCTTTTCCAGTAAAAAGGGTCTCCGGTTCTCTACACTCACCATACGAAACACAGCAGTGTTAAGCTGCTATTTTATGCTGGTATTCTATGAGAGCGTGGTCCTTCCTTGGTCGAGCCGACCCATTCGTGCTACAACTATACTACTAGTATAGCTGCAGCATGGCTCTACCACGTATATATCCTGAGATATAAATTATATCCCGCGATTGGCTTTCACACTGAGTTATATCTTTTAACCAGTGTGCGTACGTCATTAGATTACATTTACACCGCACTCGTCGTTTACAAACAAAATTGTCTTCCAAACAAAATGGATATTGTTTTTCTTGATAGCCTCGACAGTTCATCAGAGGGAGATGATGCAAAATTCGGTTTATGTGTGTTAGTTATAAGTAAAAACAGGGAGCGTTGATACTGGATATCAAATCCTATAAAGTTTAGAGAGGAATATGGTGAATTTATACCTTTTAATGAATTCTGAAGTACGTAGAAGATTAATGAAGATATCTTACATGTCAGTGTAAACGATTCCATTAAAAAGTGCGGTGAGCGATATTAATTTATATCTGGAGATATAATATATATTAAATTATATCCCATAGTGAAAAGCGGGCTTGACACCATTTCATGTAGAGTTAGAACGAGACAGGTAGAGATGCTATTTGATCTGATAGGCTGAAGCAGATAGTGAAGCTTTGGCGGTTGTTTGTCTTTTAATTGTCAGTACGCTACACTCCTTTGTTTAACGCGCATTTTTTATATTTGTGTTGCTCCCGTTTCCGTACTAACCATTTTGGTTTTGCGAAATTGGACTTCATTCTTTTTTGTTTACTGACCTAGCTTTCTTCTAGACTTATAATTGTGACACTTGAATATTGTGTTTTGCAAACTCTGCAGCCGTTAAAAACCAGTGATTTGTGTTTTCTACGCTACTTCGGGTAATACGAATCATGCCTTATCTTTACTCAGCTGAAGAATATGTGAACATGCACCTCATCTACGGAGAATGTAGATTTATCTACGGAGAATGTAGATTTAACGCTAGTGCCTCAGCCAGGCTTTATCGAGAAAGGTATCCGAATGCCGAACGTCATCCGGATCACCGCCTTTTCCTCCATGTACATCAGGCTTACTCGGAGGGACGACTACCTGGTGTTCGAAACCTTAGTGGAGAATCCCGAGAGGACTATGATGACGTAGTACTCTCGGGGTCTTCGTGGACGTGGATTTCAACATTCATAATGTTCATGGTTGGCATACTGACACCCCACATTTTTAGCGAGAGGATCGATCGCAATGCCAATTTAAAATTAATTTGGGGACTGGAATAATAAACGGGCAAATTATTGGCCCCTTTTGAATTACCGAGCACCTTGAATGGTGAGAATTATATGAATTTTATCGAAAACGATTTGTAAACTGGTTAGAGGATAAACATACTCCGAAGAATGTGGTTTCAAATAGATGGTTGCCCAGCACATTATGCACGTCCTGTACGGGACTATCTAAATAATGAATTTTCTGATACATGAATTGGCCGACTCGGTACAATACTTCTTGGTGGCCACCTCACTCTCCAGATCTAAACCCTCTTTTTTTACTGGGGTTGCAAAAAAGACAAAATTTATGCAAATTCAAAACATAACCGAACTACACCAGATGGTTAGACCAACTGCTGCAGAAATTAATTTAAAAAGATACGGAAGATTAGTAAAGCGATCTTTTCTAAAATAAAAAGATATAGCCTGCATTCATGCTGAGGTCAAATTGAACATTTTTTATTACTTAAAATATAATATTTTCGTTATAAAAAATGTGAAACAAATTCCATTCTGAGGTACCAATATTAGTTATTGAGACTACTTGCGTAATTCAGTTTATTCCAATTTTTAAAATACACCATAATAATGACAACATTTGCTTATCAACGACTTAACCGCTGACTTTTTTTTATAGGAGGGGGTAAACAATCATACGGCTCACCTGATGGTAAGTGACTACCGCCGCCAATGAACAACTGCAACACTACGGGAATTGCAGGTGCGTCATTATTATGGTGTATTATAAAAATTTAAATAAACTATTAACAACTAAATTACAGAAGTAGTCTCAATAACTAATATTGGTACCTCAAAATGGAATCCGTTTCTCTCAACGCATAGACGAGCACGTTTTCTTAAATTATTTATCTACACTTATTACCTGTGCTTGAGCACTTTCAACTTTAGTGAATGCAGCAATAATTTTGCTGCGGCGGTCTTCATATCTTTGAGCATCTTTGACGTAAACAAGACTCTTTATATCACCCCACAGATAAAAGTCTAACGGTGTCTAGTCTAATTAACCTCAATCTACCTATGTTCATAATATTCACTATTTAAATTACCGCTCAATGCACTTGAACAGTTTGATTAGCTGTTCTATGATTAGTAGTTACACGTACGTTAAGACGTACTGCCGCTGTAAAGACTTTCATATAATCTTTGCGCATCACGTAAACTTTCATTGCTTAAAAATGTAACACCGCACCATTTCATAGTTGTCGTGGTTCCAATATTTTCGTTCCGTCATTGGTAACGAAGCGACACTTTCTAAGAAAATAGCACGCTCTTATGTGATGAGGTCACGGTCAACACTGTTGGCTGTCAGCTGGACGGGCGGACGTAGGTACACAGCTTTGTAACGGTTAACGCAAGGGAAGGGCGCGGGAAGACGCGAAGGGTACCAAAATTTTGTAACCGAGCGACCCTTACGAATGTGTGCGTGTGTAGTAAAATAGTAGGCGTTAGATAATTATAAATGACAATCAGTTAAAATAATGCATCACCATGCATTCTGAATTTAAAACATGAAAAGGGCAGACTGTTTGAGATTTTTTTTTATTATCATTCGCCTATATTACTTATCTGAACCTTCTCTGAAAATCTGGGCGTATGTTGCAAAATAACCCTGTATACATTGAGAATTGAAAGTGAAATACAGCTTGCTTTATAAACAAAAGAAATTTTTTTATCAATTACAGTCGAATTTCGACTACTTAATGACCACCAGATAAAGTGAAATTTATAAAACTAAAACAAGTATATAAACACATCTATTTACCGTTATATGTGAAGCGTTGATATATCCATGGGGGTTGGTTGGTGTGGGGTGAAGCCTCACCCTGTTATCTTCATAGGGCAAGTGGTCGGTGCTGAAGTTGTTGAGAGCTGCGTATTGGGGTAACAGGGCCGTGCGAATTTCACCCCCACTCTCTCGACCCTTGGGAATTTGTTCGAAGGCAAACGCGAGCTGGTCGTCCGACATCTTGCGTTCAAGGAGTTGGCACTGGATTGAAGAAACATTTTAAGGGGATTAAAAATAATGTACCGGCAGCTAGTCACAAAGGAGACCAACCATCTGCGCAGAGCAAGATTAAGTGCACGCATGTGGGCGCCAACATAGTTGCACTATCTATTCCCTAACTATCATAGTCCGATGGGACGGTAATCCAACATGACCGGAGAGAGATTAAGCACAGAACCACGGCTTTACGTGCTTTCCGAGTTAGGGCGTGAAACACCTCCAGCTTCTTGACCCAGGCCTGCTTCTGGGAATATCTTGACACAAAATAACTAATTCGAATCCGGAACCTCATGATCAACAGACGCTTACGCTAGACCAACAAGACGGTCAACATAATCTGACATGAGTATTTTACATGTTTGAATTACTAGTTACTGTGTAGTGGCGATGTAAGAATATCCTCTACCCCATATCATCCCGTGGGTGTCGTAAGGCGAAAGAGGGCAGCAGCGTCTTCCCAATAAGAACTAAAAATAAAAAAACTGCTTTGCCAAGCGTGGCAACTATGTCAAAAACTTTTTATCTATTGGCACAACTTTAATAGGCTGTAACGGTAACGGAATTACTAGATTTCTAAAAAAATACTAGTGACCCACCCTAACTTCGGCTGGATGGAATCTATTAATGTTGCGTTATTTAGATTTTTTTAAATAATGTAAAATCATAAAAATTTATCAATTTTTAATTAATCCTTATAATTTCCTATGGTTATGGCAGATTCATCAGCGCTGTGGGTTACCCTGCAGCATTACGCTGACTCAATCTTTTTACACACTCCATCACTAATGTCTTAAAATGCCTTAGGTTTACCTGTCTTTTTTATTCATGTAGTACTATTGAAAAAATGTCTACACATACATAAATACAGCCTAGACCCCTCCTGGCATTGCTCTTTATCTGTTCGTAAAGTTTCATCACAATTGGAAAAGTCATTCCGAAGATTAGACGGACAGACAGATGGACAATTTTTTTAAAAATGGTTATGTCTAAATAGCCTCAAAATAACCCCCTAAGCGTAATAGCCCCTAAGCGTAAAAGCCAGTTAGACACTTAAATTTTATTAATGTGCATGGATTTATTAGTAAAACCACTTACCAAAGTTTCTTTGGTAATGCTGGGAGGTAAGGGCTGAAACTTGGGCAAACCCGTAGACCACCGATGCTTGTTGGCAGTCTGCCCCGCATTAGCTTTTGCTCTATCCCTCCCCAATGTAGCACTTTTCACTTCCACAGTCTTATTCCCCCTACCCATAAACACTCCCCACCTTCTTCTCTTCTTTTCCTTACTGCTCACACTGTTCTTTGAGTTCTCTAATTCTACGCTGGTGTGAGTAGTGTTTGTAATAGAGCTTGATAAAGCACTGTCCGTTGTATTCTGTGATAAGTTTTGGATGCTTTGCCCACATTTAATATCAGGCACAATTATGGACGTCACATTATCACTAGACTTGCTTATTATATTGTTGTTGGATATTTTGTGGGTTGATAGACTTTGGTACGGAGTCTCATCAAAGTCTTTGTCATCATTCTTCAACGACAGCTTATCAACTGCTACTGAGATATTCTCCAATTCTTCAGTCTTGTTGATGGATCGACTAGAGATGTTCAGGTCTTTTGGTACACTCGTCTCCCTCACACCCTTAATAACTTGCGCATTCATGTAATGGTTGTCCAGTTCAATTTTCACCGGTAAGTGGTAGTTAGGTATGTTTAAGGTTGGTTTCAAGTTTCCGTAGCTGTTTATGGTCGGATGGCTGCTATTTCGATCGTTTAGTCGTGAAATCTCGTCGGTAGTTGTCAGACTTTGTGCTCTATCCCGCGTTGTACTTTCGTTTTGCCATGGTAGTGGAACATTCTCGTATATGGGTTCCTGAGTCTCGTTCATCTTGATCTGTTGGGCTTGCGGCAGCACCAGATGCCTTTGGTAGGATATCCGACGCATCGGCATAGAATACATTATATTCCCCCTTTCATCGTACACCTTCTGTATGTTGTCGGATATATGGTGAGGGTCGATTATGATATGTGGATTAGGATCGAGGACCGATGTGAGATTGTTGTATGTTCCGTGCGTTGCTGGGAGGAGGTTGGGTCGAGGGTAGTTCACAACGTTATGACCTTGGTTAAGGTACCCTAGGTATTGTCTATTTAATGCCGGCCTCGTTGAGACTAGATCTGGACTGGAACCTGACACATGGGAATTGATGTAACCTCTGTGATAGTTTAAGGCTTGACTTGCCACGGCTAGGTCTGGGGTCGAGTTGGAGGCCAGACCATTAGAGGGATAGGGGGGTGGTGGTTTGTATACATTAACGTAGTGTAAAGCGTGGTCGGTCTGGACATTGGGATTGACTGCGAATGGATAGTTGCCCATGAATTTAAGACCATAGTTGTAATCGTCAGTGGCTGCCACACCCTGGTTAACAGAAACCGTGTGCCTAGTGACATCGGGGTAATGGATTCTGTGGATGTCTGGATGGGATCCGTAGACTAGAGGTTTGGCACTGCTGCCGAGGAGTTGGGAATGGGTGTGATGGTTCTGATATCGGATCTGAGCTTCTGCTCTTTGCTGCTGATATTTCTGCTGGATAGCCGTTTCGTAATCGGGCGCTGGTCGGTATGAAGGGAGAAGAGCTCTGAAACAGGCCAAAGTTTATTGCTTCAATGTCTTTTGAGACCAACGGGCGCACAATCAAGTTGAAGTAAGTGGATCTGCTATTGCCAGTAAGAATATGTATATATGTATGTGTTTCTGTATGTTTATACGTGGTAGAATCACGCTGCAGCTATATTATGCTTGTTGCACGAATGGGTCGGCTCGACCGGGGTAGGACCACACTCACACAGAATACCAGCGTAAAATAGGAGCTTTATGCTGCTGTGTTTCGTATGGTGAGCGTAGAGAACCGGAGACCCTTTTTACGGGAAACGAGGCATTCCATTTTAACCTTTAGGGGTGACAACGCATATGCATTTTGATTCTTAATCGAGGATAAATGTAGATGTCTATAGGCCACAGCATCCACTTACCATCAGGTGTTCTGTGTGTTATAATGAGTTAGTACTCAATATACAGTTTTAGAATTTAGTAGTGAGAGTCCAAATCCATCCATCCATTCATTACTGCCCATAAAAGTCCACGGCTAAACATAAGCCCTCACCATAGCTATAATTGTCACGCATGGCAGGAGGTTTGGCAACTGCAGTTTTTTGGTATTTTGAGTTGTTATTAGGGGTATGCTGCTGTATCTTGTTGCAGTTTCCTTCTGTCGCCTCTTTCGACAGCCTCGGGACGATAAGGGGTAGTGGACATTCTTAGATTGCCACTACACGGTCCAAGATAACAAGGGCAACAAAAAAGAAAACTGGTACAAGGATCGCTAAGAACGATTTCTTCCAGTCAACCTATTCGAGCGTGTTCTAAGCAATGGGTTTGGGATACTGTTGATGATGATGTATCCTGATCATAACTGACCTGTTCCTGGGCAGCGGCTGTGGTGGGTGGTCGGCTAGCTCGAGACAGGACGTGGAGTGAGCACGGTGTGCCGCCGACAGCGGGGACTGTGGGGATGACGGGGATAGTGGGGACAGTGGGGACTGCGACGACAGCGGGTCCAATCGGGACGCGCTCCCGCTATCCCGTACATCCAGCTCCTCGCGGCTCTCCGACAGACCGTGCTCCTGGAAACGACGAAAAGAAAGAAAGAAACATAGAAATTCGTAGTACAAATTACAAAATTATTAATTATGCAGTTGATATCAGTTAAAAGGGATCCTGCCTCCATTTGTGGGGTGCCACAGCACTGGTTTTCAGTCGGGACCTTAATTAACTCACGAGTGTAAAAAAACACTTAAAAGGGAGGATTTTGCCATAGTTGACACGCTTGGCGAACGGGTTGTCAACCGCAGTGTTTGATTATTTTGGAGTTGTTATCAGGAAGATGCTGTTGCACATCACCCGTTTTAGTTTCCCTCTGTCGCCTCTTACGACACCCACGGGACGATATGGGGTTGTGGATATTATTATTATATATATGTTATACTTCCTCTACACAGTAAATATATTAAAATTTAATCTTAATTTAATATAAGTATCACTTACATTATGGACACCCTAATTTCCAACTAGAATCCAAGTAAAAAATATAACTAATATTAAGACCAACTAAATTCCCACTGTATGTGACCTACCAAGTCTAAATACGCACAGCACATGACAAATATAACGATAATAATAAAGTTTTTTACCGTTATTATTAACTCACTTCCCGGTGATCTAGAGACTTGAAATTTTGAACATAGCTCAGAATAGGATGACAATGCAACAATGTGAAAAAAAAATCAAAAAGAAGAAAGAAGGTTTATACTTTTTAATCCGTTTTAAAAACGTGGTAGTTTTTTTTACCGCTTGACTTATCTATGTCTATGTTCAGATTTAGTCGGCGTAATAAAATTCGTAATGATGATTTCCGTGGTAGAACTAAAGCAACCGAGATAGCGCAACGGATCAGTAAGCTGAAGTAGCAATGGGCCGGTTTTATAGCTGGATGAACCGACAACCGATGGGGAAGAAAGTTTCCCGACTTTCAGCCTCGTACCGCTTAGCGAAGTGTAGAGCAACCTCCCACTAGATTGAGTGACGAGCTGGTTACACATGCAGAAAGTTTGATGGCTAAAGCAGGACCGTCCTTTTAGGTATTTCTTGGGGGAGGCCTATGTTCAGCATTGAACTTGTAATAGGCTGTGAGGTGGATGACAATAGTTATAAGTCAATGCTTCACTAGTAATCCACCTGATGGTAAGTAGTGAAGTAACCGAAAATGGTAAAGGCCACTGACTAAGAAATACCTGTCCACCTGTTGTTACTGAATCGAATTTTATTATCATCCATCTCATCACAAGTCCAAAGTCCATTGAGCATACGAGTAGGTATAGGTTACGGAGATTGTGCACGCAATTGAGGGTAAGACACTTTATTTTATTACGCGGATCTTGGCTAATTAATTTTTAACATCTTTAATACGCTAAATCTTTTCACTGCACAATTAAACTGTCGATTTTAATCGATCGTGCGACGATTTCCTATACACTAATCGTTGCTGATTTACTTTCTACGATACGGTCGCGCGCGTGCGCGCTTAAAATGTTTGCTTTATATATATTTCACTCGTATTTTACTCCATTGGACATTTTGTATGTTAACAACAGTAAGTCATGCACATACTTAGAACATAATGTCAGTATTTATGGCCGTAAAGTGACAATAACTTTTTAAAAATGGCCACTACAAACGCAATAAGAGTTATTTATCTCATAATTTTTAATTTTTAATTTATTGCAATGCCGGGAAAAGGTTACTAAGTGATAAGTTACAATAGAGAAGTTGCTTGGTTTTTGTTTTGAAAGTTTACTAAAAATAATTAAGAAAAATGTAAAAAAGATACAATTGATTTTTATGTAATTTTACAATTAAAATGGTTTTTCTAAAATGTAAATTGAAACGCCAGTGACGTCATTATATATATATATATATATATATATATATATATATATATATATATATATATATATATAATAAAGACTCAAGATGCAGATGCGTTGTCACCCGTGAGGACTAAGATGGAATGCCTCTTTGCCAGTAAAAAGGGTCTCCGGTTCTCTACACTTACCATACGAAACACAGCAGCGTTAAGCTGCTATTTTACGCTGGTTTTCTGTGAGAGCGTGGTCCTTCCCCGGGCGAGCCGACCCATTCGTACTACAACTATACTACTAATATAGCTGCAGCATGGCTCTACCACGTAAGATGCGTTGTAACCAGTGAGAACTAAGATTGAATGCCTCGTTTCCAGTAAAAAGGGTCTCCGGTTCTCTACGCTCACCATACGAAATACAGCAGCAACGGTAAGTTCCTATTTTACGCTGGTATTCTGTGAGAGCGTGGTTCTTCCCCGGTCGAGCCGATGCAATTCGTGCTACAACTATACCAGTAATATAGCTGCAGCATGGCTCTATTTCAAAACCTATTATGTATACCTGCTGAACATAGGCCTCGCTCTTAGATTGTCTCATAAGAGGGATATTTGCCATAGTTGCCAGGGCACTTGGCAAGCGGGTTGGTAACCGCAGTTTTTTATTTTTTGTTATTATTAGGAAGACGGAGCTGTGTGGCCATCTCCTGATTTGTTTGGATATTCATATGCCGCCACTATGTGCACGTATTGAACGAATAAATACTTGACTGTACAACAAACTATTTATCAATATTTTCCCATGGGAAAAAGTTAACTGTGTGAGGGCCCTACTTTCATCCGCAGTTTATCCCACGCAATGATCCGAAAGTCTGTTTGAGCGTTAATGACCGTCAAGGCAAAGGTTACCTTGGATGTTTTAGCCAATGCCATCGTAGATACACAACAGTTAATTTGCTTGAAAATTCTTTCTTTTTTTTAATTGTTATTTTTAAGCGGCGTTATTACCTCCACACTAGGATTTTCTCCTGTATCGTGGGGACAGTTTACATACATAAATTGTACAAGGACAAACATCCAGACCCGGAACAATTATTTGCAGGACATACAAATACTTGTTCCGTGCGGGATTAGAACCTGCGGCCCTCAGCGCTCCAACTCATTGCTAAGTCACTGCGCCACGGAGCCGTCAAATTTTTCACGGTCCGGTGGCGCAGTGTCAATAAATATAATGTATGGATAGTATTTGTATAGCTAATTAATTATTTTTTCAGGTGTGGATGTTAGTCCATGCGCAATTCATATATGCATAAAGCACCTCTACAAGACAGGAGAAATTTCTGGTGTATGAATAAGTATTTTTAATAAAAATAACTATTTGGCCACCGTCCTCGAATACTTTAAATATACAGGTTTCCCTTACAATGCATTCACCGCCGAGAATGTGGTAAATTACTTAAAATTGCAATAAATAGTTTCAATGGAGCGCGGGGATCGAACTTGAGTTGCTTGCGTACTATGAACTTGACGACAAGCGCTTAACCTCTACGGCTCCTACGGCTTTTATGCAAAGATTTTGTGTTTTTTAACAAATTTTGGATCAAGCTGGGATTCGAATTCTCGCTTCGTAGTCGGCTACTACGCTCACGAGTCCGCAATCATCAACCAACGTTTACATGCTAGTACCACACATGGAAGATGTGTCAGAGTGATTAATATATTCTCACAGGGTGAACGAGGTTCACCCTGTGAGAACGAGGAGGAACGAGGTTCATCATAATTAGTGTACATGAACAAAGACTTTTCTATAATCTATGGGAAAACTGCTGTTGAGGTTAGTCAAAGTTATTAATGACCTACACTCAAGCTATCTCAATACAAAAGTGATTTATTGCAAGTTTTTAAAAATAAAACACAAGCACACGGTCTTTAGGTATTTCCATAAACCCCTCACTGATATAACCTATCAAAATATAGAAAGCACACTGGATAAGTACCACCCTCGTTACCTATTTCAACCGCCTAATAGCAGCTTGTACGTGGTAGAGTCACGCAGCAGCTATGCTAATAGTATAGTTGCAGCACGAATGAGTCGACTCGACCGGGGAAGGACCACGCTCTCACAGACTACCAGCGTGAAATAACAGTTTAACGCTGCTGTGTTTCGTATGGTGAGTGTACAGAACCGGAGAACCATTTTTTTTTATAGGATAAGGGTGACAAACGAGCACACAGTCCACCTGATGGTAAGTGGTTGCTGCGGCCCATAGACATCTACATCTATCCTCTGTTACAAATCAAAATGTAGATGCGTTGTCACCCGTGAGGACTAAGATGGAATGCCTCATTTCCAGTAAAAAGGGCCTCCGGCCACCTGCACTTACCAAGCGAAACGCAGAGGTAAACCTCTACTTCACGCTGGTTTTCTGTGAGGTCGTGGTACTACCCCGGTTCGAGCTGGCCAATCCGTGCGACAGCAAAAGCTGCCGCGTGGCTCTACCACTGTTATTTTACGGGAAAAGAGGCGTTCTATCTTAGTCCTCACGGCTGACCACGCATCTGCATTTTAATTCGAAAAACGAGGATACATGTAGATGTCTATGGGCCACAGCAATAAGAATATAGCTGCAGTATTGCTTTACCACGTATAAAAATTTATTATATTTACTGGTAATAACACCGAACTACTTGTGTTTTTTATGAATTATATATGAACTAATATCCAGACTTGGAAAAATAATTATTTGGCTATACCAATGTATTTCATTTTCATGTGGTACACTGAATAAACCTTTATAATAAAACATTTACTGGAAATGAGACATTCCATCTTAGTCCTTAGGGGTGACAACGCATATGCATTTGGATTCTTAATCGAGGACAGATATAGGTATCCATGGGCTACAGCATTCATTTAAAATTAGGTGGACTGTGTGATCGTTGTCACCTTTATTATATAAAAAAAAACATTAACGGTGACAAATAGTTGTGTGTTAGGGTGTGTGTTCACAGGCTCACCTGGAAGTTGGGTCGTGGTTCTTCGGTTGTGGCGGCGTGTGTCGTGCTGAGGGCAACCCGGTGCCGCATGTAGAAGGTGTGCTGCTGTACGCACATGCGCCACACGTACTTCCCGTCTTCAGGGCTGGGCAACACGAAGGCCGCCGAGCTGAGTGGACGTTGGCACTCCACGCTGAAGGTCCGCTTGTGATTGATCACGTTCGTTATGTCCATCCATCTGCGCCAACGTTTGTTGTTAATAGCGTCATTCAGATCGAATTTCTGTCACGGTGATTAATCTCAATGGGAAAAACTCGCTCTCGTAGTCCGATCGGACGACAATCCGACACGGCGAGAGATCAGGCGCAGGTTAATTGAAGCCGTCGATAGTATGGAATATTTTTTTTTTTTTTATATTATCTCACAAGTAATACATATTTAATATAATATGTATTACTTGTGAGATACATTGTGTTTTCATGCGATGGCCAAGTCAATCTATTTATTTAAAACATAAAATATTTTTAATAATGATATGGTCACTATAAGATGTTGGTAGGTTAGCGAAGTACATAATAACTTAAGACAGAAGGACCCTTAAGTACGGACAGAATAAATTAACCGACTTGGTATTACATGGATCTCACAACCTTTTACGGTAGAAGAACTGAGTTGCGAGACTTGGTTTTTTTACAAGTTATGTTTTTGATGGCATCAACTTTTATGCTTGACGTTGTTCCAATGATATGTCGTTATGCACCTGAACGTAGTGTTTGAATGATTCAACTTCATGCTACTGCGTATAATTGGTAAAAATATTCAAATAATCGGAAAATTTCATTTATAAATTTATTATTTGTTTATAAAATTTTTTTTAGAATTGCATAAATTATATGAATCACGTATTAAACAAGGCTATTTTTTATAATTTCTGTGAATCTCACTGTTGCGAAGTTGCGAGTAAGTTTAGGTGTCGCCTTGTACAATGGTAGTACAGAGTCATTGAGAACCATTTGAAAAGAAAATGAATGCAAAGAATTATAATCGAAATTAAACATATAACCAATTGAGACAACGTTATACGAGTTATCATTGATGAAACATGGCTAAACGCCAACCACACTGCGCCACAAACATCGACAGATGACAAGTGCCAGTGGGAAAAAGTGGGCGCCTTATAAACTCAGGATTTATAGAAAATACAAGTACTACACGAGCTATCGCCGGGGCAAAGCGATAGAGAGAACAAATAAAATTGTAATGGACTTCTATGAAAGAGTCATTCATTTTTAATGCAATAGATAAAATCGAGTAATAATTAATGTAAACAACGATAACGACGACAGCTCCACTAGTTGTAAAGAAAGTGATCATTTATCGTATCTAGATGAATACTAAAATATAGAAACAGATAATTCAAAACACAAAATTTATAAGTTTCTTTTCATATTTATTGCTTACTGCTAAAAGTTAACTATATAACTTAAAGACTGCACTAGAATAAAAACAAATTTATTTACTTAAATGAATAGATATTAGACAGCAAAAAAATTTTTGGTTTTTACTAACAAATATGTTTAAAATACTTGTATTTTCTAACACATGATCCATGATGGCCGAAATAAAATATTTTTATTTATTTATTTAGTCTTTATTGTTTCTGCCTGTATAAATAAGTTAACATAGGCCGTATGTCTAAAGCATATCAATGCATTATCTGGCAGTCAACTCGCGGCGTGATAAAATATTGTTACTTATTAATTGTCCAGAGGCTAATTAAGTAAGTTACCTTAGCAGTTCCTTTTTTATAGAATTAGGGAGACAAACGAGCACACAATCCACCCGATGGAATGTGGGTGCTGTGGTCCATGGACACTTACATTTAACGGCTCCATTAAGCTGTTATTTTATGCTGGTATTCTGTAAGAGCGTAGTCTTTCCCCGGTCCAACCCACCATGTTACAACTTAAATTTATCTGCAGCATGGCTCTACCAAGTTAAATATTTGTCCTATAAAATAAAAATAAGTATTTAAAAGCTCCGTGGTAGAGTGGTAGTATTGAGTTACGACGCTGAGGGCTGCGGGTTCGAATCCCGCACGGAACAAGTATTTGTATAGCCTACTAATAATTGTTCCAGGTCTGGTTGTTTGTTCTTGTACAATTTATGTACACTGCCTCCACGATACAGGAGAGAATGCTAATTTAGAGGTAGTCAATTTTTTTTCAAATAATTGAGTATTTTCTGAACTAACCTATAAAAGTGTGGCGTATCACTGGTCTCCGTCAGCACTCGGATGCCGGTGAGTGACACGGCGATAGTGACTTCACTCTGGTCGAGCTGGTCTCGTGCGCTGAACATCTCCTGACCGTAGCCTCGTAGTTGCTGGCATGCGGTGATGAAGCCTTCTTCCGCTTGCGCCTGCGGCAAACATACCAGGATAGTACCAATTTCTAGTGCTTAGAATTCATAGTTTTTTTACATAGCTTTTATACAAGGTCTCTCTATTACCAAGTTTAAATACTTTACTAAACAAAATCTGTATATAAGGGGTTATTATATAAATATATATAAATTAATACTTACATGGTTGATGTTATATGGTTAATTGGGAGGTATGTAGGTAGCTAATTTAAGAATGAGGTGGTCGCATCCAAGCCGTTTCCGAAATTGATTTTGTAAATAGTTTGTACCTTTCTTATTTTGTATAATTTACTTTGGAAAAAAGTCTCGCTGGATTTTTTGCTGGTGCTTCCCAGGATAGAGGTTTTTTTTTGAACCAGTGGTAATAGTAACAAAATATTTTCAATAACAATTACATGTAATCTGCATTGAATAAAAAAATTATCTTAGATCCCATGTTTGTGGCATTTAAACAAATAAGCATAAGCCAACTGCGTTAGTTGCATAGCATGTCGTAAATGGCGACTATTAGGATATTGGGTTTGTCACAATTTTCCACCCAGACCAGTATATTTAGGATAAAGCCCGTTAGCTGCTATTTGGCTTCGTAACTACCCCATCGGGGATTACAAGCGTAACGCTCTAAATGTATGTATATTTTTATAAAGATTTGATCCATAACCAAACACGTAAATTAGCACTTAAAATGCAGCAAACAATTCAATGGAGCAAAATACGAGTAGACGGAATAGTCAAACAATCAAAATGAATGATCCAATATATGATTCATGGGGCAGGGAAAGGGTAAAAAATAGATAAATATTCTATAATATAAATAAAACTTAAGTGTCCGACTGTAATATTGAAACAGATCTCTTTTATTGGGCTATGGGATTTGCATGCCAGTAAGACATTAATATTTAGAAATGTTTTCATTGCCATATTTAACATTTTTGTCGGAGTCTGTCTGTCTGTCTGTATGGCCTAACCTTCAGAATGGCTGGACACATTTTAATGAAACTTTACGAACAGATCTAGAACAATGTCAGGAGTGATCTATGCTATATTTAATCCGAAAATCTAGATTATTTTAAAAATCGATAAAATAAATGGCCATTGATTGATCTTTGATCTTCAATTTAATTCACTGATTCATTGATCTTCAATTTAATATAATGCCACATTAATAGATCCTACCCAGGCAAATTCGGGGTGGTCACTAGTTTAAAATAAAAATACGCTTAGTTAAAATAAAATTCATCGGTTACTTCATTTGAAAGCTCTATTTAGTCCGATATCCGGATAGTTTTATTAACTAATTTACAAACCAGGCTTTGCATGCCAATTTTCTAATTTACATGCAAAGCCCGCCCTCGTTCGAATTGATATGCAAAGCGTACCACAGCTGCATCGGTTTGGGCGTCCAATTAAATCTTACGAATTTTTTGTGTGGAACTGTTCAAATAGAAATAGATCTACGACTTTGAGCTCGATTAAAATTTCATAGTGCAAGCAACCTGAGGTCGTTCCCCGCCGGTAAAACTTAAATAGAAACATAAACTTTTTATTCAATAATCAATATAATATAAACAATACTTATTGAAAGTAACTTTTATGTTTCAGGTTTGTTTTTTTGAAAAAAAAAATCAGTTTACAATCATTTATATGTTACAGATATTTTGAACTTTGAGGAAGTCAAACTTTGTATATTTTCTGTTTTTTTTTTTTGAAATTGTTGCTAATTGGAATTGTAGCTAGTCATTTATCTCTTAATCGAATAAAGGTGTATTTGTATATGGACCACAGAATCCACATACCATCAGGTGGACTGCTTGCTCGTTGTCACCTTTCATTTGTTGTGTAGAGACAATTACGTAATTGCACAGACTGTGAAACTTAACCTATAGACAAATACGTAATGGCACAGACTGAAACTTAGCGTATAGACAAATACGTAATGGCATAGACTGAAACTTAGCGTATAGACAAATAAGTAATGGCACAGACTGAAACTTAGCGTATAGACAAATACGTAATGGCATAGACTGAAACTAAGCGTATAGACAAATAAGTAATGGCACAGACTGAAACTTAGCGTATAGACAAATAAGTAATGGCACAGACTGAAACTTAGCGTATAGACAAATACGTAATGGCACAGACTGAAACTTAGCGTACAGACAACTACGTAATGGTTCAGACAGTGAAACTTAGCGTATAGACAAATACGTAATGGTACAGACTGTGAAACTTAGCGTACAGACAACTACGTAATAGCGTAAACAAAGAAACTTAGCGTATAGACAAATGCGTAATAGTACAGACAGCGAAACTTAGGGAAACTTACAAAATCGTGGGTTTAATTTCGTCATTTATCTATTGTGGACCATTACACATTTATTACAAGAATTTCCCGCTTAGTTACGAGTGGTGAACGAGAGTATTGGAAAAAATGCGTGCGGCGCAGCGCATTGTGTAACATGGCGTACGGTAATGTGATGGCTCCCTGGCGCAGTGGCTTAGCAATGATTTGCAGCGCTTAGGGCCGTAGGTTCGAATCTCGCTCGGAACCAGTATTTGTATGGCCTACAAATAATTGTTCCGGTTCTGGATGTTAGTCCTTGTGCAATTTACGTGTGTAAACTGCCACCACGATACAATAAAAATACTAGTTTGGAGGAAATACGATTTTATGAAAGAAAGAAAACCCTGCGTTTGTTATAAAAGTTATTTTACCTACATGGTAGAGCAATGATGCAGCTAGGTATATTATAGTTGTAGCTTGTAGCACGAATGGATCGGCTCGACGATTCCAGCGTAAAATAGCAGCTTAACACTAACACTGCTATGTTTCGTATGGTGAGTGTACAAAACCGGAGACCCTTTTTACTGGATACGAGGCATTACATCTTAATTCTCAGGGATGACAATGCATCTGCATTTTCATCCGTAATCGAGTATAGATGTAGATATCTATGGGCCACAGCAACTACTTACCATCAGGTCGACTGTGTGCTCGATAAGGGTAAAAAAGCGAAAATCTTCGTGGTGATAACGTCTTTTTTAAAGAAAAAATATATCATGTGTTTGTTATACAAGCTTAAAACTCCGCTTTAATAATGCATGCCCCCCAAACATAGCGGGCACTCAGGTTCTATACAAAACGTCTATCCTACGGTCCGTTCACACCTACATTCCTAATTAACGATTCATCATACATAACGATTCGTTAAAGACTCGTAGAAAACACACAGACAGTATAGAATGCCACATTAATATTAACTGAATCGAGATTTGATAGAAAATTTCAAAGCGATTCTTAAGAGATATTTGTTAAAACTTACGAGTTTACTATACGAGCAAACCGCCCCGGCTTCGCCATAAGATAATGAAAGACCATTTATTTTGATCAATTTTACGCTTTTTTTTTTAAATAATCTTTATTTTTTTTTCGAATAAAATATAAAATAAATATAGCCTAGATCCCTTCTGGCATTGCTCTCTATATGTTCACAGTTTCATCACAGTCAGTTCAGCCGTTTCGAAGATTTGCCCGTACAGACGGACAGACAAAATGTTTAAAATGGTTCTTTTTTTAAATCGTTTTGTTTTTCAATACATAAATTTCATAGGGACAAACATTTGTTCCGTGTGGGATTCGAACCCGCGGCCCTTAACGGTACAACTCATTGCTAAGCCACTATCCTACTGAGCCGTTGTTTATGTCTTAATAGCATGCAAATACCCCCTGAGCTTAATAGAAGCCAGTTTTTGCAATATTGCAGAGTACTGACAGACATTTCAATTTTATTTATATGTGTATAGATGTATGACGAATCAAAAAAAAAATGTTTGATGAGACCGTCTTGTCTGACCAAACAAAAATTCGTACCTATTTGCTTGAAGGGTTTACTAAATAATCATGATGCGTCATCGTATGAACATGCTAGATATTAAAATCAACGGCGAATACATCGCTCACCTTCGATTTGCCGACGATATAGTCATTAAGGCAGAATCACTGGAGAACCTCGGCGCTATACTCAGTGAATTAAATAGTGTCTCCCAACGGATAGGTCTTAAAACAAACTAAGACAACATAAAAGCCATCCTGTGGAACATCCATGTGACACTATGCCGGTATATGTTGGGAGCACTATGCTTGAATTTGGCGACTAGTATGTTTGCCTACGATAATTATTGTCCAACTAGGGAGGTCCTACTTTGACCAAAAGGTCAATCGATGAATCCATCTCGACTGGTTAGCGTTCGGGAGATTACGACACATCTTTCGTCAAGTATACCTCAAATCTTGACAAGAGTGTCAAAACTTTACAACCAAACAAGTAATGACAAATTGTACAAATGGATCTGAGATGTGGTCCCTCACGACTGGCCGTATGAGGAAGCTCAAGGTCGCTCAGCGAGCTTCGCGTTGCGAGAGGGCTATGCTTGGAGTTTCTCAGCATGATAGACTTCGTAATGATACTTCTACGATATCCACAGTAGAATTAGAGTAACCAACAAAGTCCAACAGATCAGTAAGCTGAAGTGGCAATGGGCCAGCCATATAGCTCGAAGAACCTACTACTAATGTGGAAGGAAGCTTGTCAAATGAAAGCCATATCGGCCAGCGAAGTGCAGGCCGACTCCTTACTAGATTGAGTCATAAACTGATAAGAGAGGAGATGAAGAAGTGTGATGGATGTAGGTGTAGTACCATGCTTTGTAGCATTCCTTAGGACACAAGTCCTCTACTAAACGTAGGCCGTTTATCAGAGGACTTGTGTGCAGGGTTGCCATGTAATTTTGGGGTTACAATTAATAGAAACAAAAACAGAAACAAACTTTTTATCCAATATGGATTATAAATAATATTTCTTGAAAGTTACTCTTTTCTTTAATTACCACTGGTTCGAAAAAAACCTCTGTCCTGGGAACAACCAGCAAGAAACACAGCGGGCTTTTTCTTTTTAAATAATTTCGTTTCTTTTTTAGGACTTTCTTATAAAACATATAAAATGTGTTCTGTGGGCTACACAGTATACTGATCGATTGCAAAGTAAAAAAAAAAATAGTATATATATCAACAATTCCTGGTATTTCCTTCTGGAATTTTTATTTAGGAGTGGAATTTATTCTCCAAATTTATATGGTACTACCACTGAAGTGTACTACTAAAAACAATCATCTAAATTGGTTCAGAACTGGCAAAGATATAGCATAACATACATACTATATAACAAGAACATACAATCAAATTGAAAAGTTTTTGTACTTGTTGTTTGTTAAAACATTGTAATTAAATACAAAAATAATCCTTGCATAGCTTATCCCTCTAACCACAACAAAATCACATGATTTTTCTAATCAAAGTGACACACCACTGATAATGTCACTGATTATGTGAACACAGGTTTGGCAATTACTTGTCTGCAATGAGTCATAAGCGTTAATTAGGTCACACAATGGACATGGATAGGGTTGCCAACTATTAGTTGAAGAAATATAGTATTTTACAACCAGATGTGTAATCTCCATATATAAAAAACAATTGTTGTCCATTAGTCTCGTAAAAAGTCAGAAATGGCTCATCCGATTTTGATGATTTTTTTTTATGTGTATTTGAGTGGGGTACCTGTATGGTTTAATAACTCAACTGGACCTGGTAAGTGGCGCTGTCGTCGAGATCACCCGTGGAAAGCTGAGGTGGATCACTAGTATGTAATATAGTACATTACTTGTGTAGTGTTAGGTAATAAAGTGCATTATGTGAAAATATAATATTCTGCAATAACAGGGAAAATATCGGCTATTAATCACCCTACTAATTTCATAGGTTTTCGCAAACATTACATAAAACTAGTTGCATTCAATATTAATCATTATATTTTGCATACTGTGTAAAACAGTTAGTTAATTATGAAAATAATTACCAAGCTAAAAATATAATATTATAACTACTAAGGGCTAATTTTTCACACATCAAATAAAAAGTTTTTAGAATAAAACATAATATTGTATCGTAAAAAACTTAAATTACAGTTGTATGAATAAAATTGTTAAACTGTTTCACTATCATAGTCAGTCAGGTTATAATTTATTTAATGGATAACTTTTATCTAACCATGTTCTAGATTGAAAAATCAGCCTTGTTATATAACGTATATAATTTTGTAACAGTATATAGTGCACCTAGTTATTTAGCCTAAGTTGGCAACCCTAGACGTAAATCAATTTACAGTGTGTAAGGCATAACCACCCAGAGCCTAGTGGTAGGTTGTAACTTTTTTTTGTCAACAATCTGTAATTGTCAATAGTATACCAGTTCAAAAAGTAATTAAGTTTATCGGTGAAGTAAACAGTCTATCTATTGACACAAAGTAACAGTCTAAAAATTGTTTGCTTATTAAACACCCATCATCGAGGCAGCACGCTGGGGCCCAGTTCATCAGAGATATGCTTGAGCTATATGAATTTCATCCAATCCTTGATAGAGAAATATTAATACTTTAGATAATATAATTAAGAGAACTTTTAAACCTTGTGTTGAAAAATTTACCCTAACATTTAAATGATGGACTACATAAAGATATTTTGTAATTACATAGACAATTGTGAAATTTTTCAAAAAGCATGTTCAAGTTGTAGTCATTTGTTACCACTTTACTTTGTTATGAACAGGTAGAAAAACAAAAGTTTATTTTTTAACCCCCCATGCAAATAGAGGGGTGTTATATGTTTGATCGCAATGTGGCACCATAGCTCTTAAACAGGTGAACCAATCTGGGTGTAGTTTTTTTTTTTTATTTAAAAGCAGCTTTTCTAGCAGTGGTTCTTAGACTTTTGTTATATTAAAATCGGTTCACTCTTTTGAAGATCATTGGCTCTTTTTGTTTTGGGGGTTTTTAAGTTTCAATTTAAGTTATGCTCTTGATAAATTTTAGATACTACTACTGCTACTATTTTATTTATTTAAAAGTTCTTTGATATCACTTATGTCAAAGAAACACTTCTTATGGTAAGGAACAGTTCTTGAAACATCCAATAACGATTTCTTATATTTACACAAATACTACACATTGAATAAAACTATTTTAGTTTTATTCAATGTCCAATAAATTTGGGAATTTTATGAACAAGAACTTTATTGAACATGTAATTAAAGGAACTATGAATGAAAGTTGTTATTTTATTTGTATTTTTGGGATTATAAGCATTTATTAGAGAAAACTAAGCAATATGGTTTTTCAATTACCATTTATACTAATAAGGATCTAATATGGAAAATTGATGTGCTGATAGAAACAAAGGGAAATGAACTGCCAAATAATAACCAAACAAAAAGTCGATATTTTACATTGATACAATATACAGGGTTATTTTGCAATAACCGGCCAAATTTGCAGAAAAAGTAATATAGGCAAATGCTGAACAAAACATAATTAATAAAATCTCAAACATTCTGTCCTTTTATCCTTTAAATTCAAAATGTGTGGTAAAGCATTATTTTAACTGATTTTACTGCGCACACACACATTTGTAAGGGTCAATCTTAATCATACAAAAAATAGAAGCCTTATTTACTCATATTTTCAACATCTGCAATAACAGTATGCTATTACTTATATATTTGAACTTAAGTTTAAAATTTGGCTACTCTTTGAAAATTAACCCTGTATATAACAATATGTATTGGACATGGTAATTAGTTACCTGTGACATGTTGTGAAGAGACATGTGATGTTGTATAACTGCTGCAGTCAGCCATTCTAGCCGCCCCGTCTCCGCCAATGTACTACCATCTATGATTTGACCACCATCTAGCATTTGCTTGGGAAATGTCAAGAGATTTTTCAGGTATTCCACTGTATGCCTCTCCCGATCATGATTTCCGTATTCAGCTTGACGGCTATACGATGCCAAAACGACAGCTTGTTGGCAATCACAAATAATACGTCCCTCAATCAAATCATTCTTTAACTGGAGAAAGTAATGGTATCGCGTGACTTCGTCCGTGATGAGACTGGTGCCAGATATGACATAATACATAACACGCAGGTACAGCTGGTGGGATGATGCATATTTGTCCAACTGACGTTTCAAAGGGCGTTCTAATTGGACCCATCGCGGCTGTTGACCACGATTGACGTATCTGAGTCCAAAAAACTCCGGTTGATTTATAGCCTGCCGCTGACAAACATTATCAAGGCACTCCTGCCCCGTACTATCGACCGATAGAGTACAATCTGCTACACCACCGTCTAGCAATTCAACGCTAATCACGAACAAGCTCTTAGAAGCTACATTGTACTGCCGCGTTTTCTTCAACTTCAATTTAAAAGGCATCTTCAGTTCCAATTAGCAATAACATCACGAATTTAAATGTAACGCTAAACGTTTTAGGCATATGAATGGAGGAAATGCATCCGTTAGCCGCGCCACATATTTGTGTCCCTTTTATTATGAAAATGTCGTAACGATTGGATACTTTATAACGCGTTGTTGTTTCAATGACGTGCAAAAATTCGCGTAAAGCAATTAAATCGCCAAGTAAACATACCACAAAATATATAAAAATCACAAATACAACTATCGCTAAACGCCAAAGTGACAACTGACATCTGACATTCTGACATTTGTATTTTTTTTCGGGGTTTCTGGCCTGGTATCTAGACCTTTAGGCCAAGTCTTGAGTATTTTTATTCGGTTTGTTATAATTTCTCCAAATGTATAATCATTCTTCATAATTCACTGCTTCACAATATGTTGATGCGTCACATTGTGCAGCCCTTGGGAGATTTTGACGGCAACTTGAGACACACAGCAGACAGCTGACAGTTGGCGATGGTATCTAAAGGCGCCTATGCAGACAAACAGCTTATCTTGAGAATCCATCACCATCAGAGCACTTGTTTCACCGTTTCCACTAGTAGTTCATATGCGTAGACAGTTAATACATAAAGTCGCACCACTTTTACATATCAAAATCCACTTCAAACTATTATTTAAACTATAATACAGGAGCAGCAAACCACCGTCGGTCAAGTTCCCGTCAAAACTCCTGACGTTTGTATTTTTTTTTTGGAGTTTATGGCCTGGTATCTAGACCTTTAGGCCAAGTCTTAAGTATTTTTATTCGGTTTATTGTAATTTCCTTACTCCTTCATAGTATACTGCTTCACAATATGTTGATGCGTCACATTGTGCAGTTCTTGGGAGATTTTGGCGGCAACTTGATCCAGCAGACAGCTGATAGTTGGCGATGGTATCTAAAGGTGCCTATGCAAACAAACAGCTTATCTTGAGAATCCATCACCATCAGAGCACTTGTTTCACTGTTTCCACTAATAGTTCACATGCGTAGACAGTTAATACACAAAATCGCAACACTTTTACATATCAAAGTCCACTTCAAACCATTATTTAAACAATAATACAGGAGCTGCAAACCGCCGCCGGTCAATTTCCCGCCAAAACTCTGACGTTTGTATTTGATATTTGTATTTATTGCTATGTGTAACTTTAAAAATTTCCTTATTTTTACTAGTTTGGCAACTACCAATGGATTCAGCCAACGTAAAGTATTTCATGAAAGTCACACAGTATATCAGACTAAACTTTGTTACGAAGTTTCCGTAGATGGATTTACTTTAATACGAGGGTGGATTGAAAAGTACTCGGCCTAACACAGATCCATTCAATTCTAAAAATCAAATCTACCCACATTATTTAGTTCAGTTCAGACTAGTTCATTGTGTGAAGTTCGAAACGTGTGCGATAATTAGTTGTGATTTTATAAATTTATTAACAAAGTAATCGGACATAATTTCCGCGAATGGAGCAAATCGAGCAGCGTGCCGTCATTAAGTACCTCCATAAGAAGGGGCTATCATCAAAAGCCATCCATGATGACATGGTCAGTACATTAGGCGATTGTGCTCTGTCATATTCATCCGTCAAAAAATGAATAGCAGAATTTAAGCGTGGTAGAGAGAGTGTGAAAGATGAACCCCGCTCTGGAAGGCCTTCGACGTCAACTACTGACGAAAATATTAAAAAAGTACTTGATTTAATAATGGGAGACCGCAGATTAAAAATTAGAGAGATAGCCGAGATTATAGGCATCTCTTATGAACGAACTCAAAACATCATTGTCAACGAGTTGGGTTTCCACAAGGTGTCTGCGAGGTGGGTTCCGCGACTGCTTTCAGTTGAACAAAAAAGGACGCGATTGACTATTTCACGCGACTGTTTGGAGTTATTTGAAGCCGATGCAGATGATTTTTTGAATCGTTTTGTTAGTATGGACGAAACATGGGTTCATTACTGTACACCGGAAACAAAACAACAATCAAAACAGTGGAGAAGACCTGGTTCACCACCCCCTAAAAAGGCTAAGTCGATTTTGTCGGCAAATAAGGTGATGGCTTCAGTATTCTGGGACTCGAAAGGTGTGATTATGATTGATTATCTTGAAAGGGGTCAGAATATAAACTCTGATTACTACTGCACCTTACTACGTCGTTTACGAGAGGAAATAAAAGAAAAACGTCGAGGAATGCTCAGAAGAAAAGTCCTGTTTCATCAAGATAACGCCCGTGTTCACACGTCAGTACAGTCAATGGCTGAAATTCACAACTGTGGCTTTGAACTGTTACCGCATCCGCCGTATTCACCTGATCTGGCACCATCAGACTTTTTTCTGTTCCCTAACCTAAAAAAGCACTTGGGAGGTCAAAGATTTTCGACAAACGACGAGGTCAAAGCAGCTGTAGACGCATATTTTGCCTCTAAGGAAGAATCATTTTTTTTCAACGGTCTAAATGCTTGGAAGGGGAGGTGGCAAAAGTGTATTGAACTTGATGGTGATTATGTAGAAAAATAAAAATATAACTGATTTAGTATTTGTTTATTTTCTTGGTTAGGCCGAGTACTTTTCAATCCACCCTCGTATGTTACGAAGTAACAAGTAATTTATAGATGAATTTTAATTATTTTACTGATTGAACATTATTACTGACGACTATGGAGGGTAGAAGCTACCCTCCATACCAATGACGACAGTTGTCAGTTATTGATATCATACTTTTTTATAAACGAAAATAGAAGTAAAACACATATTTTTCTGTCGACTTCCAAAAAGGAGACGATACTCAATTCGACTGTATTTTTTTTTGTTTTTTTTTATATGTGTTACCTCATAACTTTTTACTGGGTGGAATTTCGATAATTCTTTTTTTATTTGAAAGCTGGTAGATCTCGCGTGGTTCCATATGAATTTGATCAAGGTCAAGCTAACAGTTTTTGAGTTATTCTTAATAACTTATATTGGAGTCGGCTGTACAAAATTTTTTATTTTAAATTATTGCAATCAAACCACTTTATTTGTGGTTTTTGTGTATTTTGATAATTATAATTTAAAAGTCATACACTCAAACCAAGCAAATTTACCAACATTCCGATACGTCATAGCTTCAATGTGTTTTAGTTTGTATTATACATTTGGCTAACATTTCTTGTAACAATCTCAAATTGCCTAAATCTTTATCTTTAAGCGTTTAAAGGTAACTCGGGTAAAATTTATACGTTTATGGCAATTAAACCAATGTGCCAATACAATAGCATAGATCACAGAACACTAATACCCGGCTAGATTTTTTATTTTATAGCTTTGAGCAACACGTACTACCGGCGGATCGGTGGGGAGTAGGTCCATAAAGCAACACTGGCCGCCAACGTACCAGACGGGAGCAGCCATACGCAGGCCTTACCCTGTACCAAAGTATAAGTCCATATATGACACGGCGGCCCTATGTTTACAATAAAAGTAGTTTTTTTTTATAGGACAGCGTAACATACGAGCACACAGTCTACCTGATGGTAAGTGGTTGCTGCGGCCCATAGACACATTTATCCTCGTTTGCGAATCAAAATGCAGATGTGTAGTCACCCGTGAGGACTAAGATGGAATGCCACTTTTCCAGTAAAAAGGGTCACCGGTTTTCTACACTCAACATACGAAACACCGCAGCGTTAAGCCGCTATTTGACGCTGGTATTCTGTGAGAGACAACTATACTACTAATATAGCTGCAACATGGCAACGTGATAACGAATAAAAAATAGTTTCAACCGCACTGCTCACTAGACTAAATTTAGTTGCGCGACGTCCTACAAAAATGCCAAATTGGTCAGTTTCTTGCTGCAAAAAGAAATCTGAAATGTCAAATTTACAAAAAGATAGCGTTACCTTTTCATCATCATCATCATTCACAAGTCCACAAGTCCACTGCTGAACATAGGCCTCCCCCAACTTATGTTACAAAGCACGGACTTAAGCCACCTGCATCCATTGACTGCCTACATGTCTCACCAGGTCGTGACTCCATCTAGTGGGGGGTCACCCTACACTTCGCCTACCGGTACGAGGCTGCCACTCGAGAACCTATATGTTAGTAATTCTTTATAGTATTAGTACTATTTATTTCTTTTTAATCTTAAAAATTACAATAATAACAGTCCATAATTGCTATAGTAACGGCCGTGTTGTTTCGGATTTGTTTACCACCACAGGCCACTCGCCCTTATACAATATGCGGTTTAGTCGTGCGACTGATCTGAGTCTGTATGCGAGTTGTTGCTATCACCGAACGATAGTTTTGATATACCGGTTTATAAATAGTTATCGATAAAAATTGCAAATGACAAATATGGTCTTTACAGCCATGTCCCTTGTATATACAATTATTTTTGAAATTATGTTTTCTGATTTATTTATATACCTATATATATATATATATATATATATATATATAGTGAGCTTTATTATAATATAGCTTAATATTAAAATTGCATCAAATCAAATATAATACAATACTTACGAGTATTATACTAATACTATGGTACTTATAGTGCAACTTGTCAATGTAGTTGCGTCACTTCATTACACTGTTATGACACACATAATGTGTATGTGAAACTGTAAATGTATTATTTTAATTATTATGTGTGAGTTTCCTAGTGATAGACGATTATTTTTGTATATGTGTCTGAGAAAGTGTGCGTGGCGCAGATTTCCCCTCGAAAAAAATGACAGACAGTTTGGTATCGGAAAATAACGCTATGGCTTGTCCTCTCCTGTGTTGCCCTATGGGTGTAGCCATACGCAGACGTTCCCCTATGTCAAAGTATAAGTCAACGCGGTCCTATGTGTATTAGAAGCCGCACCGCTCACAAGACTTAATCTAATTGCGCGGCTGAATCCACGTCCTACAGATACGCCGAATTGTTCAGTTTTTTGCTGGACAAGAGACCTGCCACGTCAAATTTACAAAATTATTAAATATGTAATTATAAATCACATTATTCCTATTTACTTCTTATTAAACTTAAAAATTATGAATAATAACGGTCGTGTTGATTCGTATTGATTTTCGGACAGGTCGCTCGCCTTCATACAATGTGCAAATCGATCTGAATGAACCAAGTCTGTATCCAAGTTGTCGCTGTCGCTGAGCGATACTGTTGTAATGTAACAATGTGTATGTGACGTTGTTACTTTTTAGTTTTAACTGTAACGTGTGAGTTTCGTATTGACAGACGATTGTATTTGTGAGCGCAGGTTCCCCCCGCGAAAAATGACAGACAGTTCTGTATCGTGCTAAAACGCAACTCCTCCCGGTCCAACGGTGGCCCGTGTTGCCACCTTTGTTATAGTTATCATTCTAACAGAAAATTACCCACAGACATCTTACAAATATAATATGCATCTGTGCACAAACCATTCACAGTCTCAGTGTGACCATACTGGTCATGTATGATATTTAAAAAAATGTTGGTATATAGTGTAACATTTTGCCAGTATAAGTGGCACATGTATAAATAATCATGCTCACAACAATTATTTGAAAGTAATACAAACTTGTAGCTTCCATGCCATCTTCAAATTCATGGAGCCAGATACCAATAGGTGAGGAAACCTCCGAAGATCCTTTTAGTGATAGTGTCGTTACCAGAAACAGGTAACGGGGATTGGGACTCAGAGTGCCTAGTAAAGTGACCCAGATTCGGGCGATGGATCAGAAATGGTTTCAATCTATGAATATGTTATCTGTTATATGTTAGGCGATAATAGCATCGTAGAGGTTCTGGGGGTGGAAACTGCCTCCGGGACACACCAAATTAGCAAAGAGATGGGAGTAATTCCAAAACTTTTCATCTGCTCTGCTGTGGCATGTGTTGATTTACGCGGTGGGAGGCCGGTGTTACCGGTTTATTTCTCGGCAATGTAATGAAAAATTCTCTCGAATCAATTTTAAATGCTGATTTAACACGTGCTCGGCGGTGAAGGAAAACATTGTGAGAAAACCGGCATGTCTAAGAAATAAGAATAATAATATTTGAAAGTCATTCATGCGACGTTCGCCAACACTTGTCTCATTTCCTTGCCCTATAACCCTCTCAGAAATGAGAGTAGGTCCCAGCAGTGGGACGTATACATAGGCGGTAACTTTTTTTTACAGTAACGTACCCATGTAAACATACTAGTAATTATGTTTACAGTGCCGTAGCAAGGTTTGCTGCCGCCCGAGGCCTCGAGAGCCAAAAATACCGCCCCCTCTCTTCCTCGTGTGCTTATTATCTATTTTCAGAACATTCAATGCTTCAATGTTCTTTATATGTATTTTAATCTGCCGCCCAGGACCACTGACCCCTCTCCCCTTTGTTACGGCACTATGAAGGTAACACAAATAAAAAAAACTTTATCAACAGTAATGTGTATATTAATAAAATATTTTAAATTATACAAAAATACCCCTCTCCAAACATTGTAAATCTTAGTAAATTAAAAGTTGTTATTAAGTTACGCAGTGGCACGCTGATTCCTCTCGATGTTGAGCCAATCCCTCGGCTCTTTGAGGACCTTCATGAGTTTCTCTTCAGGTGAATTCTGCTTCGGTTCATGCATATACTCCCATTTCTGTAAAATATATATTGTATATATATTTTTATAATAGAATAAGGGTGACAAACGAGCACACAGTCCACCTGATGGTAAGTGGATGCTGAGGCCCATAGACATTTATCCTTGATAAAGATTCATAATGCAGATGCGTTGGCACTCCTGAGGACTAAGATGGAATGCCTCGTTTACAGTAAAAAAGGTCTACAGTTCCTTACGCTCACCATTCGAAACAGCAGCACAAAACTGCTATTTTACGCTGGTATTCTGTGAGAGGTCTTTCGCCATAATATAGCTGCAGCGAGGCTCTACCACGTCTTTGATAATGTAATCATCCTTAATGGCCAGTAAAAACTCTATGGTTGAACAAAATTATTTGATGTTACACTTTTCAATCTTTATTTGTTATAAAACTGAAGTGATAAACAAACTAACAGTACACTTGATGGTAAATGATTAGTGCAGTCCATGGACACTTGTAAGGAAATAAAACAAAGAAAGAAAGCTACAGACTGAGAATTGAAATGGAATGTCTCACGGCCTGCAATCATACTGGTTGCCTTCAAACCATAAATACAGTAATCGCCATTATGTCATTGCCACATGTCAACAATTGATGTTTAATTTATTTCATTTTATTTAATGAATTTGTTATACAAAATTACAGCTTTTTATTAAATGCATATGAAAATATATGCGATACTTATAACAGAAATACAATTTTCTGTTCTACCTGTCTGTTTCTTCCGGCTAATCTCCAGAATAAGGAGTAACTTAGGCTAATTTTATTTTAGAAAAAGAATTAGGGCTCCGAGCAAAAAAATTAAAACTATAAATTACACGCGGGCAAAGTCGCGGAGAATAGCTAGTTTTATATAAATTTTTGCTTAGTACAATTCTTCTTCAAGCTCAATATCCATCCATCCATTACAGCCTATAAAAGTCCACTGTTGAACGTAAGCCTCCCCCATAGATTACTTCATTGAGGGGATTTTGCCAGAGATACCACGCTTGGCAAGCAAGATGGCAACCGCAGTTTTTTTATTATTTAAAGTTGTTATTAGGAAAATGCTACTGTCCATCTGCTGTTCCACTTTCCCTCTGTCGCCTCTTACAACACCCAAGAGATGATATGGGGTAGTGGATATTCTTAAATATGCATAAAAACAAAACAAAGGTCTCCCTTCACATATAAATATATAGATTATATATTATTTCATCATTGCATAGTAAATTATATTTCTTTCATTTATCTAAAGGACTTTATCGCCATGAAGCTAATACAAAGGGGAGACGGCATAAGCAACTGTGCACTGTGATTCTAAGTAGGTCCTGACGTCATCATAGGGGGCGTGGCTTTAGTTAGTATACTGTCAACATTCTTCCTGTGCGCTTATGTGTTGAAAAAATCGCAAATCGGTGTATTTTCGTAGTATTAAGAAGAAAAGTATGAAGTGTTGTGTTTTATTGTGTAAAAACTACTCAGATAGACGCTCTGATGTTACGGATGGCATCACATTACATTTGTAAATATTTTTACACCTAATTTATTAATATAGTTCTAGAAAAATCTCTTTGCGTCGGCTTTCAAATATAATTAAATATATTCGACACTAGATGGCGACACTTTGTGTCATGTGAACTAAAAATATAAAGGTCCGTAGAGCTCAGTATTGGTAAAATAATCATACGAAGGTGCTGAAATTTGTTTTGCATTCAGACATAAAGAAATTTTATCGCCAAAATATTATTTTATAGTTTATAACATTTTGTGGACATGCCGCCATCTACCGTCAAGGAAGCTAAGCTACATTGCAACATCGATATGGAAAGATTCGAGTAGTTTTACTATTTATCCGTAGATGTAGATAGTGTAGTGGGCGGGGCTTTGCATCCCCTCACCCCGCAAATTGTCACGCGTTTTTACATAGTGAAATTTAATTACAACGTCTCCTCTTTGTATTTGCTTCATGTTTATCGCACCCGCAAATACTTTAATACAATGTTGCATACTTCTGAAATTATGTCCGTAATTATCAATTTTGTTCAATTTTATCTAGCATTATCTATATAAATAAATAAAATTGAAGTTCTGTTTGTACATAACAGCTTTTACATTCATATGCGTTTAGCACATGAAAGTATATATACGGTACTTATAACAAAAATACAATTTTCTAAATTTTTGACTGTATATCTGCCTGTCTATTTGATCCGGCTAATCTCCGAAATGGCTGACGGGACGGGACTGGGACTTTTTTTTATTATAGTTTTTAATTATTGTATAGGTATAATAAAATATTGTATATTACAAATTCTAATTAGTTTTGTGTTGTTAATTGGGTAACTTAAATGATACACTTAGTTAAGTTACATACACTGGTGATATTTTTTTTTTTTCAAAAAAAGAAAAGAAGTCCCGCTGAGTTTATTGTTGGTTCTTCCCAAAAGAGAGGTATTTTCCGAATTAACGGTAAATTAAACATAAAGAGTGACATTCAATAAGTATTATTATATCTATATTGAATAAAAAAAGTTTCTGTTTCTATTTTGGAATAACACTCACCGCGTTGAGTGGCAGGGACATGAGTATGGACTCGTATCTGGCTTCGGGCGTGTGCAGGCCGAACTTGGTGCCGCGGTCGTAGATTAGGTTGAACTCCACGTATCTTCCCCTACGCAGGAGCTGCCACTGGCGCTCGTGGTAGCCATACGCGTCGTCCTTGTGCCGTTGCACTGAGGATAAAAGAAAAAAAAACACGTGTGCAGTTAACACGCAGTAGAAGTGAAACCTTCAAATGAAATGAAATATAAAATAAAAATATTTCACGGCAAATGATTAACTTAGCACTTTCACTGTCCGGTTTTCAGACACAATAGTAAGACAACAGCAATGACCTATATGTAGTGCACTGGACAGCGAAAGGGTTAATATGGTAATGATACTTTACAACCACAACTGCGGCATAAAATATAAGATAAATGTTTAATTTTATAGCAGATTAATGTCACAATCCTTATTTTTCTACCGACTTCAAAAAGGAGACGGTGCTCAATTCGACTGTATGTTTTTTATGTGTGTTAGTTACCTCATAACTTTTTACTGGGTGAACCGATTTAAATGATTTATTTTTTATTTGAAAGCTGGTGCTTCACATGTGGTCCCATATAATGTTGATCAAGGTCTGACCAATAGTTTTTGAGTTATTCTTAATAATTTATATTGAAGTCGGTTGTACAATTTTTTTTATTTTAAATTATAGTCCTACTTTTTACTGGTAACAGGGCATTCTATACTTTTTTTTTAATAAAAACGAGTTACAAACCAACTTTCTGTCGATGGTGAGAGGCTAATGCAATCCATGAACATTTTCAGCCAATTACTAACAAAGAAAGATACAGATGGGTTGTCAGTGAGGGCTAAGATGGAATGCTTCGCATCCAGTAATTACACACGGTCCTCTATACTCTTGAGACCGGAACAAAGCAGTGCACGCCCTGCTATTTGGCGACAGAAATAGGATAGAAGGCGATACCAGGAGTCTTAACAGCTAGTAAAAGGCAATCTTAGATATTTTTATCTCTAAGCGAGAATAAGTTTTAAGTGCTCAATTACTACGTGCTCGGCGGTGAAGGAAAACGTCGTGAGGAAACCTGCATGTCTGACAATATATGAAAAAAAAAATATATATTTCGAAGACATGTGAAGTTCGCCAACACAAATTGGGGCAGCGCGGCGGACCTTTCCTTGCCCTAAAACTCTCTCAGAACTGAGAGGAGGCCTGTGCCCAGCAGTGGGACGTGTATATAGGCTGTAACTTTAACTTTTTAACTTTAAGCGAGAATAAATGTAGTTGTCTATGGGCCACAGTATCCATGGTAGAAGTATCCTACAGACTGATATAGATGTCGACCTTGTTGGTCTAGTGGTTGTAAACTGCGACTGCTGATCATGACGTCCCGGTTTCGATTCCTGGGTCGGGCCGTAAAAACCAGTTATTGAGGTTTTCCGGTGAAAAAATTCTCAGTAGCTGCCCGAAGTCAGGAAGTTGGCGGTGCCTCACCCCCGTGCCTCGGAAAGCACGTAAAGCCGTTTGGTCCTGCGCCTGCTCTCTCTCTCTCTGGTCGTGTCAGAATACCGTCCCATCGGACTATGAGAGTGGGGGGAATAGAAAGTGCACCTGTGCTTGCGCTACACTCGTATGGCCACCGTGACCGAAATTTGGTCTGGAGGACATTCTCCTAAAAAGAGCTGCAGCAACTTGCTAGGTCGATGAACTTATCATAGCTGCAGCATTTCATTATTATCACTGTCATTTTGTAATGAATGATTGAGTACTCGTCAGTAATTTAAATTATAGTGTCAATTTATAATCACTAGATATGTTATTTTAAACTTTATTATAATAGAAATAAAGGAGAAAACTACTACCTAGAGTTTACAATACAATACAATTACATTATACGCGGTAGAGCCATGCTGCAGCTATACTATGGTTGTACCACGAATGGGTCGGCTCGACCGGGGAAGGACCACGCTCTCACAGATTACCAGCGTAAAATAGCAGCTTAACGTTGCTGTGTTTAGTATGGTGAGTGTAGAGAACGGGAGACCCTTTTAATGGAAACGAAACCTTCCATCTAAGTCCTCAGGGTTGATTACGCATCTGCAATTTGATTCTTTATGGAGGATAAATGTAGATGTCTATTCCATTTACCATCAGGTGGGCAGTGCTCGTTTGTCACCCTTATTATATAAAAAATACCTAAGAGTAAACCATAATAAATAATGCAGCCACCATACCCAGGGATAAAAAGGTTGGTGAGTGGCAGACTCGTACCAGTAAGCATGGTGTATGGCAGCGGAGGGGCCTAGTGAGGTCTAGATGGAGTGAAGGCGTGGATAGATGCAGGTTACTCAGGACCGTTTACAGCACACATTGGGGTAGGCCAATGTTCGGCGGTGTCTTGTGTCTTGTTCATAGATTGCTTCATAAGGTGGATATTTGCCATAATCGCCTCATTGCATGTCACCGCAGTTCCTATGAGGGAGATGCTGCCGTCCATCACCCGTCGATCCCCTCTGTCGTCTTTCACGATACCCACATGATATGAGGAAGTGGATTCTTTTACCACAGCAAGGTACATGAACTTACCAAGAGGCATATAGCTGGGTATGACAGCCTCGGCACAAGACGTGACGAAATTGAAGGCCTCTTTCTGACTGGGGTAGTCCACGTCGTCGAAGAAGATACCGCCAACTCCTCGCCGTTCGCCGCGATGCGTTATCGTGAAGTAGTCGTCGCACCATTTTTTGAACCTTCAAAAGATGATGAGTTGAATCTTGAAGAGATGATGATATATGCATGTACTAGTACTAGCTGACCCGGCTGACGTTGTTCTGCCTTTTCCGGTAGGTGGCGCGACGATTGTCACACCAAATTCAGACTATACATGGTAAAGGCAAAATTTATTTATGACTTGATCACCAATCGGGTCCAGGTTTGATTTCCTTTATTTGACACTAAATTAATATATATTGTGAATACGCGTCGTTTCGGCCCATAATATATAGAAATTTTCAATAACTTTGCCACCTATTATTGGATCCTAGCATAGTTAAGACTATGGAACATAGTCTCGGCAAAACAATTAAACATATATTGATTATCAAAATATTGTGTAGTTATTTAAGCCGCATACTCGCATGGTCAAGTCGTTCCAAAGTTATACGATCAGTATATCGTGTGTGCGTGTGTGCGCTTTATTTTTAAGAATTAGTGTACTGCCGTTTGTTATCATAAATAAAGAAATAAAATAATATTATTGTTCTTATTTTTAAGAATTAGTGTACTGTCGTTTGTTATCCTAAATAAAGAAATAAAATAATATTATTGTTCTTATTTTTAAGAATTAGTGTACTGTCGTTTGTTATCCTAAATAAAGAAATAAAATAATATTATTGTTCTTATTTTTAAGATTTAGTGTACTACCGTTTGTTAACCTAAATAAAGAAATAAAATAATATTATTGTCCTTATTTTTAAGATTTAGTGTACTGTCGTTTGTTATCCTAAATAAAGAAATAAAATAATATTATTGTTCTTATTTTTAAGATTTAGTGTACTACCGTTTGTTATCCTAAATAAAGAAATAAAATAATATTATTGTTCCTATTTTTAAGATTTAGTGTACTGTCGTTTGTTATCCTAAATAAAGAAATAAAATAATATTATTGTTCTTATTTTTAAGATTTAGTGTACTGCCGTTTGTTATCCTAAATAAAGAAATAAAATAATATTATTGTTCTTATTTTTAAGATTTAGTGTACTGCCGTTTGTTATCCTAAATAAAGAAATAAAATAATATTATTGTTCTTATTTTTAAGATTTAGTGTACTACCGTTTGTTATCCTAAATAAAGAAATAAAATAATATTATTGTTCTTATTTTTAAGAATTAGTGTACTGTCGTTTGTTATCCTAAATAAAGAAATAAAATAATATTATTGTTCCTATTTTTAAGATTTAGTGTACTGTCGTTTGTTATCCTAAATAAAGAAATAAAATAATATTATTGTTCTTATTTTTAAGATTTAGTGTACTGCCGTTTGTTATCCTAAATAAAGAAATAAAATAATATTATTGTTCTTATTTTTAAGATTTAGTGTACTGCCGTTTGTTATCCTAAATAAAGAAATAAAATAATATTATTGTTCTTATTTTTAAGATTTAGTGTACTACCGTTTGTTATCCTAAATAAAGAAATAAAATAATATTATTGTTCCTATTTTTAAGATTTAGTGTACTGTCGTTTGTTATCCTAAATAAAGAAATAAAATAATATTATTGTTCTTATTTTTAAGATTTAGTGTACTGTCGTTTGTTATCCTAAATAAAGAAATAAAATAATATTATTGTTCCTATTTTTAAGATTTAGTGTACTGTCGTTTGTTATCCTAAATAAAGAAATAAAATAATATTATTGTTCTTATTTTTAAGATTTAGTGTACTGTCGTTTGTTATCCTAAATAAAGAAATAAAATAATATTATTGTTCTTATTTTTAAGATTTAGTGTACTGTCGTTTGTTATCCTAAATAAAGAAATAAAATAATATTATTGTTCATGTGCTTTACAGCACCCATGGTAAACACCGAGTTACCCCTCACACACACTTGGCCGGCTTTTAAAAAAGCCGGCCAAGTGTGAGTCGGGCTCGCGTATAAAGGGTTCCGTACCATCGTAAAACACGTTTCCAGTAGGGGATCTACATTCTGTGAAAATTTTAACTGTCTACCTATTACGGATCATAAACAGCCCGCTGACATACAGACAGACGGACGGATGGACAGCGGAGGCTTAGTAATAGGGTTAACCTTAGGCAAAGTAAGCTCGTTTCGTGAAGAACCAGTGGTAATTATACAAAAGAGTGACTTTCAATAAGTATTATTTATAATCTATATTGAAAAAAAAGAAGGTCCCTAAGTCGTATCGGTCCGGAAAAATCGTCGAGTTGATGGATGAAGGTATTTCAAGGCTGTGGTTTGTAATTTTCTATAGGGTAGACCTATGTCCAGAAGCAAAATAGTAATAAGGTGTAATCATGATAATGTTACATCGAATTCAGTTAGATAGAATTTAATTTTTTATAATAATAACCTCATAAGGGACTCACTTAGGGTAGTAAGAGGGGTCGTGTTCGTCGCAAGCGTGCTTGAGGGTGAGGTGGAAATGTACGGCGTCTTCTTCATTCAGGTAGTACGGGGTCAAGTCCGTACCCCCGCCGAACCACCACTGTACACCTGAAACGAAAAAGCAAGCATATTTTAACATAATTTATTGTAGCATATTTTTAATAGAAGTGAGAGTGACATACGACCAGACAGTCCACCTGATGGTAAGTTGATGCTGTAGCCCATAGATATCTACGTATATCCTGAATTAAGAATCAAAATATAGATGCGTTATCACCCCTAAAGATTAAGATCCACTAAAAAGTGTCTCCGGTTCCACAACAGTATAGTAAGCTACTATTTTACGCTGGTATTCTGTGAGAGCGTGGTCCTACCCCGGTCGAGCCGACTCATTCGTGATACAAGATTAAGAATTTAAATTCAGATGCAGTGTCAACACTACAGTTTAAGATAGAGTGCTGCACAATTGTAAAATTTTTAACATATGAGTGGAAACTATCTTACCATCTTTATCCTGTACTTCGAAGTAGCGGTAGTTGAAGTGTATGGTGGGGACCATCGGGTTCCTCGGGTGGATGACTGCACTCACGCCCGCTGCGAAGAACGGCAGCTCTGACGACTGTAGGTTCTTTCCTCTGTCAAGATGAAACCTTGCATTAGACCTAGCACTATTGCTCGCCCCCTGGCCTGAAACTACCTGCATCTGTTGTATTTGCACAAGAATAGAGCCTACTCCTTTCTTAAAAGCCGGAAATACAGCTGCAATCGGTTGTTTAGCCGTCAGGGTAAATACATCTAGTATGTTTGAGATGCTCATAGCAGGACTGCGGTTCTGCAATGCCACTACCATACAGCTCATTAAATACATTATGTTACCGAGCCCATGCTCGTCGATCTGGTGGTAAATGATAACAACAACACAATCCAACATAACTCCTGGAAATGAAGTGATCGCTACCATGCTGTTTCCAAATGTTTTTCTATTTAATTATATAACACAACAGTATACACACACACATTATACTGTAATTAAATGTTTAAAAAAGAGTCCCGATGGATTTTTGCTGGTTCTTCTCAGGACAGAAGTTTCTTTCCAAACCAGTGGTAAAAGCATGATTGACTTTAAATAAGTATTCTAGCAATTTACGTTGAATAAAAATTATTCTATTCTATTCACAGGTCTATGTACATCTGCAGCCAATTCTAAAGGCTCACAATTAAGGACCAAGATAGAAAGCCTCGTAGCCTGAGAACCTCTTTAAAAACTGGAACACGACAGAAGCATAATTTAAAGACCTTACAGTTGTGAAACGCCTTTGACGTCAGGCGATGCTGTAGGTATTTGCGCGGCCTGCGTGTATGCTAGGGGTTGTCACGAAAATGGAAATAAAATAATTTTCAATATTATAATAGTCATTATCATTTACTAACATTATTTACATACTTCTAACCTTATAATTTAAAAACATTTATTGAACAAGATATTTTTTTATTACAAGAAAAAACACATTTACAAGTTGTATGTACTGCCAAATATTTTCATGACACTTTGTTTTTTAGATATTTTCAGTTTTCTATTGTTAAATTTAATTATGTAGTGTATTCGCAATTCGGATAAACACTTTTATCAAAACTAAAATGATGGAAACATAAGCATGGCCGTTATTTCCATTCAATTTTACTTCGTGACTCATATAACTATAACAGTACTTCACCATTAAAGATATTATATTTTTCGAAAATGGCACTCAAATTAGTTAAATAAATACTATAAAACACGCGCGCACCAATCGCATGTATTGTCTATCAGACTCAGTGAAGTGCGCTAGCACAAGTTCGGCCCGCCTTCTGCCCCGCAGTACCCCCACCGATGCTCTGCACAAGTACATTCGTTTCCCAACTGTAACATCTTAAAACAGTGACAGTAGGTACACTGTTGCATGGTGATGATGAAACTTAACTCATTCATGACACACTACCACCACTTTTTTTACAAAATGGATGTGACACACGCACTTACAGTTTACCTGATGTTAACACCTAGTGTATGCACACATACACTACACGGTTTGACTGTCTCATTGGTCTAGTGGTAAGCACGTCTACTTTATTATGTGGTCTCAGTTTCGAATCCCGGTATCGTGCAGAATTTAGCCATTGGACTTTTCTGTCAAGAAATTCTCAGTAGCAGAAAGGAGGCAGGAAGTAGGCGGTGTTTCAAACTTGGAAAGCACGTAAAGCCGTTGGTCCTGCGTCTGATCTCTCCGTTTGTATCGGATTGCCGTCCCATCGGACTATGAAAGTGAGGGAATAGAGAGTGCACCTGTGTTTGCACACACGCTCATGTACTGTAATCCTGTCCTCTGAAATTAAGGTATTTAATTATAATTCTTGCATGCCTTCTGGTACAATATGTGGGAGATTGTACTACATATTTGTATGTACATTCTGTATTATCAGGTTATTCGGGTCCTTCGCATATGGTTCAGATTTGCCGATTTATAGTCTCAGTTGAGACTTGCTGCCATGACCGTAATTAGATCTGAAGGTCATTACACTACACGCTACACGGTACCTGCTTCGCATCTGCTGCACGGCTGCGGGCGGCAGTTTGCCATGCACCACGGAGATGTTGACGCCGGCCTTCTCGAACACGCGACCGTCTTGCAGCACGCAAGTTATCCCTCCACCCCCCTCCTTTCTTGTCCACCTGTCCACTTTGAACTTAGCCTCCTGGAATCGATTTAAACCTTGGAATGGAACGATTTTGTTAGCTTAAATTGTATGAGTAAGCAATGTGAGAAGTGCAAAATGTCTTTGTATTAAGTAAGGTAGTAAAACGAGTATACAGTCTAACCGATTTTTAGTAGATGTCACAAAAATATTGAAAAAAAATGTATATTTAATGACTTAAGTGCTCGGTCATGAGTATAATCATTTTTTTTAGTGCTGACTCACGGCGGGATCGAAATCAAGTTGATAGAGTAGTATGAAATTTATGGCGATATTTACAGAACTGCAACGGTTCTATCAGAATCAGAATCATTTATTTGATGGATCATAGGTATAACATAGATGTAAGCTACATATATAATCAAGTTTAACCATGTCCTACTTTGTCGGCATACGAAGTACAATATTTTTTGCAAATCAAAAAAACTATCTAAAAAAATAACTGTATTTTTTTATTAGATAGGGTGACAAACGAGCACACAGTCCATCTGATGGTAAGTGGTTGCTGTGGCAACCACTTACCATCAGATGACATAGACATCTACATTTATCCTCGTTTGCAAATCCAAATGCAGATGCGTTGTCACCCGTGAGGGCTAAGATGGAATGCCTCCTTTTTTTCAGTAAAAAGGGTCTCCGGGCTCTATACCCACCATACTAAACACAGCAGTGTTAAGTTGCTATTTGACGCTGGTATTCTGTGAGAGCGTGGTCCTTCCCCGGTCGAGCCGACCTATTCGTCCTACAACTATACTACTAATATAGCTGCAGTATGGCTCTACCACGTACAATGATGAAATGCGAATGCAAATCTAAGTACTCTTCTTCTGCATCAGCCCGTAAAAGTCCACCTCTCCTATTGTAGAGGAGTCTCGACGAGTACTTGTCTAAAATTCATATAAGATTGTAGGAAACCGAGACTCTTTCCTGTTCACATGTTCTGTATGACAATAAACTACGTGTATTTTAAGGTAAGTTAAGTATAAAATTCGTACCGGTGATAGCAAAAATATATCGTTGTCAAAATCATAATCGTCGGCGGTCTTTTCGTCCTCCCATGCCTACAAGAGAAACATATCTTGTATGATCTGCATTTATACTATATGTAAAGCGACCTTCCACTAGATGGAGTGACGAGCTGGTGAGAGGTGCAGGTGGAGTAGGACCGCATTTTGTGGGCATTCCATGGGGGAGGCCTATTTATAGCTGTGCACTTGTGATAGGCTGTAATGATGATGATGGTGATAGTGTTGCGGCATCCAACACGACATTTCATATTGAGAGTATCCTAGGAGACGACTAGGGAAAATTTCAAAGAGATCTCGTCATTTCTGAGAGCTACAGCTTCATTATAGTTACCAAGAGAGGATCACGCACAATCAATGTGAAATAGCAGCATTATTCCGCTGCGTTACGTATAGTGAGAGACAAGAACCGGATAGCCTTTTGACTGGAAATGATGGTGCATGCCATGCTAGTTCCAAAAGGTGACAGAGTATTTGCAAATTGATACCCAATCGTGAATAAGTGCCATATCAACTATGTCAATACTTAATGCTACAGCATTTACTTACCATCAGGAGGGCTGTGTGATTGATTACCAGCCTTTTACGTATAAAAAACGTTACCTAGATGTAATCCCGATGGACGATGGATGATAGTGAGGAGTGTCGAAGACGTGTGACTTCTGGAACTGCTTCCGTCAATAAACTTGTCAAGCTATTAAGCAAATCCTCGATACTATGAGGAAGGTTCATATCCAGCTGGGGATGTAAACCTGATAGTGGACTGTTAACGGGATATTGAGGCACTTCAAAACGCCAGCAAGGGAAGTCACGCTAGAGTTATTTTTTTTTATTACCGTTGTAGCCTATTAAAAGTCTGCTTGACATAGGCCTCCCCCATAGAGAGCCTTATGTTTTTTTTATAGGATACGAGTGACAAGTAAGCACACAGTCCAGAGTCCTGATGTTATATAGTTGCTGTGGCCCATAGACATCTGCATCTATCCTCGTTTGCGAATAAAATGCAGATGCGTTGTCAGCCGTGAGGACTAAGATGGAATGCCTCTTTTAAAGTAAAAAGGGTCTCCGGTTCTCTACACTCACCAAACGAAACACAGCAGCGTTAAAATGCTATTTTACGCTGGTATTCTGTGAGAGCGTGGTCCTTCCCCGATCGAGCCGACCCATTCGTGCTACAACTATAATATTGATATAGCTGTAGCATGTGTCACAGCATCCACTTAACATCAGGTAGACTGTATGGTTAGCAACCGCAGTTTTATTTTTAGTTGTAATTAGGAAAACGCTGTTGCCCATCTCATGGTTTGTATCCCTCTGTCACCTCCTACGACACCTACGGGACGATATGGGGTACTGGATATTCTTACACCGGCACTACACGGTCATTTGGGATGATTATTCGTTCATTAACAAAATATGTAATCGTGTATTGCCGTATCGTGATTAAAAATAAAAATAAAAAACTACAGTAGCCAACCCACTTGCCAAGCGAGGCAAATATGGCAAATATTCCACGTATGAGACAATCTATGTGGGAGGCCTATGTTCAGCAGTGGACTTTGATAGGCTGTAACTTCACAAGGAATGATGTAGCGATAGAACGACCCGCAATTTTCTCTCAATCGATTAATTCGAGCCAAAAATATTTTTTAGATTTGTGTAAGTCCCACTTCAAAATGTGCCAAAAAGTTTAAACTACAGATCACAAAGCAGCAGACCAACAAATATGTATCTCCACATGATTCTCTTTCCGGGTTAGTCGGGAAAAAAAGAGCCAAAGATGATGTCGCAATATTCCTTGCTCGTATTGTAGGTTCCACATTAATGTATAACCAACCTAACCTTAAGATCATTCTAATAACTTTTGGCCCGATAATGATTTCACTACACACTTCATCTTTTATTCTTTGCGACTTACCTGGTCTTCCTCTTTCTCGAGAGCCCTACAGAACTCAGCCTGTATTCTCATTATAAGCAGTTCCATCTGTGTTTTCATATCATCTTGGTTCTTTTCCAACTGAGACAGTGGTGTGATGGGTTCTGCCATGTAGTTCTTCAATTGAATTATTTCTTTCATTTCTGCCTTGTTTCGTTTCATTTGGCTGTATGCTATGTATCCAGTGCCGAGTATTGCAGCGCAGTAGAACCTTCAATAAAAAAAATTAACACGTTTATGATATTATTATAATTAGTGTAAAATTAAGTATAACGCTGTACTATAGTATTAACAAATCACAACAACAGTTCGCCTCGTGAAGAACAAGAATGAGTATTCAAAGCTGACTGCCAACCTTCGCTAGTCGGAGAGGCACTCGAAGAAGAACAATAGTCTTAATCCACCATATAGTGGTGGCCTAAGAGAATCAATCTCATCCCGCAGGTGTCATAAGTTTTATTTTTTAATAAAATCAAGTGACAAACGAACTTTCAGTCCACTCAAAAATGGTTACTGCAGTCCATGGACACCTTGAGACAACTTCAAATAAAGGAGGTTACCGATGAGTTGTCATATCTGAGGAATAAGATGGAATGCATAAATATAGGTAGTTAGTTTATACTAACCACTCAACACCCTTCAAACGAAAACACAGCAGTGCACGGTGCACGCACTGTCCTACTACATATATAACAAACTTTTCATTAAGGCGGTCTTTATCATTGACGGATTTCTAGACAGAGGAGTCCTACCACATATATAAAAAACCTTTTCATTAAGGCGGTCTTTATCAACATATATAACAAACTTTTCATTAAGGCGGTCTTTATCATTGACGGATTCCTAGACAGAGGAGTCCTACCACATATATAAAAAAACTTTTCATTAAGGCGGTCTTTATCAACATATATAACAAACTTTTCATTAAGGCGGTCTTTATCATTGACGGATTCCTAGACAGAGGAGTCCTACCACATATATAAAAAACTTTTCATTAAGGCGGTCTTTATCAACATATATAACAAACTTTTCATTAAGGCGGTCTTTATCATTGACGGATTCCTAGACAGAGGAGTCCTACCACATATATAACAAACTTTTCATTAAGGCGGTCTTTATCATTGACGGATTCCTAGACAGAGGAGTCCTACCACATATATAAAAAACTTTTCATTAAGGCAGTCTTTATCAACATATATAACAAACTTTTCATTAACGCGGTCTTTATCATTGACGGATTCCTAGACAGAGGAGTCCTACCACATATATAACAAACTTTTCATTAAGGCGGTCTTTATCATTGACGGATTCCTAGACCGAGGAGTCCTACCACATATATAAAAAACTTCTCATTAAGGCGGTCTTTATCATTGACGGATTCCTACACATAGGAGTCCTACCACAGAATATATAAAAAAAGATATAGACTTTTAATCGATATTGATCATAACATTTACACATTAAAACGAATCCAAACGTTAAAACCAAATCAACCACGATTCCGACCAGTATTAGGACCCTACCGTGCCACTATAGTACGTACCTAACCTGGATACGTACTATAGTACTATAGACCTATACGGAGCCACTAGAGTTCGAGTGTAGTGTATGAGAAGCTATACAGCGCTATTCATTTGACTGGTTATGCATCTAGCGCGTCTGTGCCGCCAGTAAATTTCTGTACAAGCGTATGTGCTGCTGTGCGACCAAATTGGTTGCGCAACCAAGCGGACGATAGGTGCTATAGTACCTTAGAACTGTGTATACGTTGTTGGCTGCGCGACGTGATTGCGTCATGCTTGGTGTAAAAATGGCCTTACACAGTCGCTTTGCTATGTCGGTATTATTCGTGTTACAGCCATGCTACAGCCGTATAGCTGTATCAAGAACGGGTCGGCGCAACCAGGGAAGGACCATGCTCTTACAGAATACCAGCTTAAAATGGCAGTTTAATGTTGCTATGTTTCGTATGGTGAGTGTAGAGAACCGGAGAACCTTCTTACTGGAAACGAGTCATTCTATGTTAGTCCTCATCATCATTATAGCCCTTCGCAAGTCCACTGTTGAACATAGATCCCAAGGTATGTGAAAAAGCACGGTCTTGAGCCACGTGCGTCCGTCGACTTCCTACATCTCTTACGAGGTCTAAACTCCATAAATTTTTAAAGTGAAAACTTCTTTAGAATGTTGTGATTTGATAAAATTATCATATCCGATCCATTCATAACAATCCACGATTTCATAAATTACCGATTTATATTATGGCGGCTGTACACGCTCGTCGAGACACCACGAGACAGGCCGAGTACGAGTGTGTACATGGTGCCCTCGTCGCGTCGCGTCGAGTCTCGCGGTCCTCGTTCGCTCTCGGAAGCATGTCGGTTTTTTGCGCTCGAGTCAAAGGGTCTCGTGAGTCTCGCGATGAAAACGAGAGCGCGCCTGTACACACCCGTTCGTTTTCAGATAATTATAAAAATTATCCAAAAAAAACTGGTTCAATATTGTCAAATACAATATAGGAACTTACATGGTTCTATTGCAGTGAATAGAAACCATCAACCATGAATTATTAATTTTCTTTTTATTGGAAATATGTAAAAAATTATAATAAAAAATAGCAAAGGCAAAACACAGCAACAGTTTCTTCTACGTCCATCGCAGTGGGCATCCGGAGTTCAAGTGATACAACGAGTGTGTACATGGTGTGCTCTCGTGTCGAACCTCTACGCGACGAGAGGCACGCGAGGCGACGAGACGAGCGTGTACAGCCGCCATTAAACTACTCGTGTTTAGGCTATTTAGCGTCTATTTTACGAACCGTCTTGAGTCTAATCAATGTTTGTTCGATAAAATGACTTTACCTATAGAGTGACGTAGATGGCGTTATTAAAAATTCATTTTCTCTAAGAAAATATTCTTTTGATTTATTGCGCTATAATTGAAAACTTGGAGTGTATATAACATATAATGTAATATATTATGTAAAATAAAATGTAAAATAATTTTTAAACTTGTTAACAATATTATCTATACTAATATAATAAAGCGGAAGAGTTTTTTTGTTTGTTTAAACGCGCTAATCTCTGGAACTACCAGTCCGATTTGAAAAATTCTTTTTGTATATTATAGCCAGATTCATGTGGAATAGTATCGGCTATCTAGCATTATGCTATATCACTCAGCTAGCCTTAAATATTAATATTTGTTAAGCAAGTCAGAAGAAAAAGCACTCCCGAAATGATTTATCCGAGAAAAATATAGACCTTTACTCCCTCTAAAAAAAGTCCATTTCTTATACATAAGCCATAATTTGGTATTTTGTGACAAAAAATATTGAAAATTTAAGTGATTTATGAGCGTTATTATTAGGCATGGCCTATTTATCCTTACGAACGAAAGTTACTTCATGATCAAGACAATTTTATGAAGATAAACTTTGTTCTTAATACCATGTTATTTGGACGCATAGTTTAAGAGATAATGTAAAATAAAAATAATTCAATACTTGGCTGGGCGCGCGAACGACGCTTAAACCCTAGCCGATATAAAATGCTTGAACTAGGTCATGTCGCGCACCTCGGACACGTGATGACGCGGGTGAACCCGCGGGGCGCAGCTAGTATTAAATAAACCCTACAATTATCAATGTATAAATTTCACTTCTAACGCGTGGGAACTGTACACATGTCTTTTTTATGAGAGGTGGCAAACGAGCATGCGATTCACCTGATGTTAACTGAATACCGTCGCCCGTGGACAACTGTAACACCCGGAGAATAGTAGATGCGTTACCAGCCTTTTAAAATGGCTCTTTTCTTGAAGACCTCTAAGTCGTATACAGGTCCGGGAGAATCTTTGGTGGTAGCTGATTCCACAAAGATGTAGTGCGAGAATGAAAACTTCTGGTAAATCCCACAGTGGTGGACCGCCAACCATCCAAATAGTGTGTGTTAGAGTACACCCTGTGGTAAATGCGATAGAAAATGCAAAGAGATGCAACGTCTGTTACCAACGCCAGAGATGGAGTGATCGAATCGATCAGAAAGAACTCGGTCGTTGACTATTCGTTATATACATCATGAAATGGCAGTTTATAATGGCCTCTATTACTTTGGAGAACAAGAGCTCGACGAATTGACAATCAGTGAGAGAAGTGCGTTTTAGACACTGCGAAATTGTTGGCGGTGAATTCCCCCGATAGAGCCTAAAAGTTCGGCTTTCTACTTTGCGGCATGGGCCAATGAATTGTCATTGCTGTATCATGCTATTCAGCGTGGTTGGCGTTGAAATTGCTAAGATCACGATTTCTGCGGCGTGATCTGTTGTGGCAAGGAATCTGTAGGCATTTTACTTTTAATTTATTAAAAAAAATACTAGTAATGCAATTAACATTAGTAATAATCCCTTTAACCACTCCTGGTAAGCTTAACACTTTCACTGTCCGATTTTCAGGCACAACAGTAACACAATAGCAATGGACTTATATGTAGAACACGAGACAGCAATAACTTTAAAATGCTTGTATTAGGAGTGGTTAACGACAGTAGTCAAATGGCGGATTCGTACCCACGACCTTTTGAGATCGCTGTCCGCACCCTGCCATATGGCACAGTCGTTTTTATTTTGACGTGGTTTGAGTCGATCTTAATGCCGTGGGACTTATAAAGGCACCCGGCACCTTCAAAATGACGAGGCATCGAGAACAGATATCCTCCCATACGTATACGCAAGCCCCAGACCGAGGTACACAGGAGTGCAGCTCGAAAGTAAGATTTGTACCCCGGGTGGGATAGATAAGATGTATTAGTGAGAGAGAACACCTGTGTCTCGGTAAGAAAGGGCAAGGCCAGCTTCGCCGTTTCCAGATAGAAGTTTTTTTTTGGTAACATAAGGGTGATAAACGAGCACATATTTCTCCCGATGGTGGTTACTTTGGTCAATAGATATCTATCCTCGATTAAGAATCAAAATGCAGATGCGTTGTCACCCCTGAGGACTAAGATGGAATGCCTCGTTTCCAGTTGAAATGGATTCCGTTTCTCAATATTTCATTCTCTGTACATGCAGGTTTCCTGAAGAAGTTTTCTTTCACCGCTGAGTACATGGTAAATCGGCATTTAAAATTGCAATAAACAATTTTTTTGGTGCCGGCGGGCATCAAACCCGAGTTGCTCACATGCTATAAAATTTACGGCAAGCACCTAGTGATATCACCCCACTAAGAGCGCTAATTGATCAGTCAATGCATCCGCGTAAAACGGGGCAATTTAACGCGAATGTTTTTTTTTTATAGGATAGGGCGACAAACGAGCACATAGTCCACCTGATGGGGAATGGTTGCTGTGACCCATAGACATCTACATTTATCCTCAATAAAGACTCAAAATGCAGATGCGTCGTCACCCGCGAGGACTAAGATGGAATGCCTCTTTTCCAGTAAAATGGGTCTCCGGTTCTCTACACTCACCATACGAAACACAGCAGTGCCAAGCTGCCATTTTACGCTTGTATTCTGTGAGAGCGTGGTTCTTCCGCGGTCGAGTCGACCCATTCGTGCTTCAACTATACTACTAATATAGCTGCAGCATGGCTCTACCATGTTAATGCGTGTTAATGCGAATGTTAAAAATCGCGATAACGAATTCGCTGAATGCTGGGTCGCTTCATTATATCATCATTACAGCCCTTTACAATTCCACTGCTGAACATAGACCTTCTCCAAGGAATGCCACAAAGCACGGTCCTGAGCCACCTGCATCCATGGACTTCATGCATGTCTTACCAAGTCATCACTCAATCTAGTGGGGTGTCGCCCTACACTTCGTCTACCGATAAGAGGCTGCCACTCGAGAAAAAAACCACTTGCGGGGTCGTATAATGCAAAGTAAAGTCCTCCAGACCGAATTTCTATCACGGCGGCCAGTCTTCAACGCAGACCCATCTGCGCAGGACAGGATTATAGTGCCCGAGTGTATGCGCAAGCACAGGTGCACTCTCTATTCTCTCACTCTCATAGTCCGATCATCCGACACGACCGGAGAGAGATCAGGCGCAGGACACACGGCTTTACATCCTTTCTGAACACCGTCAACTTTTTGACTCCGGGGCTCCAGGCTGCTACTGAGTATTTCATGACAGAAAAAAAAAACAATAAGTGATTTTGGCCCGACCCGAGAAGAAAAGTATAACTATACTAAATATAAATCTATATATATGTGGTTTAACATGTACCTAATTAGCTATGACATAGCATTAGATTTTTTATCATTGGCACTAATGAGCACTTTCCATACTGTAATTACTAGATTAATGGCAATGTTATCAGTTTGTACATTTGAACCTGTTTTAGTAGTACGACGACTTGGTGGCCCAGTAGCTTAACGTTTGAATGCAACGTTGGAGGGCTGTAAGTTCGAATCCCGCAAGGATCAAGTACTCGTATTACCTTACAAACAATTATTCCGGATCTGGATGTTTGTCCATGAGCAACTAACTTTGTATCTTAAGCGCCCCATAATTCAGGAGATTATACGACTGAAGCGGTAAAGGTTTTAGATATAAAAAAGTAATTTAAAAGCAATTGCATTACTTCTGAGTATTTGGTAGGTGAGTTGTTATTTTAATCTACCCTGAAGTAATAAAAACTGACTTAATATGCCCGACAGCTGAACACAGGCCTTCCTTAATATATAATTATATTTATTTATATTATATTAATCCTTTATATATAATTATACATAATATATAAAAATTAATTTGCGTTTGTTCGTATTTTATGCGCTATCACCGTTCATCAGATTGCGCTAAAACTTTGTCAACTTAATGCTTGCACTTGCAAGTGGGTTATACAGATATCACCCATGCGAAGCCGGGGCAGATCACTAGTAATTTATAAAAGAGTTTCGGAATAAAGGAGAATGGTTGTGCTTCAATATACATAATATAATAAGTATTTTATATAAGAAGTCTACACTTCACACGTCCTTTTTATATAAAATTGAACTGAAAAAAATACTACACTTACTTTTTATACGAGGTAGAGCCATGCTGCAGCTATATTAGTAGTATAGTTGTAGCACGAATGAGTCGGCTCGACCAGGGAAGGACCGCGCTCTCACAGAATACCAGCGTAAAATAGCAGCTTAACACTGCTGCATTTCGTATGGTGAGTGTAGAGAACAGGGTACCCTTTTTACTGGAAAAGAGGCATTCCATCTTAGTTCTCACGGGTGACAACGCATCTGCATTTTGACTCGTAAACGAGGATAGATGTAGATGTCAATGGGCCACAACAACCACTCACCATATCAGGTGGACTGTCTGCTCGTTTGTCACTCTATCCTATAAAAAAAACTTACAGTCAACCGTGATGGTAAGTGGCTACGGATCTCATGGACAGATACAACTAACTCTAAGTAAAGAACACTACAAATGCATATCATCTCCGCGAGCTAAGATGGAATGCCTCATACCCTGTAATTATACTGGCTCTCTATGCTCTTCAGACCGGGAATACAGCAGTGCACACACGGTTTTTTGGCGGCAGAAATAAGAAAGGCTGCAGTACCTACCTAGATAGACATCTAGGCACAAAAGGAGTCCTATAACCCGGTAGCTAGAAGTAAACTATTAACAATCTTTCAGACAGGTTTTCCCACAATGCTTGAATTTACTGCTGAGCACATGGTTTAAATTTTTACAATTTCATGTTGAAGTACAACCTTTAAAGTGGAGCACCATCTCTAGAGATACCATGACTCATCAGGATCTAGTTTGCCTAAATTGAATAGCATATAATTTTACTAGTTAAGACCCGCTCGCTTCGTTGGGCGCACGATATTTTATTGCGGAACCAATTAAATTCTTTATTGATGGGACTATCGTAAAATCCGTTCTTAGTGAGCGTCTACATTGCTAAATGAGTAACTATACTAAATTTCAAGTCAGTGTATAGTTTTAGAGATAATGTGACGACTCAGTCAGTCAGTGGTATTTCGCTTATATATATAGACTAGCTGTTCTCCGCGACTTCGCTCGAGGGTTTTTATGTTTTTTCGCGGAACCCTAATTCTTTTTCTAAAATAAAAGTAGCGTAAGTTACTCCTTATGAAATCAGCTATCTGGCAGTGAAAGTCTCGTCAAAATCGGTCTAGCCGTTTCGGAGATTAGCCGGAACAAACAGACAGACAGACAAAAATTTTAAAAATTGTATTTTAGTTATAAGTACCGTATTTACTTTCATATGCATTTAGTAAAAAACTGTAATTTTGACATTACAAACGGACACTTCAACTTTATTTATTTGTATAGAATTGATTCCCGTGTAGTGGCGCGTAAGAATACCCACTAAGTACCCCATATCTCCCATGGGTGTCGCAAGAGGCGACAGAGGGAAACTGAGGCAGAAGATGGGCAGCAGCATCTTTCTGATAACAGCAAAACAACAATAAAAAACTGCGATTGCCAACCCGCTCGCCAAGCGTGACAACTATGGCAATATACCCGCCATGATTAAAGTTACGAAGAGACGGCCCCTATTCCCCGCCGTAGCCGCTATTCCTGGCTACGGTGGCGACCATGGTAACGGCGGAGCAGAGGGTGTAAAGAACCTCCGGTGGAGGTTCGATTGCCATCTAAGAAGGCTCGACCAGGCAACATATAACGCACGCTCCCTGACGAATGGCGAGAAGATCCTGGAGCTAGAAGAAGAGATGAGACAAGGTGCGCTGGAATATTATAGAATTATTTGAGGTCCGAAGAGAGGGGGATGACATGGTAATCCTTGAATCCGGCAACTTGTTCCATAACTTTTATACAGTGGTAGAGCCACAGGGCAGCTTTTGCTGTCGCACGGATGGGCCGGCTCGAACCGGGGTGGTACCACGACCTCACAGAAAACCAGCGTGAAGTAGAGGTTTACCTCTGCGTTTCGCTTGGTGAGTGCAGGTGGCCGGAGGCCCTTTTTACTGGAAATGAGGCATTCCATCTTAGTCCTCACGGGTGACAACGCATCTACATTTTGATTTGTAATAGAGGATAGATGTAGATGTTTATGGGCCGCAGCAACCACTTACCATCAGGTGGACTGTGTGCACGTTTGTCACCCGTATCCTATAAAAAAAAAAACTTGTTCTATCACCGTCCACAAGTCTCTCGTTAACAACGTTGTAAAGATTGAGTGTGTCGACGAGGGTTGCGTACCTTATACTCAGAATCACCAAACGGTATTCGCTGAAGGTCATACAGGTTTACGCACCAACCACGGCACACCCCGATGAGGAGGTGGAGGAAATGTATGAGGATATCTCTAAAGGCAAGCATTCCTCCAAAACCCACTATACGGTGTTAATGGGAGACTTCAACGCAAAACTAGGCACAAGAGAGAATGGTGAGCTGAAAGTAGGGAAATTCGGAATAGGGCAACGGAACCCAAGATACAGCAGCTGGCCGACTTCATGGAGAAAGAGGGACTCTTTATGATGAACTCTTTCTTCCAGAAGTGACTCCACAGGAAGTGGACTATGTCGAGCCCCGACGGTTCGACAAAAAATGGGATTGACTTCATTATGATGACCAGGCGACAACTGTTCAGTGATGTCTCGGTGATCGCGAGGATGAAAATCGGCAGCGATCACCGAATGTTGAGAGGCGCACTGAACCTAAATGTTAAGTTGGAGCGGTTACGCCTAATGAAGTCAAGTCCGTCCCCCTCGTGCTCTAATCCAAAGTCCCGAAACCTTTCAGCTCGAGCTACAAAACCGTTTTCAGTGCCTAGAAAATTGCAATGCAGTAGACGATATGAATGACAAGCTCGTGGAAACTGTCCATGAACCACAGAAGAGCACAAAAACTCTCCGATCACACATAATCTCATGGTTGATTTGACACCATACAGGCAACTGAACAGACAGATCTCCAAATGCATGCGGCGGGACTTATGCAACTTTAATACTGGTCGTATTGAAGAAGCGATAGATCGGAACCAGGGCTCCAAATTATTTGCTAGAGATCTGTCTGCCAGAAAGAGCCAACTGTCGATGCTGAAGACCGAGTGTGGTAGCATCGTTTCCAGGACACCTGAGATTTTGAGTGAGATCAAGAGGTTCTATGGGCAGCTGAACACATCATCGTTGGAGCCTCGTCTCGCATGCAGACTCGACGACTTCCAGCCTCCCGAACGGTTTCCGAAAAGGTTTCAACACCATAGACTACATATATACCCTTCGACAAATTGTACAGAAGTTCGAGGAGTACAATTTGCCACTATGTCTGGCGTATGTGGACTATGAGAAAGCCTTTGAATCCGTCGCAATTTGGGCGGTGCTGCAGTCCCTTCAGCGGTGCCAAGTTAACTGTCGGTATATCGAAGTGCTGAAGTGTTTGTACAGTAGGGCTACGATGGCTATCCGAGTACCAACCTCGTAACCACAGTACGAAACCTATCCAACTGCAGAGAAGTGTAAGACAGGGTAACGTTATATTCCCGAAACTCTTCCCCGCTTCATTGGAAGACGTTTTCAAGCTTCTGCACTGGAAAGGATACGGTATTTACATCAACGGCGAGTGCATCACTCACCTTCGATACCGACGATATAGTCCTTATGGCAGAATCGCTGGAGGACCTAAGCACTATGCTCAATGACCTCAATAGTGCCTCCCAACGGATAGGTCTTAAGATGAACATGGACAAAACGAAGATCATCACACCTATGCCGGTAGTTATTGGGAGCATTAAACTCGAAGTTGTTGACGATTATGTTTACCTGGGACAAATAGTCCGATTAGGTAAGTTCAACCTCGACCGAGAGGTCAATCGACGGATTCAAGTCCGCTGGGCAGCGTTTGGGAAATTATGACACATCTTTTCCTCAGGTATACCTCAAAACCTGCAAACGTGACTATACAACCAGTGCGTGTTGCCAGTGATGACCTATGGAACTGAGACGTGGTCTATCACTGCTGGCCGGAAGAGGAAGCTCAAGGTCGCTCAGCGAGTTATGGAGAGGGCTATGCTCGGAGTTTCTCTGCGTGATAAACTTGGAAATGAGGATATCCGAAGTAGAACCAGAGTGACCGACGTAGCCCAACGGATTAGTAAGCTGAAGTGGCAATGGCCATCCATATAGCTCGAAGAACCGACAACCGGAGGGGGAAAAAGGTTTTCGAGTGGCGACCTCGTACCGGCGGACGAAGTGCATCCCCCCACTAGATGGAGTGACGACCTGGTAAGACATGCAGGAAGTGAATGGATGCAGGTGGCACAGGACCATGCTTTGTGGCATTTGTTGGGGGAGGCCTATGTTCAGCAGTGGACTTGTGAAGGGCTGTAATGATGATATAGATTTGATCTTCCAGACTATATAAATATCAATGCCAAATTTTTGGTCTTGATCAGACTTTGATTTTTATAAATTATGGGTATGTTTTTACAAAACACAGGTTTAGTGGTTACGTTTATTGTGTAAACAATTTTAGACCGATTGAAAAGCACTTTTATGTATTAAATTCTACAAAGCAAAATCCTGAGTCGCCTGCATCCATCAACTTCCTGCACCTCTTACGAGGTAGTCACTTCATCTAGTGGGGGGCCGCCCTACACTTCGCTTGCTTCTGTGTGCCACTTGAGAAGCTTTCTTCCCCATTGGTTGTCAGTTTTTTTAGCTATATGGGCAGCTGATTACCACTTCAGCCTACTGATTCTTATCTATACAAGTCAGATTTAATTTTACTTATTTATAATAATATAATCAGAAATAAATAAAATAAAAAAATCCACAATAGTAGTTTCATTCATTACATTCATTCATACATTCCAATGTTCATATAAATATAAGAAATAATTTATTTTACACAGATATAGAATACATTTATGTGATTTATGAAGTATGGACAGACACAGGCTTAACTCTACAAGACATTCTCTACTAGTCAACTTATAGGTAATGTAAAGTTGCAAGAGATGCTAAGCAAATTGAAAATAAATACTTAAAAAATAATTATAGCATTTGTTTAATAAAGCATAGAGAAATACATGATATATATCTATATAAAGTTTCCCGATGATATAATAAAAGCAACAAATAAGCATGTGTTTAAGAGACTGGTCCGACAACATTATCTTAAGGAAAACTGCATTTGACGATCAATTTCTATTTTTATTTTTAGTTATCTTATATATTATATATGTAATATTTATTATATTATTTTTCTATATGTATTATTAGAATACATGTGAATATATTTTAAATTTATATATAATATATGTCTAGTTATTTTAACATTTTTTGACACCTACCAACTTTTACTTGTTTATTTCTCTCAGGGTTGACTGGTAGAGAATGCTATAAGGCATTAAGTCAGCCCATTGTAATCCTTAGATTAAGGTGTAACACAATAAAGATTAAATAAGTAAATAAAAAAAATAAAGCAACATCATAATTATGAAATATATTGTAATAAGTAAAATTTCATTCACTTCAGCTTATAAGTCCACCACTGAATGTAAGGTTTTGCGTTAAATTACCTCATAGGGAAAATGTTTGCCATAGATGGCATCTATCATCATCATGCTTGGCTGGCAAGTTGGCAACTACAATTCTTTATTAGTTTGAGCTGTTATCAGGAAGATACTGCCAACACCATTTTTACTGGTATAGAGAGACATTTCATTTGAGTCTTTAAATTAGATAATCATACATCTGCATTTTAGTCTTATTCAAGGATAGATGTAGATATCTATAGGCCACAGCACACTTATCAGCCATTCTCTAAAAAAACAATAATATGTTTCAATATTGTTTATGGAAATAGAAAATTCATCTACTAATTCTAATGATATTAAAAATCAGTAAATAACTTTCTTCATATTGTTTAATACTGTTTTTCTATAATCACTACAGAATATCACATCAGACAACTGATATGGCACCTAGCCTACTTTATGAGCATATTTCATAAAGTAGGCTCGGCTTTTGTAATTTTCCAGTCTTATCACTCCTTTATATCAGTCAAAATAATACCACCTGTACATCCCAAGTAAAGTTTACATATTATGATTATTTATTTTCTAACTATACAACATTATGGAATTCAAACCATTGCTTCAAAAAAATTTAATTTTTGTATCATCTGATCTGAAGAAGCTTGATAAAATGTGTGAATAGTTTATTTTTATCTGATAAAAACATCTTCTACTTAGGTATTATTTTTATAGTTGTGTGAAAGGAAGTATATAAGTGGAATGTATTACTGGATTATTGTATATTGTTAATATATTAATGGTTAAAACATTTTGAATCTCATAAAACATCGACATAGGTGATGGTGCTATAAAATCGTAAGTAATGTAACAATACGCTTACTTGTAAGGGCGATCCCGTATTTTCTTATAACTTCCAACATAACTTAGAGTTCGTAAACTTCTCACAACTGTTTTGAACGACATTTCTCCAATAAACCTCTTCTGTAAGTTATTCTTTTTCGTTGTTTTGACAGTAGAAGCACCACTCAAGCACTGACATTTGACACTGACAGCTGACAGTTGATAATTATTGACAAGTCATCTATAAATGTTTTTTTCGCGGGGCGCCACCTATGAGCAGCGATTTGGATATCAGCTGTAATTTCCTCCGCAAGGCGCGGCTTAAATTTTCGTGCGTAATGTGCGCTCATCTCTTTCTGTGGCACGTGTGATAGCATCGATCGAACGTATCGCGCTCTTTCGGGCCAGTTGGCGAGCGTCTCTGTGAGAGCGCGTGTGGTGCGGAGTGCGCGTGTGTCGCAGTGTGGCAGGTATCGATCGCGGGCGAGACCGCATTGCCGTACATTCCGGAGGCGGTGCCTCGCTTGCCGTCGATCGCGGCGTGGCGCGCGCGTGGCGGCGGAGGCGCCGGGCTGCGCACTGACGGCGACGCGAACTCGCGCTCGTTCTGCCAAAACCGGCTTGCTGTCCGCCGCGGACGGCTGTGATGTAGCCGCGGCCGGCGTTCGGACAAAGGATCCGCGACGGCACCGCGGTTCGCGATGAAGAAGTTTACTTTCAAAGGCGTCCTGGACGGCTTCCGCAGCTCGATGCAAGCGGCGCCGCGCGGGGCTGAGCAGGAGATCCAGGAGACGCTGCGTCCCGACCACTTCCAGGTCAAAAAGGTGAGTGTTTATCATCTGCGGCTTAGTGCCCTTGAGTGGACAGGTCTGTGGTGGGGCGTTTCACGCTCGAACTACGTTCGCGTATTTATGAAACTGGTAAGACCGCGCGCCCGCGCTCGCGTGCACAATGTTGTGTAAACTTAACCCGTCAGCCGTCACCGCGATATCCACACGCACCAAAACATTCGCCTCGGCCAATGATCGCACTAGTATTAGATCATTTAATTACGAATTTCGTAAATCTCATTGTGATCTATTAAGAATTAGAAAGCTATCTCGACATATATTTACGTCAGAATTGCGTCCTTGACCATAAAAACAGTTATTAGTAGCATGGTGTACAAAATGCTATTTCCTCGACCTGATTTTCCAATTTTCACGTAAACGTTTTTGTTTATTATTTGAATAAACTATCCAGAGACCCCGCAGGCGGCCGAGTAGCGATCATTAAACTGATAAGAGATAAGATAAATGCTGCACTCAATAATGCCTTAGTATTTTGTGTTTGTTTCAAAATTCGTTTATGTTAAAAATAATTGGAGTTGAAATACTTACGGGATATAATTGTTCGTGAAAATTATAAATGTATGTCAATTCATTATAGATAAGGCGCCAGTGAAAAATTAGCACGGAAATGATGTTAAATTCTGACGTGCGAGTTTGTCTATCACCGTTCAAAGTATAAAACTTTTAATAAAAAGTAAAAACCGACTTCAAAAACTATATTGAATAAGATAATTTCTACAAAATAGCTTCTGAAATCGGTGGTAGGACATGTATCGAATGACTTCAGAAGATATTGTTTGTCTAGATGTTTCCGCGAAACCGTTTAACATAAAAAACATGCGTTGAATATAGAAACTTCTCCTTTTTCAAAGTCGGATAAGAACAATGTACCTTAAGTGTGTATTCATATAAAATTTAAACTTTATGACAATTTAGATTTTATTGCTTTATTTTAAACTTAAATGTAGTCTGGTAAAATTGTGAAAAAACGCCTAAGCCCGCCGAATTGTTTATAAGGACTAAGGAATTTCAAATATAAAGCCTTTGTACTGTTAGGCGATTTATTGTGATTCAAATCAGATGTTGATTTAATGAGATGTATGTGAATAAAACATTACCATGTGTAGTGTTCGCGTAAATTTAGGAAATCATGACAAAGTTAGTATATCTACCATAAAAGCGCAACTTAAAGTTTCAAATACGAGTAGGTACGACTTTTTCTTTTGTATATTATCTTTATATATAAAAATTACGTGTCACGTTGTTTGTCCGCGATGGACTCCTAAACTACTGACCTGATTTCAATGAAATTTTGCACACTGTGTGCATTTTGGTCCAACTTGAGAGATAGGATAGTTTTTATCCCGCTAAATGACCCTCAAAATTTTATTTTTATTACGAATTTAAGAATTTTTTATATGAAGCGTCGTCGAAAAACGCAGAACAACGTCTGCCTGGCGAGCTAGTAACATATAAAATATCATTATGCTAAAGCTTCTGTTGGTAATAATGATTCATGACTGTTATCATTATTATACCTTTTTAAAGCAACAAAAGAAATTGTGCCAGCGCCAAACCCTGTAATCGGTTCTCGATGAAATCTAGAAAAAGTTTTAATGGCTTCACTCAACTTTTCCCTTTTTTGGCTTTGTTAATATCGCGGGTCGTGATCGTGAATTGTGATATACTTAACAATTGGAAAAGGAAAATAATGACATAATGCGAGTTAAGCCGAATTAAATATTCTATTGTAATGGTTTAATCGATTGTACCAAAAATATTTAACACGAATCTATAGCACGAATGGGTCGGCTCTACCGGGGAAGGACCACGCTCTCACAGAATACCAGCGTAAAACAGCAGCTTAACACTGCTGTGTTTCGTATGGTGAGTGTAGAGAAATGGGTACCCTTTTTACTGGAAAAGAGGCATTCCATATTAGTTCTCACGGGTGACAACGCATCTGCATTTTGATTCGTAAACGAGGATGAATGTAGATGTGTATGGGCCACAGCAACTACTTAACATCAGGTGGATTGTGTGCTCGTTTGTCATCCTATCCTATATAAAAAAAAAAGATTTAATACAAACATGTAAATGGCAACGATATAAACCACTGAGAATTGTAGACAGTGCCAGTGCAATATAAACCTATTTTGTCTTTACTTGAGTTATAAAAGACAATCTTTTTTTTTAGAGACTTATTTTTTTTCGTAATTTATTTTGATTTAAATTAAAAGTTTGAAAATATGGAGCGTAAGCTACGTAGGTAACGAAAATCTTTTATTCTAGTTATTTACTTAATGATTAAAGCATTCAACACTAGAACCGCCAAAGTTAGACTGCCCCGTAAACCGCCGGCGAGACAAATTTGACCCAGTTTAATTATAGCATCTACGAGCGGTTTAAGGTTTAATGAAAGAATCTCTAATAAAAATACTTAACGAAATATTTAAAATGTTTTCTGAAATGTTTTATTAACAAATTCAGTAAACAATACGTGCTAAGCACTTGCTATGTCACCTTTACAAAGCGTATTGTGTTGAAAATTTGTGGAGATGGTCCTGCAGTATATTTTTAACTTTAAGTGGTGGAGCCAAACTGCAGCTATATTATACTTAGTTGCAGCATGAATGGGTCGGCTCATCCGGGGAAGGATCACGTTCTCACAAAATATTAGTGTAAAATAGCAGCTTATTGCTGCTGTGTTTCGTATGGTGAGTGTAGAGAACCGGAGAACCTTTTTACTGAAAACAAGGCATTCTATTTTTATTTATTAGTCCTCAGGGGTGACAACGCACCTGCATTTTGATTCTTAATCGAGGATAAATGTAGATGTCTATGGGCCACAGTATCCACTTACCATCAGGTGGACTGTGACTCGTTTGTCACCCTATTCTATGAAACAAAAATATAATAAAATATATTTTGTCATCCAATCCTGTCAGACATTTCAAGAGTTTTGATTATTTTCTAGGTAGTTACGTTAGGTGATGACACCTGATTCTCTCGAAATTCAGAGCACTGTGAGTCTCAGTACTGGAAATATTGCAATAATATTTCCACCAAAGGATTTGTATTTTTTTCATTAGTACAAAGATTTTTCAGTTTTCGGATGATTTATTAAATACTGTAATGACAGTACCATGTTTGTACAAATGTGAATATGGACAAGTGGTAGAATTAACAATTTTGTACAACCGACTTCAATATAAATAAAATGTATAACATCATCAATATAGCCTTACTCAATTAAATACGCATTATTAAGGATAAGGCAACTCAAAAACTACTGGTCAGGTCTTGATCAATTATATGGGACGACATAAGAAACACCAGCTTTCAAATAAAAAAAAACAATTGTCAAAATCGGTTCACCTAGAAAAACTAACTGACTTCAAAAAAGGAGGAGGTTCTCAATTCGACTGTATTTTTTTAAGTCAGTTAAAAAACCGTGAACGTATATATATTACTTATTATAAACTTACAGCAATCATAGTGAAATCATGTGTATTGTGCAAAATTAACCACGGCTAGCTCTATTGATGTGGCATTTTTCTTCAGATTCTTCACATGAAGAATTTGAAATAATATCTTCTTGCGCTAATTCATAATCGTAGTTAGAGTATTCCAATGGTATACCGATTAAAATTCCGAAACATCAGTCAAAGCAGCTATAACTCCTCGAGATGGATATTAATTTTAGGACGACTATAAAGACATATTTATTACATATGTTTTATTTTTTATTATTTTTATTACATACGTGCAATTGCAATAAAAAATGTAGACGATTCTTACATACCCCTCTTGTGTAGTAACCTCCATCCTACCACGGCTAGTAAACCGCACGCAGAGAATTATAACAGAAAATTTGTGTGTGTAGTCATACTTTACGACTTAATTTTTTAACTTCCCGCTTTGAAAATTATAATTTCCAAAAGTAGGAAGTTATAGATTTCAGGTCCGATTTTGAGCATAGGAATTTTCATCAAATCTCCACTACCTCCTACTACCTCCTCCTACCTCTACTGTGTGTGTATATATATATATATATATGTAAGTATGTATGTAAATAAAATTTTGTCGTACGATATCTTTAGAACAAATCAACTGAACGAGATGGGCGACCAAGCGTTCGAAAGTGTTCATTGAAACTTCGAGCTGATTAGATTTTCAAGTCAATCGGTGCAGCCGTTTCAAAGATTATCAAAAAATAAAAACCGAAAAAACCAAAATTAAATAGATTTGCGAGCGTTGCGCTCGAAAATTAGCGGGAAGTTCCAGGGATGGGCTTCAGTGTCAAATTTTTCATTTATTTTATTTACATAAATAAATTCATTATTTTGTGATTATATCAACTGTAAAAATAATTGAGACTGTATTGGTACGAATTTTAATTAGAATCACTAACATTTATATGCTAAAATTAACATTAAGTGTAATCCCATATTGATCTAAAGTATTTTAATATACATAATTAATTTAGTTTATCGATGGCTGGACAATTCATAAAAATACATATAATTCAAAAAATCTAAGGCGGGTCAAAGATACCCGACGGCGGTTCTAGTTCTCTATCAATGTTTTTTTCAAAAACATGTTTAATACAAAAATGAAAGTACTTAAAATTAATAAAATACACCATTTTGATTAAAGACGGAAACATCATGGAGCTTGTTAATAAATAAAACGCAGTTCGCGGTTATCAAATATGGATATAATTAAAAATATAAAGAGCAGAAGCGGTTCTAGTCTTCTAGTGTTAAGTAGTTTCATTTTTGTATATTTTTAATATATTAAGTTGTATGTATTAGGTGTGTATTAATAATTATGTTTTCGCCTTCAAAACTACATTAAAAAGCTATATCCTTTTATAGATTCGTTACATTCAAAAACTCTATCAAGACATTCTTGGACGACGAGAAAATAAAGTGAGCAGTGAACTTTTTCATTGTGTAATTGTAGCACGTAGTAAAACAACTTAGTTTTTCTTTAATTAAAGACGTTTTGCCGTCAGCGCTGTTTCTAGTAATTTGTCTAGAGTAGTGTTGCTATATTTACATCTTTACATATAATAAATCTGTGGAATTCTAATATTTTGTGGAAAAAACAATTCTAGGGTACTAAATAAAGGGCACTGAGGCCAAATTAGTGGTTTTTAGAATTTTTGTCTGTCTGTCTGTGTATATCCGATTCACGCAAAAATTACTCGACAGATTTCCATGAAATTTTGTGTGTAAGTAGTTAGGGACCCGGGGCAACGTATAGCCTACTTTTTAACTGATTACGGAACTTCAAAAAGGAGGGTTAAGCATTTTCCCTCATCAAGATGTTAATTTCTATTTTATGTTTGTATTTTCTATGTTTTTTTTTAAATAAATAACATATTTATATATAAAGCCTAAAATTCGTTTTAACCGTTGCTTAATAATTTTAACTACGCCGACAATCTAAGTTTCATTTTATGAAAACAGTGCCATCTAACGTAAAATTCAAAAAGTAGTAAAATTTTCCTCCAGTTACTAATAAATAAAGCGCTACCCATTAACAACTGCAACACTTGGGGAATTGCAGATGCGTTGCCGAACTTTTAAAAAGGAGTAGGCTCATTTCTTGAAGGGCCCTAAGTCGTATCGGTCCGGAAAAATCGCTGGTGGTAATCGATTCCACAAGGAAGTTGTGCGAGGAAGAAAACTTCTTCTAAATCACACATTGGTGAACTGCCAATCATCCAGATGGTATGGATGGTATCGCGAGTTTTGTCGCGATGTGCGATGGTGAAATTGGGCGGTTGGAATTAGTCCGAACAATTCCTCAGAGCACTCCCCGTGGTAGACGCGATAAAATACGCAGAGAGATGCAACACCTCTACGCACTGCCAGTGAGTCAAGCCAATCGGAAAGAACTCGGTCGTCGACGATTCGAACCGCTCTGCGCTGAAAACGGTCAAGTGGAAGGTGCTGGAACTGGGGAGTCCCTGCCCAGAAATGGGAACAGTATTCCACGTGGCGCCGAACCTGCCCCTTGTAAAGTTGCAAGCTGTATGCCAGCATGAAATGCTGTCCCGCTCTGCTGAGCACGCCAAGCTTTTTAGAGGCCAATTTGGCCTTCTCTTCCAAGTGACAACGAAACTGCACATCACTCGATATGTCGACACCAAGGATTCCAATACTGGCTGAGGCAACAAGGGGAGTCCCTTGTAACTGAGGAGATACGATAAAGGGGTTCTTTTTAGCGGTAAACGCGCAAACTGGTGTCTTCTGGGGATTGAACTGGACTAGATTAAGTCGCCCCCAGTCCGAGACTTTATTCAAAGAAGTCTCTACTTCAGACACAAGTTTGTTCCGGTACTCGCCAACGTTTTCCCGAGAAATATTGGCACGGTCGGTGTATAAAGCATCACCAGTGCTGTCATCTGCATAGCAATGTATGTTACCAGTTTAAAACATATCATTGATACGCTATGTCGAAACTAACGGCCAACACCTCTCCCTTGGACTCCACTGCCTCCACCCATCGATGAGTTAGGTAACCTAGAAGATCATCAGCTGAGCGGTGATCCTCAAGGTACCGCATGAGCTGGCATTTTGATGTCAAAGTCAAAGATACTCCATATGAGCTGTATATTTGACATCAAAATTTTCGGACTGAAAACGCTTGAACCAACTTTTTACAACTCTTACTGACACTGTATTAGGTCCATAAACGCCACAAATTTTATCCCTTTTTGTAATAAAATTTCAGAATGTAACGAATTTCTTCATAAGATTCACTCATTTTGGCGGACAAAAAAACCACTGAAAAATGGCGGCAAAGTGTTTTTTATTTTTTATTTTTCTTTTCCTTAATGCCCTAAGTATATGTATTGATAATAAAACCAGCCAGACACAAATAGTACAACCAAAGAGATTTTTCTTCCTATAACGTAAGCTTGAAATAAAAATTTTAAAAACTGATATAGGATATCTATTTAATTATGGTAACATAATGGGTGGCGTAGTATTGATTACTGGCTTGTAATAAGAATAAGAAATAAGAACTTCACGATTTTTGTAAAGGAATATAGAACGTGATTTGTTATGTAGGTTTTATTCTCACTTACAATTTTCTGACTAAAGGAATTTCTACTTTGTGCGATTGTATTGTATCGATTTTACCATAATCCACAATTCAGCCGCCGCAAACCCACAGAGTACTTTTTATATATCCGACTTTAGACCCAAGTCCTGTAAGCCTAAATCCTTTACCGAGTATGGAGTACCATATGCGATAAATTAATTTGCTGAATATAGAAATTTCTATCGGAACACTTCACCAACATAAACACAGCGCGTTACAAAAAAAATCTTGAAGTACGGCTTATAAATAAATTACAATTTTTCTTAATATACCACGTTTGTTTCATATTCTTACATTGTCATCCGATTCTCAGCTACATATTATTATGTTCAAAATTTCAAGTGTCTAGCTCATCGGAAAGTTAGTTTAAAATAAAGAACTCAATTCTACCTGAACATACTTTAATGCGAGTTTATAATAACGTAGTAAAAATTTAAACAAATTGTAATTACATTTGTAGTAAAACAGTTCTAATATCGTAAAATAATTTCACAGACTAAATATTACATGTTCATGTTACTCTAACGTTATCTATACATATAATAAAACTGTAAATAGCAGATGTCTGTACATTTTATAATTTTGTAATAAAAGTGATTGAGGGGTACTAAAAATAAGTAATTAAATACATTTCTACCATTTTTAGAATTTTCTGTCTGTCTGTCTTTCTGTCTGTCTGTCTGTTTGTTTGTTAACGTATCACGTTTAAAGTACTAATTTATATCATAAGAATTGTTAAGGAAATTCTAAAGTGTACCTTCGGGTTACATTTAGTCTTTATTTCATTAAAATCGGTTCATTTCATCAAAAGTTATGATAAATATTCTGAAGTATGGGTAGGGAATTTGCTCAACGGTGGCTATGTTTGAGTCATCAAGTTGATGTTAGCAGCGCCATCTCTCTTTAATTAAATATATACATATAATAAAAATGATGATAACATGTTGTGTCTCTTTCTGTACATTGTATATATATTTTGGTGACTAAAATCATTATGGGGAACTAAAAATAATTAAATAAGTACATTTTTATAATTTTTAGAATTACCTGTCTGTCTGTTTGTCTGTTTTTATATGAAGGCATCACGTCTAAAGTAATCATCTTTTTTTTTCAAAGAAATCGTTAAGAAAATCATAAAGCGTATCTTCAAGTTACATTTAATCTTTGTTTTATTAAAATTGGTTAATTCTATCGAAAGTAATGATTATTATTTTAAAATGTAGGTTCGAATTTGTTCAATGGCGCCATAAAAATCTCAGAAATAGTAATAAAAAGATTTGTGTGTAAAAAAAACGTTCCATAATAATTAATATATTTATACTTAAAACATAAAAAGAGATTTAAAAAAGGATGTTTTCTCACACAAAGGATGTAATAGATGGAGTTGTACAAATTACAAACTTTTCTGATTTGCTGTATTGAGATTGTTCTCCGATGAATCGTATTCTCAACTTACTGAAGAAATTTGTATCTATCGAAGCCATACAACGGAACCCGAACAAAAATAACAAAATTGCAACGAAATGTCGTGATATTGTATTTATAATATACGCAAAATCAGTACTGCCATTTTAGCGCTTTGGGAACTAGATTTAGCGCTTTTTTGGAATGTATAGCGTGCATTTCGAAATTTTAGCACCTAGCACTTAATCCAGCGCTTTTTGGTGTATTTAGCACACATTTCAAAATTGTAGCGACTAGCGGGTTATCAACTCTTTTATAGCAGCACTGTTAGTCCACATTACCGATAATAATAATAATGACCTTTATTATTTTTTTCCACAAATAGTACATTGCAGTTTATCTTTTTCAAACATATTTTTTCCACAAAACAAAGACCATGGGAAACGAGTCCAAACTAGGATACCCTGTGCTATGGATCTCCCGGCTTCCCCTTTAGGATGATCAACTTGATTTTTTTTATCGACGGCTATAAGCGGGGAAATCCCCTTCATTAAAGTTTTCGTTCATGGTTTTGGCAACGCATTTATTTTGTTTTATTCAGTTTTAGTCAGTTGTTTAGAGCACAGCTAAGTTAAAAGTTACTTAGAGTAGTACTAACTACTGTTGACAGCAATTGCCATAATTATAAGTCGATGTCCTGCGAAGTATTGATACATAAAAAAATATTGCCAGAAAAAAACTTAATGTTGTTTTCTTTATTATGATTATATTTACTTGAATTATAAATTATAATAAAAAACACAAACTTTGTTTGCAGTTAATTTAGCGCGAAATCTAGGGCTTTTTTAAAGCGCTGTTTTCATGAAATCTAGCGCTTTTTGTGTTGTCCTAGCGCTGAATGAGTTTTTATGATCTGGCAGCACTGCCAAAAAACCCTCTATTAAGAAGTAACTTTCCTTTCAGTTTTAAGCGCGTTCAGTTCCCAGTTACAGTGAGCGTGTGTTATGCGATGACCGTAAATATAGCGCAAGGTCAAAATTTACGCGTTGTAAGAGTGGACCTCAGTACTGACTGTTTTGCACATGGCCAACTCTATGTTGCTTTTTCCCGCGTTAGTAGCCCCCGTAACCTTTTTGTGTATACCCCGTCTAAGTCTACTTCTAACGTCGTTTACACAGAAGCTCTATCATAAACTACTTAGAACTTTGATGATAATGATTTATTTGTTACCACTTATTGATACAGTAATGATATAAATCGTTTAATATTCTCTTACCTAAACGACAAATTCTTTATGTAAAATCTATATACGCGAGCTACGCCGCGGGCACAGCTAGTGAATAATAAAATAAAAAGTATGAGATAATGCTGGCGGGTATTGATCGTGGCGTTTCGCAGCGTCGATAACAAAAATAAAAACAACCGGAGTTAAATAACACGTTAAAACTATGAATATATTAAGAGTATACTCTGTATACGCTTGCTGCTTTAACATCATAGCCGGCGAGACTTGAACACCTTAATGGATTGTTTTGTAAAATACCAATGTCGCCATTTTGTAGTAAAACGATTTTTTTAAATAGAGTGACATGCGAGCACACTTTCCACCTGATGGTAAGTGGATATTATAGCCCATAGACATCTACATCTATCCACGATTAAGTATATAAATGCAGGTTGTCACCCCTGAGGATTAAGATAGAATGCCTCGATACCAGTAAAAAGCATCTCCGCTTCTCTATACTCAACATACGAAACACAGCATTACACTGCTGTTTTACGCTGGTATTCTGTGAGAGCGTGGTCCTACCCCGGTCGAGCAGGCCCATTCGTGCTATAGCTGCAAAGTGGCTCTACCACGTAAACTAGATAAGGATACTATGTATTCAATATTTGTGAATTCTAACAATGTCACTGTTTGCCGGAACGTGACGGTTAGCTATCTATCGTGTTGTCATAAATTCAATTAATGGTTTTTAATGGATTTTGATAAGTTTTTCTTCACCTCCAAGCATGTCGTAAATGAGCACTTAAAATTACCAATTTGAGTTGGCCCGATGTAAATCGAAATCATTCTGAGATTACGTATAGATATTAACCATAAAAATACTTTGTATGAACTTATATGATCCTAGTATTCCCGTTATTTGTTCGGGCTTCAAATAATTGTTCCGGACCTGGATGTTTGTTCTTGTCCCATTAATGTATGTAAACTGTCTCCACAACATCGGAAAAACACGTTGGAGTGACAACTTGACGAAACATGATGATGGAGGTGGCTCAGGATCGTATTATGTGAAAGTCTATTGGAGATCACTATTTTCAGCAATGGACTTTGATGGACTGTAATGATGACGATAAAGAGAGATTAATGTAAATAAAATCAATATCACATTTAACCATTTAAAATACAGTGCATGTGTTAAATTTGCGTACCAATCGTTTATGTACCTTCGTTATGTTTACGGCAAACGCTCTTAACTAAAACAAATCTTATACATACTTCTGGTTGACTGGTAATAATTATGACAATGGCGACATAAGAGTATTCACATTTATATTCATATTTTATACGTGGTAGAGCCATGCTTCAGCTATATTATTAAGGTTGTATGTAGCACGAATGGGTCGGCACGGCCGGTGTAGGACCACGCCCTCACAATACCAGCGTAAAATGGTAGCTTAACACCGCTGTGTTTCATATGGTGAGTGTAGAGAACCGGAGACCCTTTTTACTGGTAACGCGGCATTTCATCTTAGTCCTTACGGCTGACAACGCATCTGCATTTTGATTCGCAAACGAGGATAGATGTAGATGTCTATGGGCCTCAGCAACAACTTATCATCAGGTGAGTTGTGTTCACCCCTATTCTATAAAAAGAAATCACTAACCTATGTCATATGATTGAAGTAATATTTTACGTGTTTTTTTTATTTTTATGTTTTATAGGATAAGGGTGACAAACGAGCACACAGTCCACCTGATGGTAAGTGGTTGCTGCGGCCCATAGACATCTACATCTATCCTCGTTTGCGAATCAAAATTCAGTTGCGTTGTCACCCGTGAGGACTAAGATGGAATGCCTCATTTCCAGTAAAAAGGGCCTCCGGCCACCTGCACTCACCAAGCGAAACGCAGAGGTAAACCTCTACTTCACGCTGGTCGTGGTACCACCCCGGTTCGAGCCGGCCCATCCGTGCGACAGCAATTCTGCCGCGTGGCTCTACCACTGTTACGTAGTACAGTAGTAAGAGAATTTTGTTTTCAACATCCGTTAGAATCCACTGGCTCTAACTTACTTGGTCTAACATTAAAAGGTATTCTGTGCCTCGTTCCACGCGCCTCGCACTGCCGCCCAGATTTTGTTCAGAGTGTTTGTACTAATATGTAGTATATTATATACTATTTGTAGACCATAGGAATACTAGTTCCGTGCGTGATTCAATACCGCGACCCTCAGCGCTGCAAATTTATTGCTAAGTAGCTGGCGCCACGGAGCCGTCGGAAGCCAACGGAGTCGATATGGGGCATTGAAGTGCTCGTAAGTTTGCGGCACTGTGCGTCGCGGTTTCGAATCACGCACAGAACAAGTATTCGTACGGTCTACAAACAATTGTTCCGAATCTAGATATATTATGTCCTCGTGAAATTTATTTATGTAAACTGCTTCCACAATACAGGAGCAAATCCTAGTGTGGTTGTAACGTTATTTAAACAAGGTAAGACCAATATCATCCTGTATCATCCTGTCGTAAAAGGCGACAGAGGGAAACAATAACAGGAGATGGACAGCAACATCTTCCTGATAACAACTTAAAATAATATAATCTGCTGTTGCCAACCTGCTTGCTAAGCGTGGCAACTATGGCAAATTCCCATGCGGAAATCTACGGAAGCCTTTGTTAAGAAGTGGACTGTTGATATTATAATGAATGATGATGATAACATTTATTAATATCGACGAATTAAAAACTTCTTCCAACTTTTTAATAAATAAAGTTTGCTCATCTTTAATTTTATAACAGAAGAAAAACTTAAACTTTAGGCTTTATTGCGTAAAGTTTCTCTAAAACACGAAAATAATCTTTTTGCCACAGTTTTCTTTCGGTAAAGTTTTCGTAATTTAAAAAACGCTGCTTGTGTTCCGGGCACGGAGTAGTTCGTTAGCTGTTGGTTACTGGCCAGTTAGTTGCTTTCTTTTGCAGAACTTAAAAAAAACCAATAACCGCGTACCTACCAGCGAATTTTGCGCCATTTGTTTGTTTTTTTAAATTCTCCTGTTTGTTTTATCGATGCCTTTGTTTTAATAATTTGTTTGTTTAAGCATTGGTGGAGTTCAATTAGAATTTACAGTCACGTACATATAGGGTTACCAGGGCTTGGAATTGGAGATGCGGTTGCAAGTTGGTTAAGTTCTGATCTTTTGAATAAGTCAAGTCTTCAGCCGTCATATCAGCAATAAGACTCAATAGAATGTAATGACGCTTTATTTCCTAATGAAATATTAATTTATTTCAACTAATATTTTAGCCACCAACAACAGCTTTCAATAAGTTGGTTCCTTTCAAAATGTTTACTGTAAAATTCTTCACAAGTAATGTGTTTGAAGTCTTACCGGTAATAAATCCGGGCGGAGTCTGGTCTTAACACTTAATATCCGGTCAAGACTGGATTTATCGGGCTAGATTGTACACATTCTTACATAATTTGTTTTCTATGTCAGCCCCACACATTAATTATTACATTGTCTATACCAATAGATGGCACTTATACAAGTTTTCGTTCTGATAATTTTGGTTTGTTTTTAAAGATACCTACATGAATTTTTGTATATAATATGAAACTCAGAACTGATATAAATCGCGGCGAAAGTCTTCTCTTATTACTGAGATCGTAAAAGAAGAGTAGAAAAGTGAGATTTCACATGTTTTTTAGAATTATTTGCCTCTAAGCTTGCAGGATTCCTTGCAATTTTTTCTCATGCTTCTTCTTCTAGATATTCTCATCCAAGAATAAAACATAATTGCATATTTCGTCAAATGACGTCGAACTCGTTTTGATAATAATTAGTTTAATAATAGAATCAGACGTTACTTTGTAAAAATCCATTATAATAGCATCTCAGTCCTCTTGGTGACCAAATATCCGCTTCGTCTGATTTCAGGTGCTGAAAAGTGCCCGAAACGTAGATAAATAATCAAATAAGTTAAAATTAAACGCGATAAGATGCATAAGATTAATTTCATTTATTGGGTTGGTTATATATAATTCGAGTAAATATACGAAACTATTATTTATATATTTTATAAAAAAGATATTTCTAATTCTACATAAACGTAACAGTCTATTTGTCAACAAACACACAAGTCAAAGAGACAAAGAGCAGAACTAAATCGCTCATTAACTGTACGTAGATAACGCGGCTGTTGTGAATAGTCGCAGCATCACAGCATCAATTAAATGAATCATTGTCAGTCTGCGGTTAAGGAGATCAATTCAATTCTCTAATTGTATAAATTCAACTAAACGAGGCATTCATTCATTGCTTGCATTTAAAGGTTACAGACAGAAAAAAGTTTTGTAAAAAAAAATAATCGACTAATTATTTTAAGGATGTTAAAATTATATTTTTCATAGAATAAGTGTGTTTTAGGGCAGTGTGATCGTCGCGCTGCCCCAATGCGTTATGCCCGACTTAACACGTCCTCCAAATATTTTGTTAATTTCTCAGAAGTGGTAGGTGCATTATGATGTTTTTCTACAAACACAATCTCATTGGTGTCGTCGGGGTTAGAACCAGGGCTGCTAGCTGTCTAAGTAATTTACTACGTCCCCATGTGCTACAAATGTCTAGGAAGAAGGAACTATGAAGCCAGTTCACACCCAAGATTCCAATAATTACACGATAAAACGAAACCACAGTATGTGCGCTTAAGAATCTTAACGTTAGTAAGTAAGGGACCTACTTTACGGTAATATCTGTGTCATAGACTAGTAAAATTAAAGTAGGCTAGGCCGTAATGAAGGGACAGTATACACGTTCGCATATATACGCTCTGCGGATAGTGGAGCAAGCAAACGAGACCCCTTTTGTTCCATTTCAACACAGTGGTATGTAATATGTAAGCAACGAAAGTATTATTTTATCTACCTGAAAAAAAAAAAAACTACAAATTATGCTGCATTTTTAACAAGAAAATTCCACGAAGATTTAGAACACGGGTTTATTTTTTAAGTTGCGATGCTTGTTGTTGAATGCTTGAAAATTATATTACTTAAAATAAGTAAGGTCTACCCTACGTTATACATTTACTAGATGGTTTTATATGTTTCTTGTAATCACACGAAAAGAATTGATGTAATGATTTTAGTACGCATGACAGTTTAACTTTTTGTGAAAGATGTATTTAAAGACGGGCTTTTTTCCGCGACTTCGCCCGCGTGGAATTTACTACGATTTCATGGGTTTTAATTTTATCCGCGGAACCCTAATATTTTTTTCTTAAATAAAGTCTAAAACAAACAGACAGACATACAGACAAAAAATTTAAAAAATCACTTTTTGTTATTAGTACCGTATTATACTTTCATATGCATTTAGTAAATAGCAGTAATTTTAACATTACAAACAGACACTTCAACTTTATTTATTTGTATAGATACGAGGGTATAAATCTAGAAGATGTGGACTGTCGACTTAAGAGGTTTAAACAAAAGTAGTTAGTTTTTTTTTCTAAAAAGCTGAAGTGACAGACGAACATACAACCCATTTGATGGTAAATGGCTACTACAAGTCCATGGACTGCAGTAGCCGTTTACCATCCATTACGCTATTGACGATTTATTTGTTTCTTTAGTTTCTTTTAGTTTGTATCTTTGCACTACAACTGACCAAACAACCAGACATATTTTTAACCCCCGACGAAAACAGAGGGGTGTTATATATGTTTAACGTGTGTATGTGTGCGTCTGTCTGTGGCATTGCAGCGTCCAAATAGATGAACCGAATTTGATTTAATTTTTTTTTCAGATAGGTGGCTTGATCGGTAGTGTTCTTAGCTGTGATTCAAGAAAATCTGTTCAGCAGTTTGAACATCACTACCTTACTACCAACCCTTTTTGTTTCATGGTTTTTTAAAACTTTTAATTTAAGTTAAACAAATAGTTTCTTTTTGTTTTAAATACGCTATCCATCAAATAGTATATTGTTGGCCGGTGGTTAGGTAACTGCGCAGCGACCCGTGTTGATGTAAATGCCATGGTCATTGGTTCTGACATTCTAAGTGTATGGCGTATCTGTCGCGTGTGACAAAACTACACTAGTGTAGGCGATTATTTTCGCTCAAGGAAGTAAGGAAATGAAAACAAAAACCTTCATTTTAAATTATAATTATAACAAAATATTTTCCTTATTGAATAATTTTTATTGGAAATACGCTAGTAGTAAAATTAAAAAATTATTATTTCATTGATTATGTTCTCATTTTATTTAAATAAAATGAGAACATCATGCTCTCTGCGTATTTTATCGCATCTACCACGGGGATGCAACATTTCTTTGCAACGCCAGTGAATTGAGCTGATCAGAAAGAGCTCGGTCGTCGACATTCGAGCCGCTCTGCGCTGGATGCGGTCAAGTGGAAGGAGCTGGCAATGGGGGGCCCCAGTTCAGAGATGGGAACAGTATTCCATGTGAGGCCGAACCTGCGCCTTGTAAAGTTGCAAGCGGTGTGCCGGCATGAAATACTGTCCCGCTCTGCTGAGCACGCCAAGCTTTTTAGAGGACAATTTGGCCTTCTTTTCCAAGTGACCACGAATTTGCACGTCACTCGTTGTCGACGCCGTGGTTTCCGATACTGGCTGAGGCAACACGGGAAGTGCCTTGAAACTGAGAAGATACGACAAAGGGGTTCTTTTTAGCGATAAACCCGCAAATTTGTGTCTTCTGAGGATTAAACTCGACTAGATTTAATCGCCCCCAATCCGAAACTTTGTTCAGCAAAGGCTCGACTTCAGACACAAGTTTGTTCTGGTACTCGGCGACGTTTTTCAGAGAAATATTGGCACGGCCGGTGTATAGAGCATCACCTGTGCTGTCATCCGCATAGCAGTGAATGTTTCCAGTTTGCAACATATCATTGATATGCAGAAGAAACAGCGTTTGTGATAGCACGCAGCCTTGTTGAATACCAGCGTTAATGGGCTTGTAATCGAAGCATTCACCGTCCACTACGACCTTGATGCTACGATTAGCCAGAAAACTGTTGATCTAATTGCACAATTTCTCGGGAAGCCCATAGGAAGGAAGCTTCGAAAGAAGCGCTTTGTACCAGACCCGATCGAAGGCCAAACTAAAGGCCAATGCTTCTCCCGTGGACTCAATCGCCTTAGCCCATCTATATGTTAGGTAAACAAGAAGATAACCAGCTGAGCGACCTCGATGGAAACCGTACTGGCGGTTACTAATCAGCTGGTGCTCCTCAAGGTACCGCATCAGCTGGCAGTTAATAATAGACTCCATTATTTTCGAGAACAAGGAGGTGATGGCGATATGCCTATAGTTGGGTGGATCAGAGCAGTTACCTTTTTTAGGCATCGGGTGCACGAAAGCTGTCTTTCATGAATTCGGGACAACGCCTAAGGAGTAGGAGTAACGGAAAAGATGCGTTAGAACCGGTGCCAACTCTGGAGCGCACGTCCTCAGCACAATTGGTGGGATTCCGTCAGGCCCACTCGATTTGTGGATGTCCAGCGAGAGGAGTGATTTGCGTACTGAGCACTGTGTGAATCGCACATCAGGCATGGAGCACTCACACTGTGGGATGGTCGGCGGTGTGTTCCCCCCGTAATTGAGAGTCGAGTTGGACGTAAAAAGGGAGCCTAAAAGGTCAGCTTTCTCTTTTGTGGCGTGGGCTGGTGAGTCGTCCTCCTTGTGCAGTGATGGTAGTGATGGCTTACAGAAATTCCCTTGAACAGTCTTGGCGAGAGACCAGAACACACAGGTTCCCGATGTAAGGCGAACTAATTTCTCGCCAATTCTGCCTATGTGCTTATACTTTGCCTTGGCAATATCTCTTTTGAGGGATCTGGAGACGAAGTTATACTCCTTTTTAAGCCAGCATGTGCTTACATCCCGAGCCGCTGAAGCCTCAGTCCAGACCTGATAACACTCCTGATTACTGCGTTATGTATTCTTACAGGAGCGAGCAAACCAAGGCTGAGATCTGCTTCCGATGGGTACCACAGATGATGGAATAAATAGTTCCATTTCCTGTAACACCACAGCAGTGACAGAGTTAGCAACAGCGCTGGGATCATCCGGCAAAAAGCAAACCCGCCCCTATGGGTAGGATCCAAAAAAGAATGCATTCCGCCCCAATCCGTCGACCTGTTATTCCAAACATGGCGGCAGCCTGCAGAACGCAACCGCGAGGGGAGCGTGAGTGGCACCACACTCAGACAATGGCCCGAAGAACCATTGTCTGAGTGTGGCATCGACGGAAACCAGATAGGCGACGGAATCAGATGAGAGGTCAGCAAAAGGTTTAACAGGGAAGGTCTATGATCCTCCACATCTGGAATCCGCGTAGGCGAAGTAACCAGTTGTGTCCGACCATATGCCAAGGCAAAGTCTGTTTATGAACAGATCTTCCCGCATGATCGGTTAAACGTTAACCGAGCCATTCGGCGTGGTGGGCGTTAAAATCGCCAAGGATCACGATCTCTGCGGGTGGGACCTGTTGTAGCAAGGAATCTGTAGCCATTTGGACGTGGTCGATGTGTCCGTCTGTTTCAGCATTACCGCTTTGGGACCTATAGAGGCACCCGTAGACGCGGGGATGGTCGTCACTGTCTACGCGCAGCCAAAGGATGGACAGGTCCGTATCTTCAAGACTGCCGAGGCGTCGAAAACTAATGTTGTCTTTGACATATACCCAAACTCCAGCCCGGGGCACAAAGAAGTGTTCTAGTTTGAACTCCGGGTAGTATCAGCCGGAGAGGACACCTGCGTCTCGGTTAAAAAGAGTAAGGTCGGCTTCGCCGTCTCTAGACGGCAGTGGACGGCGTCAAGGATCGGGTGAAGTCCCCTTATGCTGCAGAAGTCCACGGAGAGCGCGGCAGGGGGTTACTAATACTTTATCGCTCTGTTTGCCCCGTGCAGTGTTAGTATAGAGCGGGATTTAGCCCCCCCCCCCCCCCCAGAATACGCGGGGCAGCTTCTACTTTACGTTGGTATACTGTGAGGTCGTGGTACTGCCCCAGTTCAAGCCGGCCCATCCATGCTATAGCAGAAGCTGGTGGTAGAAGTGGCAACTTGGCTCTATTACTGTTAAATACGCATTATGAAGGATAACTCAAAAATTACTAGTCAGATCTGGATCAAATTTATATGGGACCACATGAGAAGCACTAGTTTTCATCAAAATCGGTTGACCTGGAAAAAAGTTTTGAAGTAACACACATAAAAATAAAATACATTCGAATTGAAAACCTCCTTTTTTGAAGTCGGCTAAAAAGTGACCAGGACGTACTCGAGATGGCAAATTATATTACCGTCGCATCGCCGCCTGCACCAATATGTCATCATCATCATTACAGCCCTTTACAAGTCCACTGCTGAACATAGGCCTCCCCCAAAGAATGCCACAAAGCACGGTCCTGAGCCACCATTAAGTATCGTAATTCGTAAATTATTTTTGTAATAGCGACAGGGAAGCCTCCTTGCAGTAACTCATCCCACAGAATAAATCTTCTAGCGTAAGCAAATAAACAAGGGCCACATACAGAAATCCTTTGGAAAAAAAAAAACAAATTTCCACGCATCGACTCCTATACCTAATTTCAATAAATAAAAACCTAAGACCAATAAATAAAGATAGACGGAACGTTGCGTACTTTACAAGTGATGCCTTAACCATGCCATGTTGAAATTTTTGTAAGAACACGCACTCATGCACACATCCTTCTAAAATCATTTGCAATCAACTACGTGGTTTTAGGTGCATATGTGGGCGACAAATATAAACACGACTGCGTAAAAAAATACCGAAAAAATAAATTTTTATAAAACACCCTGTCACTTCTACAACTAAGACGAATCTAACGACATCACATTATGTCCATCAATCTGTTTCGGCTACAGAGCGTACCAAAGAAATAGACACACATACATACATCCTTTCGAAAAACATTACTCCTTACTGGTCGGGTAAACAAAATACCGATCACACACGATGCAAATGTCACGCGTCGTTGCGAGGGCGTGTCACGCAATAGGTTTGCAGTATTTACTCGTCTCACGAAACCTCTAAATGAATACATGTACTTTGTACGTACTGTGTGGCATTGTGTCATGAGTTGTTTTTTTATAGTCTAAGGGTGACAAACGAGCACACAGTCCACCCGATAGTAAGTGGATTCTGTGGTCCATCGACATCTACACCTATCCTCCATTAAGAATTAACAAAGAATCAAAGTGCGGAATCGTTGTCACCCCTGAGGACTAAGATGGGATGCCTTGTTTCCAGTTAAAAGGGTCACCGGTTCTCTACACTTACCATACGAAACACAGAAGCTATTATATGCTATTATTCCATTCTCCATTCTCCTATCTGAGTACCAGATGTACTGTAACTTACCATCTACACTTCGTTGATATTCAGAATATTCGCACTAAGTGCTATAAGTGCATAAGATGCATGTTAACAGGCTTCTCCTGGGTAAAGTTGCTCGGGCCAGATATAATTATATATTTACGCTGGTACTCTATGAGAGCGTGGTACTTACCCGGCCGAGCCGACTCATTAGTGCTTATATTTTCAGTGTTTTGTTCACATTAACATAAATTATACCGGAGAGCGTTTTTGTTGCCGCAATCCGGTGTAAATTATATTTTGTTGTTAATAATTTTTAAGTAATTGTAGCAATAAATAAGCACTTTTTTTTTCTTTCTTTCATGTAAGTATGTAAATCACAAATAAAAAATATTTTATAGTAAACTATGTCTTTAGACTATGTCTGATTTATGCCAAGTCGAGCAAGTTTATCGTTAAAACCACACAAAGCTCACTTCGGGCGACCGACGATGACACAATCCGTCCCCAAACTGACCCGGATACCTATGCCTCTAGTATTTGGGTCAGGTTTGAAAATTGGAGCTCTAATTACAGACTACTTTGTTATTAAAAGTCGAAAATAACCATTTGTAACTATAGGGAGTGTAGTATTCGATTGTTATTGAAACTTTTGCCATAATGTGCTATTTTAAAATGAAGCTGTCATATATTATGTTTATCCAACAGTAAAGTGGTGTAAGAATATCCACTATTCCATATCGTCCCGTGGATGTTGTAAGAGGCAACAGAGGAAAACAGATCAGGAGATCGGCAGCAGTGTCTTCCTGATAATAACTCAAATTAAATAAAAAACTACAGTTGCCACCCGCCTGCTAAGCGTGGTAACTATAGCAAAGTTCTCCCTGTGGGGGAATTTATGACAGTCCTATGTTCAGTAGTGGACTTTTATAGGCTGTAATGGATGGATAGTATAAAAACATTTTTAAAAGACTGGCAACGCATCTGCAATTCCCCTGGTGTTGCAGTTGTTCATGGGCGGCGGTAATCACTTGCCATCACTTGAGCCGCATGCTCGTTTGCCTCCTCTCGTATAAAAAATACGATAACTGACTCATAAGTAACTGAAGCGTGTTCTATGATATACCCAAAAAGATAACCTTAATATTTGGAGCTCATCATTGCTGATGCATAATGATTTTGTATATTCACGCGAATACTACACATTAAATGAAACCAATTTTACGGATTTTATCACGTTTAATTTTAACTTTTTAATTCCCGACTTTTCGGATGCTTTACAACACACACTCAAAAAGATCACCTAATAATTCGAAGCTCAATATTCCATAGCAGACCCGAACAGAATTTCCCCACAAGCAGCACTTGTTCACTAGTATGACCCATGTGGCAGCTATCACACCGTATAATGTTATAGTCTGTTCATTAAGATAGTGCCGGTATACTCGGTGGCGCACTTATTACTTTGGTTTTATTTTATTATTTTTATTGGATTTGGAAATAAATGTTTATCTGTTCTAAGAATAAAATAGAATACTATTTTATTCTTACGGTTATTGTAATAAAATATGAATAATAAATACAAGTTAAGTAGCAAAGAACCTTTCATTACGGCGCTCTGTTTTAAAATGTCAAATATTCCTGCGGGTGTACGCCGCACGCGGTGACCTTTGATGTCGTGGCGGCACCTTTGACAAGATGTGGCACGTGCCAAGGCGGCGCGACAGAAAGACGATCGTATTCTATGTATGCTCTTATTATCTTTGGGTATGTCATTATATAAACTACTGTCCTATGTAGATAGATAGATAACTCTTTATTGTACAACAAAACAAATATGAATAGGAAAAAATACGGGGACAAAAAATATAATATGTAATACAATGGGCAATCTATTCGCAAAAAGCGATTTCTTCCTGACAACATATGATTGGACGATTACAAGAAAAAAAAAAACATGTGTTTGGCGATACGTAAACAGACATTTCTTTAAATATAATATATATGATATTATAAACGGATATGTTATACTATTTCTGTTGTTAAGCACTACGTACAATCGACAGTTTTGTTGATGAAAAGCTACGTAGATAATACTTTTTGTTAATTCTTATATAGCTTGTGCAAAAAGTCCTCGACAAAGGAATAGATAACAAACATACTTCTAATAAAAATTCATACTCTAATAGAATTTACAGTCATAGTCCTTATGATTACTTACATAATGATTTTATATATTAACTAGCTTTTCGCCCGCGGTGTTACCCGCGTCCATGATTGCAGATTTAAAGTTAAACTTTTCGAATAGTGAAAACCACTCTAACATTCTTACTCTTTGTACCTCACATTCGTACATTCATCCTCTTTTTTCAATGAAGCCGCCATTTTCTCTCACTATTTGTCTTTTTGTTATAATAATCTTTTCTTGGTGTACAATAAAGAGTATTGTATTGTAAATCTTTTTTTTTGTTACAGCTAGCGTACGCTTTTGTTATATCGTGTAACTTGCCTATATACATAATATTATATTCACCGTGCTCAATCCCTTTTTCTCCTTTAAAAATTTACCCAAAGTTAAGTAATAACTTATTAGATTGATTGATTGTATACCGCATAAATATAGTTTGCAATTTTTATATAGCTTTCATTCCCTAATTTTCCCTTATGAGTGGACTATACAAGAATCGTTAAACACGTGTTACTTACACGTTTTAACACGTTGGTTTTTCAACTGAAGCAGATATGAAAATTTACACATGTAACTACTCCTACGGTGCGCGACTTGAGATTTAGTGTTACTTCGGGATTAACCCGCTGCAGTTAGAGCCAGTATAACTTTTTTTATAGAATAAAGGTGACAAACAAGCTCACAGTCCACCTGATAGTAAGTGGATGCTGTGGGCCATAGACATTTACATCTATCCTGAAAACGCTGGTATTCTGTGAGAGCGTGGTTCTTCCCCGGTCGAGCCGACCCATTCGTGTCGTGTATATATATATATATGAGGATCATCATAGCTCATAATCAAGGCGTGTTTTTTATACACTTATATTATTTAAAAACAAACTTGTTGAGAGTTTTTTTTAATGCCATCAATCTATCAAAGCGACCATTTCAGTTTTTCTACAAATGAGGTCTTCCTTTTGTGATAATATCCTCCAACACAACTTGACTGCCGCATTGGTACATTGGTCACAGGCGCGACTGCTGATAATGAGGTCTCAGGTTCAATTTCGGGTAGGGCCAAAAATTATTAGTTGTTGGGTCTAAAAGGAATAAAAAAATCGCATATTGATGTCGGTGCTTAGATGAATTGCATTGAAAGCCTCGTTGGTCTAGTGATCACAAACGCGACTGTTGATCATGAAGTCCCGGGTTCTAACGGTTATTGGGTTTTTCTATTACACACGGCCACTATAATTCTTCCTGCGCTCCGGAAATTCTAAAATTCAATTCACAATGGAGTTAGAGGCAAATAATTCTTTAGCCTTTCTAGATTCGGAATCCTGATAACACCTTGAGCCATACTGTGTATAGAAAAATGACCCATATAGATAGATATTTAAACTGCTGTATTTCGTATGGTGAGTGTAGAGAACCGTTTTACTGGAAAATAGGCATTCCATCTTAGTCCACACGGGTGGCAACGCATCTGCATTTTGATTCGCAAATGAGGATAGATGTAGATGTCTATGGGCCACAGCAACCACTTACCATCAGGTGGATTGTGTGCTCGTTTGTCACCCTATCCTATAAAAAAATATCGACATAATTATGTATTCTTTTTTGATCTCGCTCCGCCTCTTAAATGTCTATCTCTATTGACCCTAATGGTTGACTGGGAGAGAATGCTCTATGACATTAAGTCCGCCATAGCACTACTTTGTGCATAAAGATATAAATAAATAAATAAAATAGATACAATTATATAAAACGTGACGTCAGAGCAATAGCAGCCATTTTTAGTGCGAGGCATTCTGATGTCACTAATGACTCACTAGTTGTCAGTCAGGCGTGCACCAACTTAGATTTGCGGTTGAACGTACACCTGTGTACGGTATGAGGGCGTGTTAAGGTTTGTTTTTGTTTGTCATTACTTAATACATAACTAGTAAATCATTATTTGTTACCTATATAATGTGCGGACGAACGGTTGCGATACGCGAACGGCTTGTGTATTGCTTGCACGGTAATTTCGATGGATTTGGGAGAGCTACGATAACTGCATACTGTCTTGGGTCCTAAGTAAGCAAATTGAAACACCAATTACTTGATAAAAACATAATGCACCTATTAAGAAAGGTTTTTACAACGTTGTGTTATTTTTAAAATAGCAATTTTTTTACTTAATTGAATTAAGTAGAGAATTAAGTATATGCACGTGGTAGGGCCACGCTAAAGCTATGATATGATTATAACACTAATAAATCGACTCGACCGGAGTAGGTGCACGCTCTCACAGAATACCAGCATAGAATAGTAGCTTATTGCTGCTGTGTTTCGTATGGCGAGTGTAGAAAGCCGTCAACTGCTTTCTTTTTACTAGAAACGAGGCATTCCGTCTTAGTCCTCAGGGCGGAACACGCATCTGCAAAATTATTCTTAATTGAGGATAAATGTAAGATATCTATGGGCCACAGCATTCAATTACCATCACGTGTCCACCTGTGTACACCTGATGATGTACTCGTTTGTCACCCTAATTCTAAAAAAAAAATTAGCAATTTGACTAATAACTTAGTATTTTTTTAATTTATTTCAAAAATTTACGATATTAATAATTATTTAAATGTATCGGATTGAATGCAAATTAAATATGAATGTTTTGGAATTAAACCGAATTTTCATTACTACTATAATAATGAAGTTGAATAAGTTGGATTGTATAAGGTCGTTTCCACTATTTATTAATTAAGTTACCATTTATTAATTTGCAGTAGAATCATAAATGATCATTATTTATTACTTAATATTATGTTAATTTAATCGGTGCAATTTATAACATATAGTAAGGTTACATTATATTTAATATGTATTAGCCTCTGATCTGTCACTGGTTCCTTTTTTATGTATAGAGCTTCACAAGCGAGCACACAGTCTACCTGACGTTAAATGAATGCTGTGCTTTTCTCGATTAGGAAATAAAATACAGAAGCGTTGTCCCCCCTTAGGACTAACATTGAATGCCTTGTTACCAGTTAAAGGGATATCTGGTTCTCTACACTCATTGTAAATAACACTGTAGCATTATTCTGTCGTTTCACGTTGATATTCTGTGCGAGCGTGGTCTATCTCCAATAGTGCACTCATTCGTGCTACAACCGTTATATAATATGCCTCTACCACCTGTTAATGTGTCACCTTCAAAAATTAATATTATTTAATATTTTAATATTTAGCTCAAGTAAAATAATAATACAAGTTATCATTTGTTCTCCTGACCAAATTTAAGTTACGACGGTCAGTCTCAATGGATACTAGCCATCTGCGCAAGAATACTTAAACTACAATCTTGATTATAGTTCAAGAGTAGATGCGCAAGCACAGATGCACTCTCTATTCCCTCACTCTTACATTCCGATGGTATCGAAATCCGACACGACCGGAGAGAGATCAGGTGCCGGACCAACGGCTTTACGCGTTTTCCGAGACGCGGGGACTAGACACCGCCAACATGCTGACTCCGGGCTGCTACTAGTAGTTTTTTGACAGAACAACCCTATAACTTATTTAGAATCTACCCGGGATTCGAAATCGAGATCAGCAGCATCGCGCTTATTTACCACCATTCTGACCAACGAGGTAATCAAAATTTGACGGCTCCGTGGTGCATCATGGCTATGAGTTGCAGCGCTAAGTACCGCGGGTTCGAATACGCCATGGAACAATTATTTGTATGGCCTACAAATAACTGCCCTCACGATATAGGAGAATATCCGAGTGTGTAGGTAACGTAAAAAAAAAGAAAATGACCGACAACTTCCTGATTCCGAGCTGCTACTGAAAGTTTTATATAGATATATAGAAAAACCCCAATAACTGATTTGGATCAGACACGGGATTCGAACTCGAGACCACTCGATAAGCAGTCGTGCTTACAACCACTAGACCAACGAGACTGTCAAAGCAACAATAAAAAGAGACTGCCTCGTTATCATTAAAGCAAGCGTTAAGCTTTACCCCTTTTTAAGTTAAGCCCGACTGTTGGCAACCGGCACGTATCCCAAAAACATTTTGCGGAGCTTAGTGTGAAATTAATTTGCGTTTAAGTTCTCTAAATCAGCGTTGCCTTATACAAGCCTCGTCCATGCCGAAAATTAAAATAAATTTATATATATTTAATTATTTAATTTTACCCGACTTTAAAGTTTTTTTGTATGTATATTACGCGATATCTTCGATCATTGTGAACCTATTAAGATAATTTTTTTTATTAATTTGGCTTATTGGTGACCCGATTTTGGTTAAAATCAAACTTACGAGCTTCGAACAAATGCGCAAAGTAGCCAGCATTTCGGTTTTGTGTGCGCAGGAATTGTATAATTTAATTCCTCCCTCTCACCATCGGACAACCAGACGTTCGGCCAGTCTCCACTCTCCACACTTTCGTTGTTGACTTACCACGCATTCGAACCAAACGGTTTACTACATCGTTCATCGTGCGTCTTTCTTTCCATCCGATTACAATGTTGATGTCATCAAGGCAAGAGTGAATAGGCTCTATTTTAGGCTACAACACCACTTACCATCAGGTGGGATTGTAGTTAAGCGCTGGCTTAGAATAATATAAAAAGAGTTATGTTTCAGGTGTGGTTTCATATTAATTTGAATATTTAATGATAGGATAAAGTGAAAAAAATTATAGTAAAAAATTGATTGAAAAAAAAATGCCTTTGCTAGCAAAAAGGTCTAAAAAGTTGACCTTATCTTTATAAGATATCTTTTTGTTAACTTTCTGCTGTGATACATGGTAGAACCATGCTAAAGCATTACTATAGTTGCAGTAGGAATGGGTTGGTTCGACTGGGGAAGAATCACGTTCGCACAGAAACCAGCGTGAAATTTTTACAGTGTTTAGGATGGTGAGTGCCAAGAAACGTTCATTGGAACTAAACCATTCTCAATCGAGAATACCGTGTTACCTTATAAATTTCGTAGAATCTTATGTACACGGGTTAAGATATTCAAGGTCAAAGGGAAAATCAAAAAGATCAAGCGAAAATCCATATTTTTGTGTCAATAAATATATTAGATAATTTTCTAAAAAATTCTCTTAAGGCAATAATTTATACAGTTAATCGTTCTCGTAACAGAGCGCGAAGAGTGGAAAGCGCTTTTTCATGTATGATAATGCTAGGTCTACTGTGGAATCAATAATATTAAAAAGTAATAATAAATCTAACTTGTATGTACTTCCGAAAACTAAAAATATCTATGGAGCAAGAACCTTGTACCTACTTTTATTAATGTCTAGCCACTAGAATTACAAAAAACATACGGTAAATCAAATATGTTTAAAAGTAAACTTAAATCATATTTGTTAAATCATACTTATTGTAGTAAGTACTTCATACCTTCAGACCTTCAGTCCAGTACACAGCATACAGCAGTGCAAACACTATTTTATCGCGGTAGAGTCATGCTGCACCTATTTTATGGCTCGACCTGGGAAGGACTATGCTCTCAAAGAATGCCAACGTAAAATAGCACCTTGACGCTGTTGTGTTTCGTACGGTGAGTGTAGAGAACCGGAGAGACTGGAAACGGGGCATTCTATATTAGTCCTCAGGGGTGACAATGCATCCGGATTTTGTTTTTATCGTTCCGTACCTCAAAAGGAAAAAACGGAACCTTTATAGGATCACTTTGTTGTCCGTCTGTCTGTCTGTCAAGACACTTTTTCTCAGGAACGCGTGGAGATATCAAGCCTATTGTCCCTTGGAGCTGTGAAAAATCAAACTTCTAAGCCAACGCAATCAAAAGATACAGCCATTTATACCGCAAATTTTCGACATTCGCAAGGGAATCAAAACCTACAGGGTACTTCCCGTGAACTAAGAATCTTAAAATTTGGTACGAAGCAACGTATTATAGCACAGATAAAGAAAAAATTGCGAAAAGCATAAATTTTTAGTTACAGCATATAATAAAAATATTTTTAATAATTTTAAACTTATATTCCTACGGATTTGTTCGGAACCCTCGGTGCGCGAGTCCAACTCGCACTTGGCCGGTTTTTTTAATCTAGGATAGATGTAGATGTCTATGGCCCACAGCATCCACTAGGTGGGCTGTTTGCTCGATTGTCACCCTTATCCTATAAAATAATGTCCAGCAGAATTAGGTAAGAGGGTGGCACCTACCCAGACGGTTTCTTAGGAGTGGAAAATGAGCCTTACCACCTTGTAAACAGGTATATTTTTTTATATTTTTTAAAATGTATGTTATTAAAAAACCTAATATATTATGCTCCGAAATCAGATCACAGTGCATTCGATTTACGCAATTCATTAAACTGTGATCCATTTAGACGACGGTTAATTTTATAAAATAACCAGCTATTTCCCGCGACTTCGTTGAATTTATTACGATTGGATTTCATAGATTTTAATTTTTTTTTGCGCGGTACCCTATTGCTTTTTTTTAATATAGTAAAGCCTAGGTAGTCTATGTTACCCCTTATAACATCAGCTATCTGCCAGTAAAAGTCCCGTCAAAATCGGTTAAGCCATTTCGGAGATTAGTTGGTACAGACAGACTGACAGACAAAAACTAAAAAGAGTTTTTTTTTTGTTAGAAGTAAGTACCAGATTATATACTTTCATGTGCATTTAGTAAAAAGTTGATATTTTGGCATTACAAACAGATACTTCAATTTTATTAATTTGTTTTTGCTTTACAATTTTTCTAATAACCCCAAATCTCATTTAAGTAAAGAAAATCAAATAACCTTTTCACAAAAAATATTTTGGTGATCTTTGAACTTGAATTTCTCGCATTTACAAAATTCTGTCTGACTTTTAATGAAATTTATAGAATGCCTAAACAAAATTTATACGTTTGTAGCTAATCATCTCTTAAATTGGGTTTTACATATTTAAAAATGCTTCGTTTACTTTTACGAGCCGTTTTGCAGGAAAAATTACATGAAAAACATTTTAAGCAAAAAAAAAAAACCAGAGGCAACCATAACGACTGCCGACTGAAGTGAAAACTAAATGATATATGCGTATACATGTACACAGGCCGCTACGAATCGCTAGTCTCGTGACGTCACGAGTCATCGGTGACGCGAATACATAAGCTTTTCTCCTACCAAAAACCGCTCAACGTAAGTAAAGAAACTTCCGCTTAAAAAATAACCAGTTCAATTATATATGAACCGTTTAAAGTTTTTTCATTTAATTCACCCTAAGGTGTTGAATGAATAGTTTGTAATATAAACTGTTTTTACGTGAACTTCGTATTTAATGAAACGGATCGTTAAAAAGAACGAAACGCATCTTGAATAGAGGAATCGGGTATCAATCCGACGTTAAATCCCTATTTGACTGGTCTACTATCTTAAACTTTTTTACGTGGTAGAGCCACGCTGCAGCTATATTATGGATATAGTACGAATGGGTTGGCTCGGCCGGGGAACGACCACGCTCTCACTGAATACCAGCGTGAAATAGCAGTTTAATTCTGCTGTGTTCCGTATGGCAAGTGTAGGGAACCGGAGCCTCTTTTTTACGAGGCATTCCATCTAAGTGCTCAGGGGTGTAAACGCATCTGCATTTTGATTCTTAATCGAGGATAAATGTAGATGTCTATGGGGCACAGGATGTACTTACCATCAAGTGGACTTGTGTATTTGTTTTTCACCCCGATATTATAAAAACAAAACAAAAGCAAACTTAATTTGTTATTCGACAGGACTCACGACTTTGTGAAAAATAAATGATATTTCAGTACGTGCGTGTAGCTTATCAATAAAGTTGAAATCAATATTGTTCGTGCACTAAAAAAAATCTGTGTCTTTGAATATTTGGAGTCCTTGTGCACAGTTAATTTTTTACTTACTATACGGCTTGACTTTAATTCCACCTGGTGGTAAGTGGTAACGAAACCTATTTACTCTTGGCTTACCTATTTTATAATACAGGGTTATATTTCAAAGAGTAGCCAAATTTTAAACTTAAGTTCAAATATATAAATAATGATATACTGTTATTGCAGTTTTTGAAAATACGAGTCAATAAGGCTTCTACTTTTATTTGAAGTTATCCCAAATTGAATGTGATTTATGGACAACAACGTGTTTGCCTAGCGATTGGCCCTTACGAATGTGTGCGTGCGCAGTAAAATCAGTTAAAATAATGCATTACCACGCATTTTGCATTTAAAAGATAAAAAGGACAGAATTTTTAACGAATTTTTCTTCACCAATTGCCTCTATTACTTATTCTGAAACTTCTCTGCAAATTTGGTCGGTTATTGAATTATTTTGCAAAAACCCTGTATTCTTAACTAGCAACATGCAATGGGTTCGCCTGGATAGTATCTATTAATGTGACATTATTTAATATTTAATATTTTATACGTGGTAGAGCCATGCTGCAGCTATATTATAGTTGTAGCACGAATGGGTCGGCTCGACCGGGGAAGGACCACGCTCTCACAGAATACCAGCGTAAAATAGCAGCTTGACGCTGTAGTGTTTCGTATGGTGAGTGTAGAGAACCGGCGACCCTTTTTACTGGAAACGAGGCATTCCATCTTAGTCCTCACGGGTGACAACGCATCTGCATTTTGATTCTTTACTGAGGATAGATGTATATGTCTATGGGTCACAGAAACCACTTACCATCAGGTGGACTGTGTGCTCGTTTGTCACCCTTATTCTATATAAAAAAAATATTTAGGATAACCAAAGGCCATTTTATTAATTTTTCGTTTAAAAAACTTCAAAGTATTCGAATAAAATATTATAGCCTAAATCCCCTCCTAGAATTTCTCTCTTATCTGTTAGTAAAGTTTTATCACAACCGGTTCAGCCATTCCGATGATTAACCTGGACAGACAGAAAGATAGACAGACAAACAAAAAGGCAGACAAACATTTTAAAAATGGTTTTTCATGTCTTGATGCAATAAAAGGCAGTTATTTCTATATTTTAGATATACACTTCAATTTTATTTATATGTATAGACTATAGATTAAGAATAAATTGTGATTGCATTGTGAACTCCATTGTTCTTCTGTGTAAAAGCAAATCTGAAACAGATACTGACCAAAACCGAATTTGTTTTACACCGAATAATTGGTCATACCATAAAAGTATCTCCACACTAGATTCAGACTTGCGTCGTCGTTTTAATGCTTGTTTTAGATACCCATACTAGAAATTTAAATCATTCATTCAATCGTAATTAGCGGACCGCCCAACGGTTAGGTATTGAGATGAACATGGACAATACAAAGGTCGTGTGTAATGGTCCATGCCACACCTATGCCGTTAGTTGTTACGCTGGAAATTTTCTGACTAGGTAAGTCCAATTTCGAGCGAGAGGACACGAGCGACGGATTCAACTCGGCTGGACAGCTTTCGGGAGATTACAACACATCTGCTCGTCACGTTCACCTCAAAACCTGAAAACAAGATAGCACAACCAGTGCGTGTTGATTGTAGGATATCAGACGGTCCGTAACTGTCGGTCGAATGAGGAAGTTTAAAGTCGCTCAGCGAGCTATGTCTCTCCATCTATGCTCGGCGTTTCTCTGCGTGATAGATTTAGAAATGAGCATATCCACAGCAGAAGTAGGATAACCGACAGAAATGGAAATGGGCCGGCCATATAGCTTGAAGAACCGACCACCGATGCAGAAGAAAGGTTCTCATGTGTAATAATTTATTATTATTATTCTAGCACATATTGAACATGATACAACTACATATTGTAAAAATAATAATAAAAAACAATGGACTGCTAAGATAGTATGTAAACAGGTGGTAACAAGACGCCGAAGCGGTGGCATACTGTTACTGTCTGTATATTCAGTGCGCGTAGTGGTAAGGTCACATTATTAGCAGAAGCGCGCGAGACAAAGTCCAATTACTTTGCATCGATAAACAGTAATAGTATGCCACAGAGCAGTCACATCAGTATGATTTTTATTGTGATTTGAAGCTAGATGAAACGAAAAAGTGACACTAAAAAGAGAGTAACATATATATATCTATAGGATTTAGCCTACGACAGAATGAGATAGAATACAGTATACAGTGTTTCCTATTATATATGGAGATTATGCATGTGATCTATGAGCAGTAAGGATTAAGGACGAAATTTGTTGATTAGAAAATATTTAAGTACCTACGGTGATGAAATTGAAAACTTGGAGTCTGTATATATGTAATGTAATAAATTACATAGGATAAAATTTAAAATAATTTTCAAATTTTGCAACAATATTAAAATAAATAAGCCTTAAAATTATCCTAGTCCTGATACTCTGCATTCGTCCCATTTTCTCGTAGTTTAGTATTCTGAATAATTTACTTCCACCGCGTGTGCAATGCGCAAACGCTTTTTTTAAATCTATGTAACTCGTCAAACCTGTCTTATTTTAACGAATATTTTTTTTATTATATAAGCTATATCTCAGTGATAGTCCTATTTAACACCTAAGGTTGTAAAGTAGGGTTTTTTCGTAACTATTTAGATGAAAAAAAATTGCCGGTGCTTCACGAGGGCAATGGTATTTTCCGAACAGAATATTTCTATTTTTATTTCGATATTGAGATTATCGGGTACAAAATGAAAGCGTCAAATAATTAAAATATTAACTGATTTCAAAAAATAAAAAGAATATAATAATTTCCACATATTTTAATTGCTTCTGAAGCTGGCGTTAACACGAAGTCTATCAAAAAATTGAAGCTCTGACTTCAATACCTATTAAGTGTTGTGGAAATAATTTATTTATTTGAACTAATCTAATTCATGGATTTCATCGCATTTCATTTTAAACGTTTCTAAACCCCGACGGTTCGAGCGGTTTACAGCAACCTTAATTACATGGGAGACTGATGTCATAATTATTGAAAGCTACCTTCAACTTTTAAATTTAAGGTAGCCCTTATAATTAGTATTATTTAATGTAATATTCGCGTAAATAAAAAAATATTATTATTTATTTCTTACTTACTTACTTACTTATCTTCACGCACAATCCCTGACGGGGTAGCCAGAGAGAACAGATCGCCAAGTGTCACGATCCTTACAAACCTCTTTCGCTTCTTTCAGATTCATTATCTTCTTCATGCATGCACGTCTAGGTATCCGAGTACTTTTGACCCTACCCTCTTCGAGCAATTTGCTCACATGGTCTTCGAAAGTTAGTCTCGGTCTACCTCGACACCTTTTAATATTAACTTTCGCGCTATATATTTTCTTCACCATTCGGTCTTCACTCATTCGCTCAACGTGCCCAAACCACCGAAGCACGCCCTTATCAATTTTATTTTATTTATTTCTTTATTCTTTTAATTTTTTTTGCTTGAAAATATACATTTATTATGATTATTATCCTAACAACAATATACGATCTTAAGTTCTAATTGTAATATTTTACAATGCATACACAGCACAGTGGTTTTTAAAATTTAGCATTAATTTTATTCGTAAGTTATCCTGCTGCAATCCGTGCTCTATGTTTAAATCGTTACACAGATCGCGTATGCTCACACGTAAAAGACGTTATAGTTAATATGCTTTTGCAATCACATAAAATTAATAACGCTTGTAAGATGGAGTCGATACAAAATGGTTTATATAAAAATTTCACAAAAACACTGGATGTAAATTTAAATTATGAATGGAGGCTTGTTCTCAGCCACGGGACATTTATAGACTGTTACTTTTTCTTGTTACTTATAAAGTGGCTTCTGCAGCCCATGGACAATTGCTACCAACATCGAACAGAGAAAGTCTCAGATGTTCTGGCACCGCAGAGGCTACTCATGAAATTCCTCACGTTTGGTAAATATAGTTTTTTTTAAATATTTATACTTCAATGCCCAAATCAGTAAACATAGAAGTAAACAGACTGATGATATGAGGTGAAATTATAGGTATATAAATATAAGTATATGTGAGATAAGAATAGAAGGGGAGTTGTTCGAGCAACTAGATGAGTTTGTGAATTCGGGATGTGTATTTAGCAGGGATAGTAGATATGATAAGGATATAGAACGACGAATGAACCCAGGAAATAGAGTGAATTGAGCTCTACACTCTATTATGAAACGTCAGAATGTGTCCAAAAAGGCACGTATGGCAGTTCACAATGCTGTGTACACAATGTAGTCCCTACTTTAATGTATGCTAGTGGAATTTGGGTGTGGCAAAAAAGCAGGAGAGTACAATAAATGCTGTAGAAATGCGGTCTTTAAGGAGTATGTTAGGGCTGAATCTGAATGACAGGGTGAGAAATTGTGTGATAAAAGAAGAGAGTGGTTTGCAAGATGATGTTGTGACCAGGATTAAGAAAGAAATGCTTCGGTGGTTTGGTCATGTAGAAAGAATGAATGAGGAAAGAGTGTCAAAGCAAATTTATGTTGCAGAGGTGAACGGCAGAGTCGGGAAGGGACGCCCTAGGCGAAAGTTTATCGACCAAATTAGCGATATATTGAAAATGGCCCAAATTAAGAGTACCTTTAACCGACTAACGTGTATGCGTAGGTATATGGATGTGGATGAAGCGAGAGATGTGTGTCAGGATCGTGCCAAATGGAAGGCCATACTACCCCTTTGGGTGATAGGCGTGAGTGTTTATGTATGTTTATATAACTATTATGTATGTCAGAATAAATGTAAAATATACATATATGATAATTTATAATTTAAAATTAAAAATTTTGTACAGCCGACTTCAATATAAGCGATTTCAATATAAGTTATTTAAGAATAACTCAATAACCATTGGTATGACCTTGATTAAATTCATATGGGACCACACGAGAACTATCAGCTTTCATATAAAAAAAGAATCATCGAAATCGGTTCCCCCAGTACACATTAAAAAAAAACATACACTCGAATTCAGTACCGTCTCCTTTTTGGAAGTCGGCAGAAAATAAGAGCAGTGTAAGTTCAAATTTGTAACGATTTTTAGTCTTTAGTACTTTTAATATATCTCTTTATTTTTACGTCTGTTGCCAGTTCTCTTGTCCATTCGTACAACTCCAGAAAGAGATACGGCGATACATATAATCTTTTAGTCCGTCAGTCCGTCACAATATATATATATATATATATATATATATATATATATATATCGGGCATAAATATTACTTCACCTGGCTGATGAAGATACAAAATTGTATCGTTGACTAGCTAAACCAGCTGTATCGAATGCATTCGCCAGACGTATACGCAAGCTGATAACGCCTCTATACTCACTTAGACTTATGTGTTTGTGTGCGCGCCTGTTCATAATATTGTATTGACTTTATATTATTATATGACTCTTTTTATTGGAGGCATTCCATCTTAGTACTCACGGGTGATAACGCATCTGCATATTGATTCGCAAACGAGGATAGATTTAGATGTCTATGGGCCACAGCAACCACTTACCATCAGGTGGACTGTGTGCTCGTTTGTCACCCTTATTCTATAAAAAAGTCTTGTGTTGGCATATGTTTGATCCAAAACATTTTTTTTTAATTTAACGTATGTAGCATAGGACACTCGCACATAAGGCGCTGGAACATTCGAATGCAAGGCACCAGGGAGTAGCGTGGAACGTCTGGTAACTGCTATTGCCCACCCGCCTGCCAAACGTGGCGATAATAGCAAATAATGATTTCTTATATTTACGCGAATTTCTCGCATTAAAACGAACTAATTTTACGGATTTTAACGCGTTTAATTTTAACAATTTAATTCTAGACATTTCGAGTGCTTTACACCACCCATGGTCACGCGGGAGACTGAGGTATTTGACGTCCCGATGTCAAAGTTAGCCCGGCTTCCTTAAGTTTTTAATATTAATTTTCGTCAATTAGAAAAACTTCGGGAACTTAAAAGTTAAAATTAAACGTGATAAAATCCGTAAAATTTGTTTAATTTAACGATGATGGCAAATAGGTACAAAAAAAAAACAAAATTCAAAATTATTTACTGAGTATCATATGGTAGTTAAAAAGTTCAAAGGTCCATGAAACCTTTAAAGTTAAAGGTTAACTGTAAATTAGTTAGTATTCATTGCTTTTCTATAAAAATTACAATCTTCACTTCATCATCATCATCACCACAGAGACATCATTATGTAAATTAAAAAAATATTTGCCATAGTTACCACGCTTGGCAGGCGGATTGGCAATCGCAGTTTTTTTATTATTTTTTGGTTGTTTTTAGGAAGAAGATGCTGATCTACTGTTTTATTTCCCTCTATCCTCGTGATGTGACAACCACGGGATGATATGGTAACAAAAAGTAGAAACCGACTTGAAATTGCTAAAAAAGAAGTTATTTATTTGCTACCCTTAGAGGTGGAATTTTTTCTCCAAACTGGTATGAGATCAGTCTTGAAGTATTAGGTTATACTTCAAGACTGATCTCATATCAGTTTGATAAAAAAAAAAATCATCAAAATTGGTTCACAATCTGCGTAGATATCGCGTAACTCACATACACAAAAACATACACTCGAATTGAGAACTTCCTATTTTCTGCCGACTTCCAAAAAAGAGACGGTACTCAATTCGACTGTATTTTTTTTAATGTGTGTTACCTCATAACTTTTTATTGGGTGGATCGATTTCGATAATTCTTTTTTTTATTAGAAAGCTGGTAGTTCTCGTGTGGTTCCATATGAATTTGATCAAGGTCAAGCCAATAGTTTTTGAGTTATTCTTAATAACTTATATTGAAGTCGGCTGTACAAAATTTTTAATTTTAAATTATAATTATATGTATAGAGCTATTAATTTAGCAAAAAAATTTGTTTTATTATTTAGAAAGCATTGAAACCTCTCTGAATTCAAATATAGTTTCTGATTTCCCCACGGTATGAAGTTTAATATATTCATGAGTAAAGCATCTTCTCCCATCTTCACAACGGAAGCAGCAAAACACGTCGTCCCACAGGACGCAAGTTTTTAATTTATAAAAACTTTTCAATAAATCAGCTAATACGAACTGTCGGAGTAACAAGCTGGAGAATATTATAGGATGTTAACTTAATAAGGGTATTAAAGTTGAAATTTTATATTCAAACTTTTCTTTACCGACCAGCAGCATGTCTTTTTCTGCCGACTTCCAAAAAGGAGACGGTACTCAATTCGACTGTATTTTTTTATTTTTTTTTATGTGTGTTACCTCGTAACTTTTTACTGGGTGGACCGATTTCGATGATTCTTTTTTTATTCGAAAGCTGGTACTTCTCGTGTGGAATTTTATCAAGGTCAGACCAATAGTTTTTCAGTTATTCTTAATAACTTATACTGAAGTCGGCAGTACAAAATTTTTAATTTTATATTATTTTGCGTGCTGGAAAGCACCCGAAATGTCGGGAATTAAAAATAACTAAAATTAAACGTGATAAAATCCGTAATAATAGTTTTATTCAATTTATCCATTTAGTATTATGAGACTTAATTTAATCCCATAATCTCTTAAGACATTAAGAAAGAAATGTTTCGCCCTAAGACGGCCTTAGCGTACCTATTTGTTTTTAAAATGCGGTCAAGCGCCATCTTTGAAAGTAAATTCTTTAACGCGAGGCAGCGAGTTGTTTGCTTGTGTACATATGACGTAAGAAGGTAGCGTAATATATTATGATCGTTTAACTGTATTTTATCAGAATTCTGAGATGAATTGGACCCAGGTTTGTCAAATCTACAAATACAAATGGCGCGAGGCTTTTTTAAATACAGACATTTTTTTAAAGAACTTGAGAGACAAACGAACCTACTGTCCACCTGATGGTAAGTGGCTACTGCATGCAACTTCAAACAAAGAAAGTTACAGACTAAGATGTTTTTTTTTAATACGTCTTTGGTTACAGATGCGTGGTCACCTCCGAGGACTTAGATGGAATGACTCACAGCCTGTATTTATACTGACCCTCTTAGCCATTTAGAATGTAACACAGCAGTGCAACTACCGATTATTTAGCGAGAGAAATGAGCAAGAGTGTAAGTTGAAATAGATTTTGCGGTGGTTGATCGCTTTTAATCACCAAATCATACTATTGTTTGTTACATTGTTATGACACCCGCCGGGCAAAACAGCCGGACAAATTGTCGCTTACAAGCTGTTTCTTAAATAAGTTTTATAAGTAGTTTGTAGATCCTGTATTTTATCGTTTAATTATACATAATGATTTCTTATATTTACGCGAAGACTACACATTAAATGAAACTAATTTTTACGGATTTTTTCGGGTTTAATTTAACTTTTTAATTCCCCACGTTTCGGGTGCTTTACAGTCACTGGGGGGACTGAGTTGTTTGACGTTCCGATTTCATAGTTAGCCCGGCTACCTTCAGTTTTTGAATATTAATTTTTGGTCCGATCTACGCAGATTGAGCTTACAGTATCTTGAAATCTTGCAGTGGTTTTAAATAAGTCAATTTATTTATTTAAAACATAAAAGATTTTTAATATCGATGTGGTCACTATAAGATGTTGTTAGGTTAGCTAATTACGTAATAACTTAAGACAGAAGGACCCTTAAGTAGGGACTGAATAAATTAACCGACTTGATATTACATGGATCTCACAACTTTTTAAGGTAGCAGAACTGAGTTGCGACACTTGGTTTTTTTTACAAGTTATGTTTTTGATGGCATCTCATCTCTTTTTGTAGATAGTTTTATCTACGTACCTATCTACACCTATTATTCCATTATATTATACACGAGCACATATTCCAACTGACGTTAAGTGGATACTGTGGCCCATAGACATCTACATCTATCTTCGATTAAGAATCAAAAAGCAGATGCGTTGCCACCCCTGAGGACTAAGATAGAATGCTTCGTGTCCAGTAAAAAGGGTCTCGGGCTCTCTACACTCACCATATGAAACACAGCAGCATTGAGCTGCTATTTTACTCTGGTATTTTGTGAGAGCGTGGTCCTTCCCCGGTCGAGCCAACCCATTCGTGTTACAACTATAATATAGCTGCAGCATGGTTCTACCATGTAAAAAACTTGTGCTATAGTACAAAATTATTATTATAAAAATTAATTATATGTACAAAATTAACTTCAACACTACGGTGTAAGAAGTGATGCCCTTAAATTAATTATTTCATATTTAAGTAAGAGAACGCAAAAAGTTGTCATTAACAATATGAGCTCTTCCGGATCGACGGTACAAATGGGCGTGCCTCAAGGCTCAATTCTCGGCCCCTTTCTGTTTCTTGTATACATTAATGACTTACCTTACATAGTAGGGGATAACCATGATATAGTATTATTTGCAGATGACACTTCCTTAATTTTCAAATTAAGTCGACAGTTACTAAAATATGACGAAGTAAATAATGCTATATCTAAATTAGTAAATTGGTTCGATGTTAATAATTTGCATTTAAATGGCACTAAAACAAAATGTATGAAATTCGTGACTCCAAATGTCAAACAATTAAATACTAATGTAATTTTAAATGGGGAGAAACTGAGTCTTGTAGATACCACCATTTTTCTTGGAATCACACTAGACGCGAAGCTTCAATGGAGCCCCCATATATCAAAACTAGCAAGCAGACTTAGTTCTGCAGCATATGCTGTAAAAAAGATTAGAAGTCTAACCAGTGTTGAAACAGCTAGACTAGTTTACTTCAGCTACTTCCATAGCATAATGTCGTATGGTATTTTGCTATGGGGACACGCAGCTGACACTGAAATTATATTTGTTTTGCAGAAGAGGGCCATAAGAGCAATTTATGATTTAAAGCCTAAAGAGTCGCTGCGACAAAAATTTAAGGAAATTAATATATTAACTTTGGCCTCTCAATACATTTATGAAAATGTAATGTACGTACACAAAAATAAAAGTAGTTTTACAAAAATAAGTGATATTCATTCTGTAAATACTAGGAACAGACACAAGCTAGTAGTACCAGTTACTCGACTCCATCGAGTCAGTAATTCATTCTTGGGGCGATGTATACGCTTTTACAACAAAATTCCAGAAAATATACAAAGTTTGACCTGTTCAAAGTTAAAAAACTTTATTAAACTAAGTTTGTATAAAAAGGGTTATTATAATATTAAGGAATTTATGGATGATAATAACCCCTGGAAATGAGGTGATCGCTACCAAGCTATTTCTAATTTGTTGTGTTGTTAATTTGTGTAACATCATGATTGTAAGCTGTTATTTAAAAAAAAAAGTCCCGCTGGGTTTCTTGCTGGTTCTTCCCAGGACAGAGGTTTTTTCCGAACCAGTGGTAATCAAACAAAAGAGTGACTTTCAATAAGTATTATTTATAATCTATATTGAATAAAAAAGTTTCTGTTTCTGTTTCTGTTTCTGTTTATTAAAGTATGATATATAGATACAATGATTCATTCACTGCAAATGTAACTTTGTAATCCTATATATTTATATGGGATTACAAAGTTATTTATGCAGTTGGTGTATCTCGAAAACTGGAGTGAAATTGCAAAATATTTTAATTTTTCCTTGATTTATGTACTAAGCAATAATTATATTACAAATTTGAAGCTTCTATATCTACTAGAAGTGGCTTAGAGCTTTGATGATCGGTCAGTCAGTGAGTTACAAAATTAAGAAACTTTGACTAGTTATAATTCTTAAACTACTAATTCAAATTTAATGAAATTTGAATCGTTATTAGTTTATACGATGCCTACTTGGCTACTGAAAATTCAGGCTTCTAGTTTTATCCACAACGAAGTTATAGTGTTTCTAAAATGGCCTGAACTGCTTCGTGAAAAGGATGGTACGGCCGTGCCGCTTCTTTGCTCGACTTGGCGGGGGCACTGCCGTGCCCCCAGATAGAGGGGTGTACAAAAAAAAGATATATAGGTATATACGTATACATTAAAAATATACATTAGTACTAATGTGAGCAGTCGAAGTACTCGTATAGAAACAACAAGTGTACGAAAAGTTTTTTTACAAAATTAATAGAACTTAATTTGCTTATATCCGCGTAATGAAATTAAATAATGTTTTAACGGTCAGCCATCGCAGAGTCTACTTCAACTGAGGATGCCTCCTGTAGAGGCGAAACACGTGTCGTCTTATCTTCGGTGGTGTGTCGTTCCTAGTGTGGTGGTGCTGGGATTGGTGGTGATAGTGCGGAGATAGTGCACGGAATTGAGAGAGGGTGGAAGTTGCTCTTTAAACTGGGCAGAACACATCATTTTATATCATTACGCGAAAATAAGCAAATAATTTCTAACAACTTAATTTTTTTAAATAATTTTGTTTATATTTCAATCATTACTTTAATGTTGCTTCAATGATTGGTTCCATCGTATGGAAAAATGTGTCAAATTTCGCGGAGAATACTTCGAAAAGCAATAAATACATTTTTAAATAGTAATGTTGTGTCACTTCCTTGATTCCCGAAATTTTTAGTGCCGCCCTCGTAATTTACACGCGCACAGACATACACGAAAGAGAGTAAATAAAAACGTGGTTCAAACCGCGGTGGGCTACCGTGGCAACGAATTTTGTATACGTACTACGTACGTACGAGCCTTGCTACAGCTATATTAATTGCATAGTTGTAGCACGAATGGGTCGGCTCCACCGGGGAAGGACCACGCTCTCACAGAATACGAGTGAGTGTAGAGAACCGGAGACCCTTTTTACTGCAAACGAGGCATGCCGTCTTAGTCCTCACGGGTGACAACGCATCTGCATTTGATTCGCAAACGAGGATAGACGTTGATGTCTATGGTTCACAGTAACCACTTGACCATCAGGTGGACTGTGTGCTCGTTTATCACCGTTATCCTATAAAAAAATAAACAACATATGTGAGGCAATCTATAAAGGCGACCTATGTTCAACAGTTGCCTTTTATACCTTGTATTTTTTTTTATAGGATAGGGTGACAAACGAGCACACAGTCCACCTGATGGTAAGTGGTTACTGTGACCCATAGACATCTACATCTATCCTCAATAAAGACTCAAGATGCAGATGCGTCGTCACCCGTGAGGACTAAGATGGTATGCCTCTTTGCCAGTAAAAATGGTCTCCGGTTCTCTACACTCACCATACGAAACACAGCAGCGTTAAGCTGCTATTTTACGCTGGTATTCTGTGAGAGCGTGGTCCTTCCTCGGTCGAGCCGAGCCATTCGTGCTACAACTATACTACTAATATAGCTGCAGCATGGCTCTACTACGTAAAATTTAAGTATTTTAATGTTTGCAGGTGAAAGCAAATAAGACTAAGTAGGCCAATACAGTTCTAAATCCTATAATCGCTTTAAAGTACTATCTAAATTATTTATTAAATTTCCATTAACTTCAGTTCAAATCTGTACTTAGAAGCATTAAATATTAACCGCTTTCCTACAAAATTATCCCTTATTTCGGTTTCCGTGAGCATTTCTGAACTTGTTAGAACGATTGTAGTAATGGAGGCAGACACGGATTTAGGAAGGACAGCAGGAACTCCGTGGTGCAGTGACGTAGCAATTACTTTCAGCTCTTAGGGCCGCGGGTTCAAATCCCGCACGGAACAAATATTTGTATGGCGTGGATGTAAGTCCTTGTGAAACGTATACAGGAGAATTTCCGGGTATGATAGTAACGTAAAAAAAAAAGAAAATGACCACCAAATTCCTGATTCTGAGCTGCTACTGAAAGTTTTTTGACAGAAAAACCCAATGACTGATTTGGGTTAGACCCGGGATTCGAACTCGAGACCGCTCGATCAGCAGTCGCGCTTACAACCACTAGACCAACTAGACAGTCAAAGCAACAATAAACAGAGACTGCCTCGTTATCCTTAAACCAAGCGTTAAGCTTTACCCTTTTTTAAAACAAGCCCGACTGTTGGCAATCAGCTCGTATCCCAAAAACATTTTGCGAAGCTTTGTGTTAATTTGCGTTTACGTTCTCTAAATCTAATCCTAGTGTGGACTTAAATTTTTTATAAACCAAAATTTAAAAAAATAAAACTAAAGCTCCGGGGCTCTCCGGGAAACCAAAATATATAATATTTTGGTTTGTAAACATTGATTAAACAATCACGTAAAAATAAGAAACTTTCAAAATGACAATTTTCAACTTAAAAATGGATACTTAAATGTCTTCATTGTCCTAGAGATATAACACGTTTAAATCCAACCCTGAACGGGAGCGATGTAAAACGAATACTAGCTAATGGAGTGAGGGTGCGCAGGGCCACTGGGTCGGTGAAGGTTGATTAATTAATCTATCCAGTTGTAAATGGCCTAAGGATCAGTCATTTGGGATCTTCACTATCTCTGTCGGTAATAAACCTTGATGTGCCGTGTACAGAGAATATAGTACATATTAAGGCCCAAGAGTTAAAATATGTCTATTGTTAATTGGACGATGGTTTTGGTATTAAACAGAACAAAGAGTAATTTAAAATTAAACATTTTGTACGGCCGACTTCAATATAAGTAATTAAGGATAACTCTTTAGAATAGAATAGAATAGAATAATTTCTTTAAAACTACTGATGTGACCTTGATCAAATTTATATGGGACTACAAGAGAAGCACCAGCTTTCAAATAAAAAAAGAATCATCGAAAACGGTTCACCTGGAAAAAAGTTATGAGGTAACACACTTAAAAAACATACATTCGAATAGAGTACCTCCTCCTTTTAGAAGTCGGTTGAAAAACTTGACTCTTAATAAAATGTAAAAGCCGACTTCAAAGACGTAAAAAGAAAATATAATTTCTACCTTAATAGCTTCAGAAGTTATTGCTAAGACATATTACATATGATTATATATTTTCCGACTTTAGAAGCAAATTATTAAAATATTATATTATGCAGAGAAGGTTCAGAATAAGTAATATAGGCAAATGGTGATTAAAAAGTAATTAAAAACATCTCAAATATTCTGTCCTTTTTAATACGATTTTATTAGCTTGGTATGTATGAGTATCTATGTAACGGAATTTTGAATGTGATTTTCATCCCCTTCGTCCCGTCCCGAATCGGCGTCGGATTGATTTGAAACTTCGCACACTTGTCAAGGACCGATGACAATGCAATAATTTAAATAGTTTCCCATTATATGGATAATGGGAGCCAGGATCTTACTACGTCTTAGAAGAACATATACAATGGTAGACTTCTTCTTTTGAAAGCGAAATGCGCCCGTATCATAAGTAAGCCCCTCTTCCTTATCATGAAATAATACTAAAGCAGAACTACTTGTACCAAAGTTATCGCTGAACGTAAACAACATAATTAGAAAATAAAAATTGAATTCATTTGGAAAGTAAAGAAATTGTTTGTGGTGTGTGTGTGTGTGTGTATGTAGAGAATGTGTATATAGTATGTGTGTAATACGTATGTGTGTAAAGTATTTGCGTGTAATGTGTGTTGTGTGAAAGTTTTCATACGTTTCCCCTCTGTACAGCCTTACGGCATAAGAGGTTTTGGAATTGGTGTTAAACCACTGAGCAGAGGGGATGGTTACATATACAGGTACATGGGGGTTAGGATGTGTGTATGTGTGTGATAAGTGAGTGATTTTTTTTATACGTGGTCTTCTAGAATAGTTATTTAGTGACAAGCCATCCCAATTATTTTTTTAATAATTTCTCTAAACTTTTCGGCAGAACTTTTAGCAACATCCTTCAATTCGAATCGGTAGTAGATAATATAATGACATTTAGTAAATGTTTCATAAAATAAAACGATTTCTGTTTTTTATGTCGAAGAAAAAATTTATTTCATTTAACAGTTAATGTGCATGGAGATTTTTAACCTTTTAGGCCTTTTAATTTAAAAAGCTCTTATTGCTTGTTAATAGAATTATGCGTTACCTTGCGGAAATAAACTAAATTAAAGATTAAAAAATATTTAACTAAGGTTCGTTAATTAAAATAAAGTGATGTAGGTATCTTACCTACTTTAAAGAGCATATCCCGCCCTCCTTCAATTGCACATACTATCCCCGTCACCACTAGTTACTAGTGATCTTGTATTCCTGATTCCTTCTTTAGAATTGGATAGGTTTTTATGAAGAACGATATATGAAGGATTATAGCTAAAAAAATAAAATTATTCTGATAACTGAGCAATTTTTGTAGTTTAAAAAGGTTATTAGTTCATAAAATAAATAATTTATGAAAAAAGAACAAAGCAAAATGTCATTGATAGATATAGATTGTATCGTAAAAAGTCTTTATTCTATTGTCATGGACAAAACAAAGCAATACGTTTGTATGGGCCACTTCACTTGGTTTCTATGAAATTTAAGGCTGCCTATGAGCTATTATATTTTAGTTATATGTATAGAGCTATTAATTTACCAAAAAAAAATTGTTTTATTATTTAGAAAGCATTGAAACCTCTCTCAATTCAAATATAGTTTCTGATTTCCCCACGGTATGAAGTTTAATATATTCATGAGCAAAGCATCTTCTCCGATCTTCACAACGGAAGCAGCAAAACACGTCGTCCCGCAGGACGCAAGTTTTTAATTTATAAAAACTTTTCAATAAAGCAGCTAATACGAACTGTCGGAGTAACAAGCTGGAGAATATTATAGGATGTTAACTTAATAAGGGTATTAAAGTTGGAATTTTAAATTAAAACTTTTCTTTACCGACCAGACCAGGATGTATTTTTTACGTGGTTTAGTCATACTGCAGCTATATTATGGTTTTAGTACAAACCTTCTCGACCATTGAAGGACCACGCTTTCACAGAATACCAGCATAAAATAGCAGCCCAAATCTGCTGTGTTTCGTATGGTGAGTGTTGAAAACCGGAGCTCCTTTATATTGGAAATAAGGCATTTCATCATAGTCGTCAGGATTGCCAACGCATTTACGATGTAGGTGACTATGGGCCGCAGCATCCACTTACCATCAGGTCGACTGTGTGCTCGCTTGTCACGCTCATTCTATTAAGAAATGTTACAAAAATGACTTTAATCATAATAAATACTTTTTTAAAGAATACGGGTGACAAATGCTACAACCATGATATAGCTGCAGCGTGACTCTACCACCGTATATTAGTTGCATTTTAAGGGCATGTTCTATGTGGTGGCAGCGCAAAAGAGTCCACTGCCCCTCTCGTGACAGAAGTAAGAAACTACTATGGAATATTCCAGAAAGATCTTATGACGTTTGATAGATGGCGTTATAACCAGCTAGTTTAGATAATTAATAGAACCAGATGCCTCAAGGCGTTCAGTCCGCCTTTGTACATCTTCTGCAATGAAGTTCGAATAAATAAGAGTTCGAGAAAAAGGTAACCCGCTAAATAATATGAGTCTGTGGCGGCACTGTCTCGCACTACCAAAGAAGTACCCTAAATCACGCTATTAAAGTTCCTAAGTACTGTGACTTGTAAATCTATACTATATAATATAATAAAGCGGAAGAGTTTTTGTTTTTTTGTTTGTTTAAACGCGCTAATCTCTGGAACTACCCGTTCGATTTGAAAAATTATTTTTGTATATTATAGCCAGATTCATGTGGAATAGTATAGGCTATCTAGCATTAAGCTATATTACTCAGCTAGCCTTAAATATGGATATTTGTTAAGCAAGTCAGAAGAAAAAGCACTCTCGAAATGATTTATCCGCGTACGCTGGTGTTATCGTTAGGGATACGTAAATACAATGTTCTAGAAAAATATAGATCTTTACTCCGTCTAAAAAAAATGCGCGATACCATATGTCAATTTCTTATACATAAGCCATAATTTGGTATTTTGTGACAAAAAATATTGAAAATTTAAAAGTGATTTATGAGCGTTATTATTAGGCATGGCCTATTTATCCTTACGAACGAAAGTTACTTTATCATCAAGACAATTTTATGAAGATAAACTTTGTTCTTTATACCATGTTATTTGGACGCATTGTTTAAGAGATAATGTAAAATTAAAATAATTCAATACTTGGCTGGGCGCGCGAACGACGCTTAAACCCTAGCCGTCCGGTGAGAACTGCGAGAAGCCAGTATAGAAAGCTTCTAAACTGTAAAAATAAATTAAAAATTAATTGAGTACTTTTATGACAATGATTAGTTACATCTTTATTTCTGAACTCTTTCATTTCACGTTGCTATGGTATTTTGAAAATTTAATTGATTAATAAGTATAAGAGTTTGATAGCTCAAGAATCATTTCAGGCCTACACACTTTTCATGTATCGTGTACGGTTTTCTTTAAGACTGGAATAAACCGCGCTTCGGGACACTTTCTGGGACGTGGGGTGGGGAACGGGGGAGGACGCTCAACCGGGAGGGGGAGGGAAAGTGGATAAAACTTAACTTCGCTCTACATCATACATAATATGCCGACAGATAAAAGTACTCCATTAATTATGCCAGTTTTTCCATCCATTGCTATCAAATAAAATATTTGATTGCAATTATAAAATGCTTCAACTAGGTCATGTCGTGCACCTCCGACACGTGATAACGCGGGTGAAACCGCGGGGCACAGCTAGTAGGATATAATGATGGTGATGACTCCTTGAAAATGATATGTAATATATTTTAATTTTTCGACTTAAGAAAATCAAATTTCATTTTCAAATTTCAATTTTCATAACGTTAACAGGAAATGTAAATGACATGCATGTATCCACAGTCCGTGATACGATGACATAATTGGTTTACAGTGTAACGTGTTGCGAGCGGGAAGTAACTCTATATGATATGCTTTATCATTTATTTGCAATCAGTGTTCTCAGTTTTTCATTCGTTCAAAAATTTTTGTTATTATTTGCATTGTCTTTGTAAGTACCTCGTAAGAAAATCTTACCTCCTTACTTCCATTTTAGGATTTAAATAGACTAGCAAAGTCTTACTCAGTTGATTTAGGTGATGACAGTGTTTTAATCGGTATTTTACGTGGTAGAGTCACGCTGCAGATATATTATAGTTGTAGCACGAATGTTTCAGCTCAACCGGGGAAGGACCATACTCTAAGAGAATACCATTTTAATGTTGCTGTATTCGTATGCTGATTGCGGAGAACCGGAGGCCCTTTTTACTAGATACGTGGCAATACATCTTAGTTCTCAGGGGTGACAACGCATTTGTATTCTTAATCGAGGATAAACGTAGATGTCTATGGGCCACAGTATCTATTTACCATCAGGTGGACTGTCCTCGTTTATCGCCCTTATTCTTTAAAAAATCTATTAACTAACTACCGAGCATAATTCCCGTAAAAAATTTTGAATGATTATTTAATTTATGTCACAGGCGTAACAGATTAGCCGCAATCGCGTTTCCGCAGGCAAAGGCCGCGCGATACGTGAACCGCGTTAAATATTCAAGAGATATTTATTGCCGCTCCATTGGATAATACATAATTTGCACCGCCTGTATGCCGTTTAATGGAATGTGCAAAGCGTTATTATCGTTATCTTCATCTGAATTGCCAAGTGTTTATGAAAGAAATGATTACTTATATAGTTAATGCTGAGTTTTTACAGAACAAGAAGTTGGGTATCTTTTTTTTAAAATAGAAAACCTATGGGTTAAACGAGCACACAGTCCACCTGATGGTTAGTGAATGCTGTGGCCCATAGACATCTACATGTATCCTCGATTACGAATCAAAATGCAGATGCGTTGTCACCCGTGAGGATTGAGTTAGAATGCCTCGTTTCCAGTAAAAAGGGTCTCCGGTTCTCTACATTCACCATACGAAACTCAGCGGCATTAAGCTGCTATTTCACTTTGGTATTCAGTGAGAACGTGATCCTTCCTAGGTCGACTCATTCGTGCTACAACTGTATTTTAACTGCAGCATGGCTCTGCCACGCATAAAAATATGTATGTATGTATATTTCTTTAGTATGCTCTGGAACCTAACCGGCTTGACGTATTTTAGTATATGGTGTGTCATTATATTCGTCTTAGTCTTAGTAAAAAATCGCTCTTTTCCGTAAACTTTTTTACGCAGTCGTGTTATTTACTATTTTAACCTTTTAGTTTACCGCCACTACACGGTGGCAGGCTACATAACAAGTAGCTTGCCACCGTGTAGTGGCGGTGTAAGAATATTCACTAGCCCATATCATCCCGTGGGTGTTGTAAGAGGTGACAAAGGAAAACTGAAACAGAAAATGAGCAGCAGCATCTTTCTAATAACAACTAAAATATAAAAATAAAAACTGCAGTGGCCAACCCGCATGCAAAGCGGACAACTATGTCAAACGTGCCTCCTATAAAGCAATCTATGAGGGAGGTCTATGTTCAGCAGTGGGCTTTGCATAGGCTGTAACCTGTAACGGTAAAGGTAAGTAGGTTTGTGGAAAAGTTTTTAATTATTTACACACTTCGGTTACTTACAATTCGTATTCTTTATCAAATATAGTTGGGTAAGACTCCTTTTCTGCCTCGAAGTCTATATAATCTATACAAATGAATAAAATTGAAGTTTTTGTTTGTGATGTCAAAATAACAGCTTTTTACTAATTGCATATGAAAGTATTACTTATAACAAAAACACAATTCTTAAAATTTTTATCTGTCTGTTTGTCAGTTTGTTTGTTCCGGCTAATCTCCGAAACGGCTGGACCGATTTTGGCGGGACTTTCACTGGTAGATAGCTTATGTTATATGGAGTAACTTAGATTACTTATATTTTAGAAAAATAATTAGGGTTCCACACAATGAAATTAAAACTCTAAATTACACGTGGGCGAAGTCGCGGGCAACAGCTATTATGTATATGTATATTTGTGTATAATTCTGCCGCCAAATTACAGCGCTTGCATGCTGTGTTCCTGTTTGAAGGGACCGGATTGGGATTATAGAGAGATTATAGATTATAGAGGCTGCAAAGCATTTCATCCTAGATCTAAGACGTGACAAGGAATCTGTATCTCCTTGTCCATGGACTACTGTAGCCACTTACCATCAGGTGGATTTTAAGTTCGTTTGCAACTTCAGTTTTATAAAAAAAAAATACCTACATTAATTCATTTAATTGCCATACTATATAATTTTTATTTAAAAATGGTTTAATACTTAGTACGAAAATGGTAACACTCTTTGGATCAACAGTTTATCACAGCCGCCACAACGAAAGTAATTTTATTCGAGCTGATTTGGGAAGCGATGCACACATAATTTAATTTTCCTCTTCGCACCGCAACACCTACTTCTATACACCCTCTGAAAAGAGGAGGGAAGCCTCGGCTTTGATTTGCTTTTTGTGTAGGCTCACCATAATATGTCGAAGCAAAGGGATAACGAGATTCAGATGATTAAATCTAGTAAAATTGGATAAAATTGTATGAAGTATGTTTGAATATCGGTACACGATTACGGTTAAAACATAAAACTGAATAAAAGAAAATTTAAATTAAACAGCAACAAAATCATATCTTTTTTTTGTTTTTAAGAAAAAAATATTTTTTTATCTGACTGTTTTCGGAGGAGGAGGTTAAGTTTCACAGTACACGAGCAACCCGAGTTCGATCCTTGCCGTCACCAATGAAATTGTTAATTGCAATTTTAACTGCTGATTTATCACGTACTCGCCGGTGAAGGAAAACATCGTGAGAAAATTTGCATGTCTGAGAAATAGAAAAATAATATTTCGAAGACATGTGAAGTAACACGCATTGGGGCAGCGCGGCGGACATTGCCTTCCAGGAGGCATGTGCCCAGCAGTGAGACGTATATAGGCTGTAACTTCAACTTTAACTTACATTTGATTTTGGAGCATCGACCGTGCTGTGGACCGATTTATGGGAGAATTTTTTTTTCCACTGCAAAGTTAAGTTTGTCTTTTAATCTGACTTACCTTTTCGCCAGAGCAATTTTCAGCGTTTACGGAGAACCCCTCAAGCGCAAGTCTTAATCGCACTTAATCCTTGTTTTTGTTGTTGTTAAAAGCCTTATGTTAAATTGTTGCCCGCCAAACATTGCAATCACTTGGCGTTACACCTGGCGTTTCTAGCAAAATTTCAATCTATTCCTACCTAGTAGCAGAATATTATTAATGTTTTCTTCCAATTTTTTGATTTTACGATATTGGAAACTGTCCAATCTAGTTTCGATGAATGGGAAATCTATGCACAGGGGAGTGAGTTTAGGGATGTGCTTGATACGTTAAAATGGATTGGGGTTGTCCTCGTATCGAGTATTTACACCCTAGCATTACGGAGTTGGGGTAATTGTGATTTAGTTTTCTGCACCTCCTCCAGTAACCAGCGTAGTTTGCTCTTTTTTAAATCTTGACAACGTCTCTATTATTATATGTACATATTATATTTCAGTTTTGAAAATAATTCCATCGAAACTAACCTTAGTCTGCAAATTTATTCTATTCTCTTCTGTTTTTTAGGGGTCCGTACCTCAAAAGGAAGGAAAGGAACCCTTATAGGATGACTTTGTTATCCGTCTGTCTGTCTGTCAAGACCCTTTTTCTCAGGAACGCGTGGAGGTACCAAGCTGAAATTCATATAAAATACTCAAGTCTATTGTCCCTTGGAGCTGTGAAAAAATCAAACTTCTAATTCAACGCAATCGAAAAATACAGCCGTTTATGCCTCAAATTTTCGACATTCGTAAGGGAATCAAAACCTACAGGGTACTTCCCGTGAACTCAGAATCTTAAAATTTGGTACGAAGCAACGTATTATAGCACAGATAAAGGAAAAATTGCGAAAAGCATAAATTTTTAGTTACATCATATAATAAAAATATTTTTAATAATTTTAATCTTATATACCTACGGATTTGTTCGAAAGCCTCGGTGCGCGAGTTCGATTCGCACTTGGCCAGTTTTTTATTATTATTTGACATGTATAATGCATGTCAAATAATAAGAGAGCCGTGGTAGCTCAGATGGTTAGCGCTCGCTGTAAGCTTCACAGTACTCGAGCAACCCGGGTTCGATCTCCGCCGGCACCAATGAAATTGTTAATTGCAATTTTATGTGCTGATTTACCACTTGCTCGGCGGTGAAGGAAAACATCGTGAGGAAACCTGCATGTCTGAGAAAAAAAATATTTCGATGACATGTGAAGTTCGCCAACACGCATTGGGGCAGCGCGGTGGACATTTCCTTGCCCTAAAACCACCTCAGAAATGAGAGGAGGCCTGTGCCCAGCAGTGGGACGTAAATAGGCTGCAACTTTACTTTACTTTACTATGCATAATGCACATTTTTGACATAATATTATGAGACTAGTATTTTATTAACATACGAATTTCAGTAGAAAATAAGTATTTTGGCCCTTCGAGTCGTTTACGTGCGAATCAACCGAAGGCAATATTCGATCAATACTCTTTTTTAGCTTTGATTTTTCTTCACTTCGACAGATAAGATCGGTATCGGCTTCGCATTAAGATATTGAACGGTGAGCAAAGATACTTTGTTGTAGGTGTAACAAAGGCGAAAGCGGGGGAAATCTTCAACGTCATCATCATTATCAATAATGCATAAGATATAGACAAAGATATTGTTTCGAAGTTTTATATATTCTGAAATATATGGAAGAGCCACGATCGCACAGAATGCCAGCAAAAGTTAGCAGTATAGTGCGGGTTTGTTTTGCATGGTTAGTTGCGATAGCTGAGTACCGTTTTTATTGGTACGGGATTCTACCACGTATAATAATTAACTCAGAGCCACTTATGTGACAATGTATTCTGCGTTTTGATTCTCAATAGAGGGTAGATGTACATGTCTACGGGTCACAGTGTTCACTTAACATAAGGTGAACTGTAAGCACTTTTGTCTCTCCTACTCCTGTTTGTGGATATAAAATAATAATAAAATACATATAAATATACATAAAGTATACATAATCCCTTTTGCCTTGTATTTTAATATTATCGTCAGTCAGATTATGACTACGACTGGATATAAACTTTCAACTTTTAGAACTAATAAATGGGCCTAATTTTTCTCAGTTGGAAAATTACTTTTCCTTTTGGTTGTATAATCGTTCAAAGTCAACAAAACCCCGCAGTGCTCCATATAGCCTTTCTTTATGAATTATTTTTTTGTGGAGAATAAAGTCTGATAAAACTCCAAGTTTGACTTTGAACCAGGATTGTTGGAAATACTTTTATAAATGGTTTTTGCATAATTATACCTTCGTTATAGTTGGTGTAGTAATTTTACTTTTTGAAGAATAGGAGAAAAAGCGCTGATAATATTTCGAAAGCTTCTGTTAATATTAATTGCGTTAAATATCATCGAACAATAATTGTTCATGCATTTATTTCATTTTGGGAAATATGAAGATGAATAAAGTTTTGGTGTTTTTGAAATTGAAAAAAAAAAATAGTATTTTTTAAATAAAACTGAAATGGCAAACGAACTTAGAGCCCACCTGATGGTAAATAGCTCTACCAGCACTGCACTCTATGGACATTTGCAGCCAACTTCAAGCAATGAAAGTCACAGTCGCCGAAGACCGGCGCGTCTAGTAGCGCGCACCAGGCGCGGCGAGAACGCGCCCACGCACGGTGACATACTTGCTCAGTACGACGATCTGAACTTATTTGCTGATGGATTGCAGAAACTTATTAGTAAATTAAGATATATTCTAACTGATATTGTATAATTTTTTAACCCTGACATTGACTTTATTTACTATTTTAATGATGTCTAATATTAATTTGACTAATTTAGTTTTATTCTATTTTTTTAATTTGTTTAATTAGAGGCAATTATTTTAATTATTAATGTTCGATATATATATATAATTGAATGTGATTTATTTTGTAATTGAATGTTATGTGTTCTATTTAATTAAGATTATAACTTAAAATTGATTTAATGTTAATTTAATGTATCTAATGTTACAAGCGTGTTGGATGCTATTTTATCTGTTAGCTTGTAAGCATGTATCTAATAATAAACAAAAAAAAAAAGACGGAATGTCTCAAAGTCTGTAATGGTTATGTCTATCTATACCCTACTGTAGGGAACACAGCACCTCAAGCACTGCTATTTTACTGGTAATACAGACTTCACTTCACGCACTTCTAGACAGGAAAGAAGTCCTACAACCAAACAGTCTGCATGTGGAGTTCCATTTGTAGTTACCTTCCCGGTTAGAAAACCTCGTTCTAATGCAGCAACACGTTTCACTTAGTGAGTTCTACAAACGAGATTTTTATTTATGACGGCCCTGCGGTTCGCATATTTGATTAGAATTTATAACAAGAAATAGTATATTCTGCAACAAATATGCTATAGGTATTTGTCTATGTACAATTTTTAAAAGTAAAATAACGCCTGTCTGGTACAGGAGAGAAATCTATTAGAGATAGAGAGATAAATTATTTTTTGAAAGAAAAAATAAATTATGCATGGATAAATTGTTAACACAGTGAAATAATTTATTATAAATAAATATGCACTTATAACACAATATATGTATTGTATTCAATTAATATTTGTACAGAGCACTCAATATTTACAGTTTTTGTAATCACGACACTTAATTACACTTTGACTAATTCGACGCGTGTTCTCAAAACAGAATACCTAAGAATCATGATGCACCCTATTTTATAACATTTCCCTTTCCACTTCTCATCCGTTGTGTACGAAGAGGGGCGGACGATGTTGCCAGTAATAAAGTTGCCAACAAAATTAAACAAGATTTCATTTTACTTCCTTGTTTTCATAAAAAGAGAAGTTTGCCAGTTTATTTGAAACCATAAAGAACCATAAAGAAATGGAAGTCCTAATAACGTTTGAAGCATTTAAATAACTTCATGTTCTCAGATGGTTATTATCTTTCCGGAGGTCTTTTGGAGAATACAAGGGCAGTTACTGAGGGGATATAGTCCGTAATTACTAATATAGGATACGTAGCTGTTTACAAAATGCTTAGTGTTAAAGGCTTCTTTATTTACGTTAACAGGGTATGTGTATACACCCATCATACATAACACAGCATTATACTGCTATTCACGCTATTATTCAGTGAGAGCATGGTACTTCCCCGATTAAGACGACCCATTTGTAATGTAAAATAAAACAGTTGCAGCTTGGCACTATCACATAAAAACTGTGCCTTATTACCTAATAGAATTAAAAGAAAACAAGAGAACACCATCAATAGGTTTATTAGTACGAGTATACATTTAATAATATGTGATATTGCTTATCCAGCAATTATCCAATTAACGAAGACAATTAGTAAGGTCGCAACAGCTAATTTGCGGCGTGTCTCAAACGGCGTGGCAATACGGCCATAGAAAGTTGGCTTAAGTCTTTACCTCTTCCCAACTAAGTTTAGAGCTTTATAAATTGGTAGGGTTTGCCATAGATCGATGCCTAGCGTTTGTTTTATTTAATTTAGGGTATGCGATTGTTGTAGCAGAGTTAATTAACGTTCGTTAGAATAAGCATAAAGTTTTTGATATAATTAGCAGTTGTAATTTTATTTTAATGCCTCGGAAATTGGTTTTATTGGAAGAATATCTAGAAGGATATATATTTTTTCTTTTGTATGTTATGCGTGTTTATTTTCATAAATTGATCTTTAAGAATATAAGGTTATTTACTTTGTGAATTAAAAACAAAAATGTGGAATATTGGCAACGTTTGTTAGAATTTATGTGAAAATATAAAAAAGAATATAAACGCGCCTTTGAAATTTATAATTCCGTACCAACTAATTATCATTTAGCTATCCTGTACTAGGTGCGTACGCGGTACTCACCTGCAAACTCACCTGCTGTTTGCTCCGTACTAAAACACCTGGTACGTATAGTGAAGATGGAGGACAGCTGCAAAGCCGACCACTTCATTCCGTTTAACCACTGCGGTTGGGACTTTTTGGTGGTCTAGCGTTTTTTTATAGGAGAGGGTGACAAGCGAGCACACAGTACACCTGATGGTACCTAAGTGGTTGCTGTGATCCTTAGACATCTACATCTATCCTCAATAAAGAATCAGAATGCAGATTCGTTGTCACCCGTCTCCGGTTCTCTACACTCACCATACGAAATATAGCAGTGTTAAGCTGCTATTTTACGCTGGTATTCTGTGAGAGCGTGGTCCTTCCCCGGTCGAGCCGACCCATTCGTGCTAGAACTATACTACTAAAATAGTTGCAGCGTGCCTCTACCACGTATAAAATGAGAGGTTGTACATCAAAGAAAAGAAGCGACAAAACGCGCTGCTTGCCATTTTATATAATATGTATGTTCATATTATTATTTTTTTATAGAAGAGGGGGCAAACGAGCATGCGCCTCACCTGGTGGTAAGTGACTACCGCCACCCATGAACAACCGCAACACCAGAGGAATTGCAGATGCGTTGCCGGCCTTTTAGAAAGGTGTAAGCTCTTTTCTTGAAGGTTCCTAAGTCGTATCGGTCCGGAAAATTCGCTGGTGGTAATTGATTCTACAAGGAAGTTGTGCAAGGGAGAAAACTTCTTCTAAATCGCACAGTGGTGGACCGCCAATCATCCAGATGGTATGGATGGTAACGCGAGTTTTGTCTCGATATGCGATGGTGAAATTGAGCGGCTGGAATTAGTCCGAACAATTCCTCAGAGCACTGCCCGTGATAGATTCGATAAAATACGCAAAGAGATGCAACATCTCTACGCAGTGCCAGTGTGTCGAGCCGATCAGAAAAAACTCGGTCGTCGACGATTCGAACCGCTCTGCGCTGGATGCGGTCAAGTGGAAGGAGCTGGCACTGGGGTGCCCCGGCCCGGAAATGAGAACAGTATTCCATGTGGGGCCGAACTTGCGCTTTGTAAAGTTGCAAGCGATGTGCCGGCATGAAATACTGTCTCGCTCTACTGAGCACGCCAAGCTTTTTAGAGGCCAATTTGGCCTTCCCTTCCAAGTGACCACGAAACTGCACACTATTCGATATGTCGACGCCAAGAATTCCAATACTAGCTGAAGCAGCAAGGGGAGTGCCTTGAAACTGAGGAGATACTACAAAGGGGTTCTTTTTAGCGGTAAACGCGCAAACTTATGTCTTCTGGGGATTAAACTGGACTAGATTTAGTCGCCCCCAATCCGAGACTTTGTTAAGCAAAGACTCGATTTCAGACACAAGTTTGTCCCGGTACTCGGCGATGTTTTCCCGAGAAACATTGGCACGGCTGGTAAATAAGGCATCACCATAGCAATGAATGCTACCAGTTCGCAACATATCAATGATATGCAGGAGTGGTGATAGCACGCAGCCTTGTGGAACACCAGCGTTGATAGGCTTGAAATCAGAGCATGCACCGTCTACTAGGACCTTGATGCTCCGATCAGCAAGGAAACTGGTGATCCATTTGCACAATTTCTCGGGAAGCCCATAGGAAGGAAGCTTCGAAAGAAGCGCTTTGTGCCAGACCCGATCGAAGGCCTTCGCTATGTCCAAACTAACAGCCAATGCCTCCCCCTTGGACTCTACTGCCTCCGCCCATCTATGAGTCAGATAGACTAGAAGATCACCAGCTGATCGACCCCGACGAAAACCGAACTGGCGGTCACTAATCAGCTGGTGATCCTCAAGGTACCTCATGAGCTGGCAGTTTATAATGGATTTCATTATTTTGGAGAACAAGGAGGTGATGGCGATAGGCCTGTAGTTGGATGGGTCTGAGCGGTCGTCGCACATCCGGCATGAATCACTCAGATCGCGGGATGGTCGGCGGTGTGTTCCCCCCGTCATCTAGAGTCGAGTTGGACGCAAAGAGAGAGCTCAGCAGATCGGCTTTCTCCTTTGCGGCATGGGCCAGTGAGTCGTCCTCTCTGTGCAGAGATGGAAGAGATGGCAGACAGAAGTTCCCTTGGACACCCTTGGCGAGAGACCAGAATGCACGGATTCCCGAAGGAAGGCGAACGAGCTTCTCGCCAATTTTGCCGATGTGCTCAGACCTTGCCTTGGCAATGACGCTTTTGAAGGACCTGGAGGCGGAATTATACTTCTTTTTAAGTGCGCTGGTGTTTACATCCCGAGACGTTGATGCGTCAGCCCAGGCCCGGTAGTACTCCTGCTTATAGCGTGATGCTACTTTACAGGAGCGACCAAACCATGGCTGGGATCTGCCTCCGATGGGCACCACAAAGGATGGAATAAAAAGTTCCATACCCTGAAGTACCACATCAGCAACAGAATCGGCAACAACGCTGGGATCTTCCGGCGAGAAGCGAACCCGCCCCCAAGGGTAGGATGCAAAAAAAGACCGCATCCCGTCCCAATCAGCTGACCTATAGTGCCAAACACGGCGGCAAGCTGCAGATTGCAACTGCGATTGGAGCGTGAGTGGCACCATACTCCGGATCAGACAATGGTCCGAAGAGCCCAGAGGGGCATCGACGGAGACCTGATATCCGTCCGGATGGGAGGTCAGCAGAAGGTCCAACAGGGAAGGTACATGGTCTTCCACATTTGGGATCCACGTAGGCGAAGTAACCAGTTGTGTTAGACCATATGCCAAAGCAAAGTCATAGAATAGAATAGAATAGAATATTTTTTATTCAATATACATTACATGTGTAATTCTTATTGAAAGTCATTTTTTACTTTACCACTGGTTCGAAAAAACTCTCTGTCCTGGGAAGAACCAGCAAGAAACCCATAGACAGATCTACCCGCATGATCGGTTAAACGAGAACCAAGCCATTCAGCGTGGTGGGCGTTAAAATCACTGAGTATCACGATCTCTGCGGATGGGACCTGCAGCCATTTGGACGTGGTCGATGAGTCGGCCTGTGTCGGCATTACTGCTATGGGACCTATAGAGGCACCCGTAGACGCGGGGATGGTTGTCGCTGTCTACGCGCAGCCATAGGATGGACCGTACCTTCAAGACTGCCGAGGCGTCGAAAACAGATGTCCTCTCTGACGTATACGCAAATAATTGGAACACTCCTTTGGAGTGTTCCAATTTGTACCCCGGGTAGGAGAGATATGAAGTATCAGCCGGAGAAGATACCTGAGTCTCCGTTAAAAAGAGCAAGGCCAGCTTCGCCGTCTCTAGGTGGTAATGGACAGCGTTAAGGTTGGAATGAAGTCCCCTGATGTTGCAAAAATTCACGGATAGCGTGACAGGGGTCGCCTTGGTTGTATTGCTCCGCTTGCCTCGAGCAGCATTAGTCGCGAGCGGAATTTTGCCCCCCACCCCCTTCTGAATACGCTCTCTGGATGCTCAGCGAGGGATTCTCCAGAGGTGTTGGTACCCTCCTGGGGTAGTCTTTTATTTAATTCCACTAATACTATATTGATGGGGGGGGGGGGGGGGCTTACAACCAAAGTCATTTTGTTAATCAACAAACGACTACTATTTAAAAACTTTATATGTGATATTGTTTATGTCCAATTTTTGACCCAAATACCTCAGAGAATTTTCTATCAACTAGTTGAGCAGAAACGCATAAACAGGTAATTATGTCACTTAGCTTGTTACGACAAACTAGTTTCTACTATTCTTTAACGTAAAGCTAAGCGATTTAACTTCAGACTAACAGCTGTGAGGTAAATAAAGGGGCGGGCACATCGGTCGCGTGCATCGCCGTAGTACGAGTATTTGACGGGTTAGGTTAAACGATATGCATCGTTCCGCGCCGAGCCTGTGTAGATAGGATTCTACGGGAAGTGTTATATAGCGATACGACTATTTTTTTAACAGACTTGAAAAACGAGGGTTCTTAATATATTAATATATTAGTTATGGTATACGAATTTGTGTTTTTGTCTCTGTTCTCCTCCTAGTTTTGGTTTCATAGGGCGCCAAATCTTTTACCCTCATGTACCTCAAACATACCAACTTGTATAATGCTTCTCAGTATATTTAGGAAAACTTTATAGGTACACAAAAATAAAAGTAGTTTTATAAAAATAATTTTGTATATTCTGTAAATACAAGGAACAAGCACAAGCTAGCTATACTAGTTACTCAACTCCAAAGAGTCAGTAATTACTTCATGTATATGCTTTGCAAAAAAGTCTCATAAGCCGCTAAGATTTATAGATAGATAGATAAGTCTTTATTGTACACCAAATCAAGACATAAACGAAAGAAAAAGAAAAACAAAATAGTGACACAATGGGCGGTCTTACCGATAAAAGCGATTTCTTCCAGACAGCCTTTGGATGGACAGGATTACAAAAAACAGAAAATTGTGTGGTTTGGTGATGCAGTAATAATATTTATAAAGATTTCCATATAATATATAAAAATAAATAACAAATAAAGACATAAAATACGAATGTATACTTATATAGATGGCATGAATTCAAAGGTTAAGATAGAAACTGTGTACAAGCTTCTGAAAAACAGATAAAGATTGGGCGCGCCTCACTGACAGAGGTAGGGCATTTCATAGACGGACTGTTTGGATAGTAGACGAGCTGTCCAAAAATTTGGTATTATGGGCAGGCATTTTTAATGTAAAATTTTCTGATTATCTCAAAACTTTCGAATGGGAGTAGTGAAAGAATTCAAAGCGATCCTTAAGATAAGAAGGATAGGAAGGATTAAAAAGAACATTGTAAAGAAGTGACAAAATATGTGCATTCCGGCGAAGTCGAAGCCACTTGAGCTTATTACGAAAACAAGATACATGATCATATTTACAAGATACATTGACGGCTCCGTGGCGCAGTGGCTTAGCAATCAGTTGTTGCGCTGAGGGCCGCGGGTTCGAATCCCGCACGGAACAAGTATTTGTATGGCCTACAAATAATTGTTCCGGGTCTGGATGTTTGTCCTTGTGCAATTTATGTTTGTAAACTGCCTCCACGACACAGGAGCAAATCCTAGTGTAACGTTTTTTCCAAGAAAAATAAATATATGCGCAAACCAAATATGATCTTATACAATAATTTTGAAGACGCTTAAGTTTATCAAGTTGCTTTTCGGTGGGATCAAGATAGCTGACATCTGCATAGTCCAGAATTGGGAGAAGCAGAGATTGTGCAAGCGCAATTTTAGTGGCAGTAGGTAGAAAGTTCCTTAATCTGTTCAATGATCGAGCAGCTGCAAAGAGTTTACGACTAACATCCTGTATTTTAGGACCCCATGATAGGATCCTGTCAATATAAATTCCCAAGTCTTTGACTTTTTCACTAACAGGGATAAAATTTCCATCAAAAACAATTTGAGGTGCTACAGATAGGTTTGATTTTCCAATCATATTCGAACTTCCGATGATAATAACCCGAGTCTTTAGGGGGTTAATCTTCAAGCCATATGTATTTGCCTAATCTGATATTTGCTCAAGGTCACTATTTATAGTACTAATAGCTACAGCTAGTTCACTAAGATCATCTGCGTGTAGGTGGTAGGAAGAAGTAATCTTAGTGGCTATAGAATTAATAAAAATTTAAAAAAGTAAGGGAGATAATACGCCACCCTGCGGGATACCAGCAATGGCATCACACCAAGAAGAAAATATGTCATCAATGCGAATACACTGCCGGCGCCCAGACATGTAACTTCGAAACCAATCAATCACTGTTGGAGATATGTTAAGAGAGCTAAGTATACCCAGTAAAATTTCAAAATCAACTGAATTAAAGGCATTGCTAAAATCTAACAGAGAAAGGATAGTTAATTTGCAATTTTTCATGGGAGATCTTATATCTTCCGTAATATTGACTAAGGTTTTGACAGTACTATGCCCAGGACGAAAACCAGATTGTAGAGGATTTAGGAGGGAATTATTGCAAAGGAAAGCACTTAGCTGATTATATATTAGGCGTTCGAGAACTTTGGATAGGAATGGCAATATAGATATAGGACGATATTCCAAAAAAGCTGTAGGGTTGGGCTTTTTAGGCAACGGTATAATGTGAGCGTTTTTCCATATTGATGGAAAAACAGCACAGGAAATGGTGGAGTTGAGGATAAGGCAAAGTATTGTGATGATTATGTCGAGAATCGGAAGGATCATATTACGGCGGATACAGTCGCTGCCAATTGCATTCGAAGTAATGGATTTAGGACAAAACATGAATGATCAGGAGATGGAAGCGATGAAAGAAAATTTAATATGTTCAATTTTGTAGCTCCATTTAAGTTGGACGAGGATGAAAAGTGATAATTTAGTAAATCAATATTTAAATCTTTAGAGAGTAATCTATATCAAAAATTTAAAAAAATTTACTATGCGATAATTGTTTAATAAGGGTTATTAGTAGGACCAGAGTAACCGACATAGCCCAACGGATTAGTAAGCCGAAGTGGCAATGGGCCGACCATATAGCTCGAAGAACCGACAACCGATAGGGAGGAAAGGTTCTCGAGTGGCAACCTCGTACCGGTAGGTGAAGTGTAGGGCGACCCCCCACTCGATGGAGTGGTGACCTGGTAAGACATGCAGGAAGTCGATGGATGCAGATGGCTCAGGATCGTGCTTTGTGGTATTCCTTGTGGGAGGCCAATGTTCAGCAGAAGACTTGTAAAGGGCTGTAATGATGATGATTATGTAGGGTTATTAGTCTATTAAAGAGTACATGATTGATAAGAATCCTTGGGAATAAGGTGATCGCTACCATGCTGTTTCTAAATTGTTTCATACTTAATTGTATAAAATATTATATTGTTTTTTGAAACGTCCCGCTGAGTTTTTTATTGGTCCTTCTCAGGACAGAGGTTTATTCCGAACTAGCGGTAAAGCTTAGATGACTTTTAATAAGTACATATTCTTGTAATTAATATTGGATAAAAAATGATTCTATTATATAACACAATGGAAGGGACATGGCCAGTAGTGGATATTTATGGGTTCTGTGGCTTTGCTCATTGTCTTTATTTGAATAATGAAAACCAATAATTAAGGATAACACACCAGAATTTGTACAAAAGTACGCTTAATTTATTTACGGAACCCTCGTTCGTGTATCAGGTTACGGTAAAAGCGAATTACGTCAATGAAATCGGTTACGTGATTTGTTATTACGGTGGGTGCCATATTGTTTTACCGAAGTCGCTTTTTTATTTTGTGGTAGGCCTAAACCGTTCACTATGTTTATTGAATCTAAATTAAAATTATTAGTTACAATAGATTGGTAATTTATTTATACTTACGATTGTTGTCACTTGGTTAAACAAGTTTTTGTGATTTGTTTTAGCAATTGTACTTGTTTCACAATCTGTATATATATAATTCTTCTGTCCGTGTGTATGTGACTGAACTCCTAACCGGCTGGACCGATTTTGATGAAATTTTATGTGTGTGTGATTAAATTAATTCGAGAATGGATTAGATTTACAATTGAACCGGGTAGGTGTTGTCGAGATCCAAAAAATCACCCGTGTGAAGCCGGAGCGGATCGCTAGTATTTATATGTATTTAAATTTTAAATTTTGTTAAACTAGCGGTAAAATTAAACATTTTGTACAACCGACTTCAATATAAATAAAATGAGAACATCATCAATGTAGTCGAAGTCAATTAAATACGCATGATTAAGCATAATTTAAAAACTACTGGTCAGATATTGATCAAATTTGTATGTGACCACATGAGAAGCACCAGTTTTCAAATAAAAAAATAATCAAAATCGGTTCTCCTAAAGAAAGTTCTGGGGAAACATAAAAAATACAGGAGAATTGAGAACCTCCTCTTTTTTATGAAGTCCGTTAACACATTCAAGTGTATATCTAAATCACAAAAATCAATGGATTGAATTAAATATAATATTTCATACTAGCTGTGCCCGCAGCGTAACTCGCGTATATAGGTTTTACGTATTGTTTAGGTAAGAGAATATTAAACGATTTATATCATTACTGTATGAATAAGTGGTAACAAAATAAATCGTTATGCTCAAAGTTCTGAGTCGTTTGTGATAGAACTTCTGTGTAAACGACGTTAGAAGTAGACAGCCGGGGCGTACAGAAAAATGTTACGGGAGCTACTAACGCGGGAAGAAGCAGCATGATGTGCAAAACAGTCAGTACTGAGGTCCACTCCTGCAACGCGTAAAGTTTGACATTGCGCTTTATTTACGGTCATCGGTCATCGCATAACACACGCTAACTGGGAAGTGGGAATAAAGCACGCTCCAGATTCATGTGGAATAGTATAGACTATCTAGCATTAAGCTATCACTCAGATAGCCTTAAATATGGATATTTGTTAAGCAAGTCAGAAGAAAAAGCACTCCCGAAATGATTTATCCGCGTACGTTGGTGTTATCGTTAGGGATACGTAAATACAATGTTCTAAAAAATATAGACCTTTACTCCGTCTAAAAAAAGTCCACCATACCATATGTCTATTTCTTATACATATGCCATAATTAGGTATTTTGTGACAAAAAAATATTGAAAATTAAAAAGTGATTCATGAGCGTTATTATTAGGCATGGCCTATTTATCCTTACGAACGAAAGTTACTTCATCATCAAGACAATTTTATGAAGATAAACTTTGTTGTTTATACCATGCTATTTGGACGCATAGTTTAAGAGATAATGTAAAATTGAAATAATTCAATACTTGGCTGGGCGCGCGGACGACGCATAAACCCTAGCCGCCCGGTGAGAACTGCGAGAAACCAGTATTGAAAGCTTTTATGAGCGAGGTTAATTTAATCATTTAGCTAAAATAAATTAAAAATTAATTGAGTACTTTTATGACAATGATTAGTTACATCTTTATTTCTGAACTCTTTCATTTCACATTGCCATGGTATTTTAAGTAAGTGGATAAAACTTAACTTCGCTCTACATCGTACATAATATGCCGACAGATAAAAGTACTCCATTAATTATGCCAATTTTTCCATACATTACTATCAAATAAAATATTTAATTGCAATTATAAAATGCTTGAACTAGGCCATGTCGCGCACCTCCGACACGTGATGACGCGGGTGAAACCGCAGGGCACAGCTAGTAAAATATAAATCAACATCATGACATTTTGTTTTTGTTGCAATTTTTCTACGTTTAGCTTGGGCGTACGTACCTTTTTTCTAGTTTCTGTTTCTGATGATGTTTGTGCTGTTATCCTACACCCTACACGGCTCTTTTAGTTAAATGGACTCGTTAACGTAAATTACTTCAGTGAGTCTCAATACGATTCAGAAAAAGTTGTAATTTGTACAACGCCATCTATTACGTCCTTGGTGAGAAAACATCCTTTTTTTGGAGGCAAGAAGCCAACTACAGCCACTACAACGAAGGCCCACGATTCTTTATACGATACTAACGTCACTCAATTGTTTTGCCTTCCCGGAACCCCTCCACTAACACTTAAACTTTGTGATATGGTATTAAATTTCAAATTGACTTTTAAGTATTATTACGAATCTTTTGTATGGAAATATAGAAAAGTGTTGTTTTTAGACTTTTTCAGGCAATTTTTAAAATTTTTTCTCCGTAAGAACCATCTTCGTAATTCAAGGAATATTATAAAAAAAGAATTAGCGAAATCGATTCAGCTGCTCTCGAGATTTGCGCTTAGCAACACATTTAGCGATTCATTTTTATATTATAGATATACTAACTCTACTAACATCTATGATATAATCTCCCTCTCTCTGTTTCTGTCTGTCTGTCTCTCTCTCTCTCTCTATCTCTCTCTCTCTCTCTCACCTATCACTCTATGATATCTATGAGGTAATCTATGTTTAGTTGTGGACTTTTGTTAGGCTTTACCATAGACGGAATAAATAGAATATCTTTAGATTAAATCTGGACACAATCATGACTATGTTTATTTATCTATTTCGAGGGTTAATCTTTTAAAATTTATGGGCAAGGAAAACCGCCCCGGAGGTTTCCCTTGTTTAACGCAATGTTATGAGGACACTAAAGTGCATTGGGAATTAACAGCGCCATCTCACGGCTCGACGCGACCTACACCTAGTTTGAGGGAGGGACATCCCTTTTACATTAGCGTTGCTCGGTATTAAAACTGTTTTGCAGTTTATGTGCTCTTTCGTGATGCTCATTACATCGCTGAATATGTCATTCTGTACTTTAACTGAGCAGTTCTTGTTATGTAATTGGTTTCTAAGAAATTTCTCTAACGAATTTGATGAAAGCTTATAATGTTTTTATATGATAGGGTGACAAATGAGCACACAGTCCACCTGATGGTAAGTGGTTGCTGTGGCCCATAGACATACATCTATAATACAACTTTTCCAGTAAAAAAGGTCTTCGGTTCTCTACACTCACCATACGAAACACAGCAGTGTTAAGCTGCCATTTTACGCTGGTATTTTATGAGAGCGTGGTCCTTTCCCGGTCGAGCCGACCTATTCGTGCAACGACGTATATAATAATAGATAGTGTTTTACTTTTCAAGTTTGTAGGTTTCATCCCGTTGGTCTAGTGGTCGTAAGCGCGACTGCTGACCGTGGAGTCTTGGGTTCGAATCCCAAGTCTGACCAAAATCGGTTGTTAGTTTTTTTTTGATAAGAAATTCTCAGTCAGAAAGTTGAGGGTGTGTAGATCCTGCGCCTGATCTCTCTCCGGTCATGTCGTATTGCCGTCTAATCGGAATATGAGAGTGAGGGAATAGAGAGTGCAGATGTGCTTCCTCTCACACCTTGTACACTATAATCTGGGCAGAAAATTCTTTTGTAAGGCAGTCTCTTCTCACTTGTATATTGGTATTGGACAAATGGACGCGGAGTAATAGTCCGTGGCGATGGATAACCGAACTGGGGAAAATCTGTTCCGTTGTGTTGGGTACGGTCATGAGAAAACTTGTGAAGGTGTTTAGATGCTTGTTAGTCAATCACGTAAGACGGCTCAATGGATTTGGATTAAATTCGTTACACAGACAGACCTTTTATAATGGGAAAATAGGACGAGACCGCGGAAACCAACATGAAAGCGTTTTCGCTTTATTGCGGACGTAGCCGCGGATTAAAGCTGGTTTGACTGGGATGAAGCAAAAATATGTTTTGAGAAATATTTTGTGAGAAAATCAAGATTTGAAATGTCTGAATTGAAATATTACCCCGAATTCTGAAGGACTGGAATGGAATGACTTTATGAATGTAATTACGTATTTGTAAATACTCAAGAAATTATATAATTGCTAGCAAGGATGAATTCAAAATACCGGCTTTAGAAATGTCAGCAATTAAGATATGAAAATATCAGCCAAAATAAAAACACTTTTAAAGAAGAATATTATGATTTATGACAAAAACAAAAATTAACATTCAAGAAAAAGCACTCGTAAAAGCCAACTACGAAGAAGTAACAAGTTTAAAAGTTAAAAGAGTAATTAAAAAAACTCAACTGTGTATGTTAACATCCATCTAGCCGTTTTGGCTACAGAGCGTACCAAATAAATAGACATACATATGTATGTATGCCTTTTTACTCTCGCATTACCTGTCTTCTGCGTTAGTCGGGTAAAAACTTACATGACATATATAGTGTATAGTAGAAATCGAGACTCTACTTGAAAATGTGAAATTACTTCATTGATTTTAGTTCTTTTGACTTCGGTTTTTACTTTCTATTAAAATTAATCTCAATCTCAATTACGCTAAATAATAACATCTTTTTATAGGAGAGGGGGCAAACGAGCATACGGCTCACCTGATGGTAAGTGATTACAGTGGACAGGGGAATTGAAGATGCGTTGCGGGCCTTTTAAAAAGAAGTACGCTCTTTTTTAAGTATGAGGTCGTATCGGTCCGGAAAAATCTCTGGTGGTAGTTGATTCCACAAGGAAGTTGTGCGAGGAAGAAAACTTCTTTTAAACCGCACAGTGGTGTACCGCCAGTTATCCAGATAGTATGTATTGCATCGCGAGTTGGCAGCGATGTGCGATGGTGAAATTGTGCAGCTGGAGCACTCCCCGTGGTAAATGCGATAAAATATGCAAAGAGATACAACATCTCGCATTGCCAGTGAGTCAAGCCGATGGGAAAGAGTTCAGCCGACGACGATTCGATAAGCTCTGCGCTGAATGCGATCAAATGGAAGGAGCGGTACTGCCTTAACCATCTAGGGATCCATTAAACACAAAAAATTTCATCAAAATCGGTCGAGCCGTTTTTGAGTTTTAGCGAGACTAATGGACAGCAATTGTTTTTTTTAATTCAAATTTAAATTTATTTATTTGTAAATACAGATAACGAGATAGAATAGATCTATAAAATGATAATATTATTAATGATTTCTTATATTTACGCAAACACTACACATTGAATAACGGATTAAACGCGATAGAATCCGTAAAAGTAGTTTTATTCGGTAATATAATAAAATAAAATAATAGTAAGGTATTCTACGACAAAATTAAACGTGGTAGAGCAATACTGCAGCTATATTAGTAGTATAGTTGTAGCACGAATGGGTCGGCTCGACCGGGGAAGGACGACGCTCTCACAGAATACCAGCGTAAAATAGCAGCTTAACACTGCTGTGTTTCGTATGTTGAGTGTAGAGAACCGGAGACTCTTTACTGGAAATGAGGCATTCTATCTTAGTCCTCACGGGTGACAACGCATCTACATTTTTATTTGTAATAGAGGATAGATGTAGATGTCTATGGACCGCAGCAACAACTTACCATCAGGTGGACTGTGTGCTCGTTTGTCACGCTTATCCTAAAAAAAAAAACAATCTTTATAGAGTATTTATTTGTAGACATTCGTACGAAAAATCTCAAAAAAAAAAAAGAGAGTAATTTGTTAAATCATTGTGTAGTTTTTATAACCTCATTTTGTTTTTCGTTGAATCAGGCGAGAACCAATAGAATCTAAAAGGTAGAGATTTTTCCAATCTGTAACTGTCGAGTGGCAGACAAGCTCATCGAAAAAAAGAAAAAGAAAGCTTTTAAGATAAAGCTTTTTATTTGTCTACAAAGAACTTAATGACATAATGTACGCACGTCTATAGCAATTTTAAAGCTAGAGTTTGTGTTTTGAACGTTCTAACCACACGACCTTACCATGACCATGTATTTTAAGCTTATTTGGAGTGTTTAACGGGAATATTTATAATACTAATAGTATTTCTAATATTCTCCCATTTAAAGTAAAGAAAAATATTTAAGATACGACGTGCGAACAGTGTCACTGAACATGTCAATTCCAAAAAATATATGTCTTCACCTAAACGTTGAGTCAAAATTGACGGCATTCAGCAAACGTTTCTAAACGCGTGTAATTTTTTGTCCGACTACGGTGGCGCCTACAATTATGGTTTTATTTTTGGCTGGTATACAAACGAATCATTATTTATTAGCGTATGCAGAATCGTATATGATAGTGTGATATCCCCGAAACACCAAACTTTCCAAGTGGAAAGCCTCTAAAAATAAGTACCATGCTTTGTAATGTTCTATATATATTTAACTAGCTGTGCCCCGCAGTTACACCCGCGTCATCATGTGTCCGAGGTGCGCGACATGACCTAGTTCAAGCATTTTATAACGACTAGGGTTTAAGCGTCGTTCGCGCGCCCAGCCAAGTATTGAATTATTTTAATTTTACATTATCTCTTAAACTATGTGTCTAGATAACATGGTATAAAGAACAAAGTTTATCTTCATAACATTGTCTTGATGATGAAGTAACTTTCGTTCGTAAGGATAAATAGGCCATGCCTAATAATAACGCTCATAAATCACTTTTAAATTTTCAATATTTTTTGTCACAAAATACCAAATTATGGCTTATGTATAAGAAATAGACATATGGTATCGTGGACTTTTTTTTAGACGGAGTAAAGGTCTTTATTTTTCTAGAACATTGTATTTACGTATCCCTAACGATAACACCAGCGTACGCGGATAAATCATTTCGGGAGTGCTTTTTCTTCTGACTTGCTTAACAAATATCCATATTTAAGGCTAGCTGAGTAATACTGTTTAATGCTAGATAGTTTAATGCTATACTATTCCACATGAATCTGGCTATAATATACAAAAAGAATTTTTCAAATCGGACTGGTAGTTCCAGAGATTAGCGCGTTTAAACAAACAAAAAAACTCTTCCGCTTTATTATATTATTATATAGATATAGATATTTCAAATATTATTTCGTTTTCTTCTGATGGATCTGACATATTAAAATCACACATTTGGATATTAAATAAACATATATTTTAGTTAATGGATTAAATGTTATAAATGATGTGCTATTGTATAAGTGAATCAGACTTGAGAGCATTTCAACAGATAACAAGAAATTGCAACCGTGATAATTAATGCAAAACATACGAACCGAAATTTGATACGTTATCCACAGGTTTACTGCCAGCTGCGCCACAATCATCGTAAACTTCTAAACAAAAATCAGCTAAAGTGGAAAAACGTATAAAAGTCCCTAAAAATACCCCTAAAATATTAAACCCCTAAAAACATCCCTTCCCACTTATTTTCCCCATAAATTTAGGGGGAAAACTCCTAAGTTAATAACCCTGCCTGCGAAACTCAAAAGTTGTGGGTTCGAATCTACGATTCGACCGTGAATTACACCCAGCAAAAGAATTTTAAGGTTATCAGAGATTAATGACAATAGTAGTATATTATTTACAAACAAAAAAGTGGTATCATATATTATAATATATTCTATGTCACTATATCACCGACGTCATTATTGTAATCATTATTAATATTATTATGTGTCGTTTTACTACTGTTTATAATTTCTTATCGTTTTTATTACAAAGGATCCCGATAAAAATAATTGTTGTAACTTTTTACCGATAAACCTTTTTTTACCGATAAAATTTAATTGTAATTAACCCAGCTATCGCTGCTTCTGATTCGAATTAATTATGTTTTGACAGTTTCCTGTTCCTAATTAAAACTTTTAGCGATTTTGTTGTTTCGTATTCGTTTGCGAGTTGGGTCTGACGCGAGTGCACGTTGTGTGCGACGTGGGGTCAGTAACCGAGTTAATTACAGGTACGCTTATTCTTATGGTCATTTTAATAATAAATTTATTAATAATTAATAGTTCATGTAAAGATATTATAGCTTTTTTGTAACAACAGCTTTTTTATATGTGGTAGAGCCATGCTGCAGTATATATCGGATATAGTTGTAGTACGAATGTGTCGACTCGACCGGAAAGGACCACGCTCTCACAGATTACCAGCGTAAAATAGCAGCTTAACGCTGCTGTTTTTCGTATGGTAAGTGTAGAGAACCGGATATCCGTTTTACTGGAAACGAGGCATGCCGTCTTAGTCCTCACGGGTGACAACGCATCTGCATTTTGATTCGTAATCGAGGATAGATGTCTATAGGCCACAGCAACCATTTACCATCAGGTGAACTGTGTGCTCGTTTGTCACCCATATTCTATATATAAAAAAAACTACATTATTACATCAACCGAAAGGCATATAAGTCCCTTCTGGCATTGCCTAAAGTTCTCTTTACCATACCCACGGGACAAGAAAAAGAAACATATTTGAAAACTCAGTATCTATATTGCAAATAATTAATTTAGACCTTATTAAAATTGATATTCAGTTTAAAATTATTATTTATCGTTATGTACCAAACTTTATTGTTAATTATTATTTAATTATTTTGTGAAAGTTGTGTTTTTATATATACATTTATATGACTAGCATGCAGACTAAGTTCTGCAGCCTATGCTGTAAAACAGATTAGCGGTCTCACTAGTGTCGAGACAGCTAGATTAGTTTATTTCAGTTATTTCCATAGCAAAATGTCTTATGGGATTTTGCTATGGGGAAATGCGGCTGATTCAGAAACTATTTTTGTTTTACAGAAGAGGGCCATTGGAGCTATTTACAACCTAAAACCGAGAGAGTCTCTTAGAGATAAATTTAAAGAAATAAATATATTAACTTTGGCCTCTCAGCGTTCGGGAAGCTACGACACATCTTCTCGTCAGACATACCTCAAAACATATACATATACATACCACACAGACATAGTAAGCTGAAGTGGCAGTGGGCCGGCCATATAGCTCGAAGAACCGACAACCGATGGGGAAGAAAGGTTCTCGAGTGGCAGCCTCGTACCGGTAGGCGAAGTGTAGGGCGTCCCCCCACGAGATGGAGTGACGACCTGGTAAGACATGCAGGAAGTCGATGGATGCAGGTGGCTCAGGACCGTGCTTTGTGGCATTCTTTGGGGGAGGCCTATGTTCAGCAGTGGACTTGTGAAGGGCTGTAATGATGATGATGATGATGATGGCCTCTCAGTATATTTACGAAAATTTAATCTATGTTCACAAAAACAAAGGTAGTTTTAGTAAAAAAATGATGTACATTCTGTAAACACTAGGAACAAACACAAGCTAGTGATACCAATTTCTCTACTCTACAGAGTCAGTAATTCATTCTTGGAGTAATGTATACGCTATTACAACAAGGTCCCGGAAAGTGTACAGGCTCTCTCTATTACCAAGTTTAAATGCTTTGTTAAGTTGAAACTGTATAAAAAGGGTTATTATAGTATAAATGAATACATCGTTGATAATAACCCCTTCGAATGAGGTGGTCGCTTCCTAGCTGTTTCTAAAATAAATTTTGTACTTATATAGTTTGTACAACCATTAATGTAAAATTTGCTTTAAACAAAAGTCCCACTGGGTTTCTGGTTCTTCCCAGGACAAAGGTTTTTTTTTCGAACCAGTGGTAAAGTAAAAAAATGACTTTCAATAAGAATTACACATGTGATCTATATTGAATAAAAAATTATTCTATTCTATTCTATTCTATATATAAGAATACGATTTCTGAAATGTTTGTTTTATAATACGTACTTGTTAGCATATTGAAATAATTGTGAAAAAAAAAACAAAGTAAAGTTTGTTATTAAATACTATATTATTAGAAATTAAATTAAGCTTTTTATTTTTTTTATTTAATTTTAAAATATTTTAAAGTCGTTTTCTTATCTTGGATAATTTTAAATTAAAAATTTTGTACAACCTACTACAATATATGTATTATTAAAAATAACTCAAAAACTATTGGTCAGACCTGTATCAAATTTAAATAGTACATGAGAAGCACCAGCTTTAATAAAAACAAGAATCATCGAAATCGGTCCACGTAGCAATACAAAGTTATGAGGTAACACACATAAAAAAAACCGGCCAAGTGCGAGTCGGACTCGCGCACCGAGGGTTCCGAACAAATTGCGAACAAATCTGTAGGTATATAAGTTTAAAATTATTAAAAATATTTTTATTATATGATGTAACTAAGAATTTTTGCTTTTCGCAATTTTTCCTTTATCTGTACTACAAAACGTTGCTTCGTACCAAATTTCAAGATTCTGAGTTCACAGGAAGTACCCTGTAGGTTTTGATTCCCTTGCGAATGTCGAAAATTTGCGGCATAAACGGCTGTATCTTTTGATTGAGTTGGCTTAGAAGTTTGATTTTTTCACAGCTCCATGAGACAGTAGACTTGAGTATTTGATATGAATTCCAGCTTGATACCTCCATGCGTTCCTGAGAAAAAGGGTCTTGACAGACAGACAGACAGACAGATAGACGGACAACAAAGTGATCCTATAAGGGTTCCGTTTTTTCCTTTTGAGGTACTGAACACTAAAAAACATAAATAAACATACAGTCGAATTGAGTGCCTCCTCCTTTTTGAAGTCGGTAGAAAACTGAAGTGTTTGGTTTGGTGGACTGTTGTTAACCTTAATCCGTGTTACTTGAAAGTAAGTACCTTAAGTACCTATCTTTATCTTGTAGGCTTTGTTCTTGATTTAATATTTAATCTCCGGATCTCTGGTACACATTGAATCTAGCCCTTTTTTAGCCAACTGTATATTTTTTCTACCGACTTCAAAAAGGAGATGGTACTCATTTTTTTATGTGTGTTTTCTCGTAACTTTTTACTGGGTGAACCTATTTTGATGATTCTTTTTTTATTTGAAAGCTGGTGCTTCACATGTGGTCCCATATTAATTTGACCAAAATCTGATCAATAGTTTTTGAGTTATTCTTAATAATTTATATTGAAGTCGATTGTACATAATTTTTAATTTTAATTGTATGTATGCTACGTAATATCTTCGTCAATTTTAAAGCGTTTTTTTGTCTTATTAAATTTATTTCCGAAAAGAGTGTAATACACTCACTTAATGAGAAATACAAAAGAAATAGAAACAACATGTACTTTGAGTAGGCGTGACACATCTGTGTACTTACGTTAATTATTATATATGAATAAAGATTTTGATGATTCTTTTTTTATTGAATAGTTCAGTATTTTACTGATTTTTTTTATTGAATTCTTCGGGTCTGGTCCCATATAAATTTGGAGAGGTGGAAAATTCCACCCCTAAGGGTGTTATGGGATTAAATTTTTAATGTAACTATAGACGACGTTGAGCTTGTGAAGTCCACTCAAAAAGGATAGAAAAATTAACTTATAAAGTATAAGCCGACGTCAAAGAACTGTACGATATAATTTATATAAATATTAAAAGTTATAAAAGCTCAAGGGGAAAGGGGTTGTTTAAAAAATAGCTACACATGTGTTCATTTATTTTATATACAGAGAAATTTTTATATATAATTATTTATATATTAAATGTCAGGACATTTTTATAGAAATCAGGCTTTTTATAATGATTTTCCATCTAGACATCTGTGGGACACAATATCCACTTAACATCGGGTGGGTTGTGTGCTCGCTTGTCACCTTATTCTATTATCCAAAAAAAAAACGTTCGTAAAATGGTAAGAATACTAAAGTATTATTTATGACTAGCTGCTCCCCGCGACTTTGCTCGCGTGTTAGGGTTTTTATGTTTTTGCGCGGAACCCTAATTATTTTTCTAAAATAAAAGTAGCCTAAGTTAGTCCTTATGAAATCAGCTATCTGCCAGTGAAATTCCCATCAAAATCGGTGCAAACGTTTCGGAGATTAGCCGGAACAAACAAACAAATGCCACAAAGCATGGCCTATGTTCAGCAGTGGACTTATGAAGGGCTGTAATGATGATGATGATGAAATCAACTTACAGCCCCACCTGACGTAACTGGCACTAGTGCAGGCACCTTCCCAGCCAACTCCAAACGAAGAATGTATTAGATTCGTTGTCATATTATACTGGCTGTCAGTTTATACTGCCTGTCTTTACTCTGTAGATCAGAATAGAGCTGTGCAAGCACTGCTATTTATCGGGCACTAACAATGTTGTTGGGATCAGTAGTAATGAAAGTGATAATGCAAGCATAGATGGAAAGAGGGAGGTGGTTTTCAAATTAAGTAAGGCACATTTTTCACACGTATCATTGCAAATTACTTTTTTTATTTATTTAATTTGTTAAGACAGACAAACATTTTTAAAATTGTATTTTAGTTATAAGTACCGTATTTACTTTCATATGCATTTAGTAAAAAGCTGTAATTTTGATATTACAAACAGACACTTCAATTATATTTATTTGTATAGATTAGAATAGTTATTCGAACATTCCATTCAGTCGTATGTTTTCGTTTTTAAACACGTGGCTCTGTGACACCGTGACGATGTCACGCTCAAACTTTGTCACGGTGTCAGTCACGCGGCCCTGACCTGCGTCACTTGGACCATCTCCAAGCGTTACGTTCGATTACCGAAGACTTTCCCTTTTAGAGCTGGCGAGTCTTTGAAGGTTATACAAATGTTTCTTATCATCTGTCCTTGTCGTAATTAACACGGTTTAGTGTGTAAGAAAGGGACAGAGTGGTTTTGTTTTGTTTGATTCTTTAACGATTGGTGTAGGTTCTGCGAATGTGAGAGATGACAGATGACGTATTAAATGGGCTGAAACAAGAATAAGGTATAAATATGAAGGTTATGTTTATTAGTCACTTATAAATCATTTGTAGGCCGTGATAACCCAGAGGTTGAGTGCTTGCTGTAAATATCGTAGTACGCTAGCAACCCCCAGTTCGTGCCTCAGCGAGAAATCGTATTATTTGTGCTCAGCGGTAACAACACGTCATGAGAAAGAAAACCTGCGTGTCTAAAGAATAATAAATTTAAGGGCATGTTCAATTCACCAATACGCACTGGGCTAGCGTGGTAGTGTAACCCTTCAGCAATGCAAGGTGGTAGTGCCCAGTTTTGAGAATAGGTGTAACTTATATACCTCTCCTAAAATGTTATTTCAATTCAAATCATTTGTTATAAATCACACATGCGACTCCAGTTTCATGTAATTATTGAATAATATACAATATGGCAGACTTAGTGCCTTTAGGTTTAGTCTCTCGGTTAAAAATAATCAAGTAGGAGGTGATGCAGAAAAGGCTATAAAAAGTATAATTAAAAAGTTAAATAGAAAAATTAATTAAATTTACATAACATGTAAATGTATTTATTTATATATCACATTATTATATCATCATCATTACATCAGTTCACAAGTCCACTGCGAAACAAGCGCTGTTCTGAGCCTCGTACTCGTACCAGGTCGTCACTCCCCCTATAGGTCGCCCTACAATTCGTTACCATTACGATAACATAAAATCTGACATGATTTATAAATATTTTATCTTCTTTAAATATCTTTACAACCTCTAACGTATATTAATATAACCAATTACTACTAAAATGTACTAAAATAATTGATTTAAACGTAATATAAAGGTATATAATAAATATGTCAATGACTAAACTTATGTTTATTTATTTCAGGTAAGAGTTCTCTAACATCACTCCGAAGTGCGGATGTTGCGATGAATTTGGTGAGTTTTTGATTAGTGTCTGTTTAGTTTATAAGGTGGCCAAAATTTGAGTCGAGAAGAGGAATAGTTCTAATTTGGTATTTGAAACTTTAGTAAATTGAAATACCTTTTCTGAGTTGTCAAAATAGCTGTTTAGCAAATTGTACGAGAATATAGAACAATATAGGCATAATATTCTAATGAACATCTCATTTCTATATTTTGAAATATTAAAAATCTAACGTGCCTAAATATATTTTGTATATTTTTTTTTACATTTTTTAAAAAGAATTCTTGTAACCATATTAACATTACACAAAATATAAATACTCCTGTTAAGGGTGCGTTTGCAAATCGGGCCAAATTATGCTGTTTTTCGGTACATTTTGTGACAAAACTAAACCAAATCCAATATAACTAATAACTGCAACGTATAGAATGGTTCTTTATCTTCAAATAGTGGTAACTTTTTTGTTGAAAATAATAGTTTTTTACATTGTAAAAAGGATCTTCCCTAGCCATTTACTACAAAATTAACGATACCGGCTCATATTTCGGTACATTTTTTGTTCTATTATCAACATATATTAAGATATCTAAAAATACTGTAAGTAGGCAGACATATTCAATAAAAAATGCTGGTGATTACTTTTTATCAAAATGTCACAAATGGTCGTAAAAAAAATAAAAACTGATGCTTATTTTTTGACATATTTTGCTGATACGGATGAATCCTAATGTATTGCAATAAGGGTTATTTTATTTTAGTGTCTGTTTTGATTTGTTGTACAAAAATTTCGATGAAACCACAGTCGGCGCTCGGCCGCTATCGCGGGTGGTCGCTGTATCGCCTGCAGCAGCTGAAAAAGATCGCTGTATAAACACAAAATATTCGAATTTGATACATAGGTACATGACCTGACAAAGTAAAATAATACATACATAATATAAATATTTTTATAATCACAAATTCTTATTATAATGTTTTGTTTCGCTAAAAGCAAGTGGGATTTATAATATATAAATCCTATTCGTCTTGGACTTTATGGAGTGATCTGAAAGTATACGGTGAATGCTACTAGAACTCCTCGACGAGTTGAACTAGGTGTGCCGAGTTAGGGCTCATTATGTTAGTTATGACGAGACCTTACCTCCGGACTTGAAGGAATGACCTGAAGGTGTACTTCGGTAACTGCTAGTGGAACTCCTGGACGAGTAGAACTAGGTATGCCAAGTTTGGACTCGTTTTGTTAGTTACGACGAGACCTTACCTCCGGACTTGACAGAATGACCTGATGGTGTACGTTGGTGACTACTACTGCAACTCCTGGACGAGTAGAACTAGGTGTGCCGTGTTTGGGCTCGTTTTGTTAGTTATGACGAGACCTTACCTCCGGACTTGACAGAATGACCTGATGGTGTACGTTGGTGACTACTACTGCAACTCCTGGACGAGTAGAACTAGGTGTGCCGTGTTTGGGCTCGTTTTGTTAGTTATGACGATACCTTACCTCCGAACTTGATGAGAGACCTGATGGTGTACTTCGTAACTCCTGGAAGAGTAGAACTGGGTGTGCCGAGTTTAGGCACGTCGGAGAAAATATAAATGGTATTACCAAATTCAAGGGCAACCGCGCATCATAACTAACAAACTCGACACACCTAGTTCTACTCGTCCAGGAGTTGCAGTAGTAGTCACCAACGTACACCATCAGGTCATTCTATCAAGTCCGGAGGTAAGGTCACGTCGTAACTAACAAAACGAGCCCAAACTTGGCATACCTAGTTCTACTCGTCTAGGAGTTCCAATAGTAGTCACTAAATTACACCATCAGGTCTCTCCATTAAGTCCGGAGGTAAGGTTTCGTCATAACTAACATAATGAGCCCTAACTCTGCACACCTACTTCTATTCGTCCAGGAGTTGCAGTAGTAGTCACCAATGTACACCATCAGGTCATTCTGTCAAGTCCGGAGGTAAGGCCTCATCGTAACTAACAAAACGAGCCCAAACTACGCATACCTAGTTTTACTCGTCCAGGAGTTGCAGTAGTAGTCACCAACGTACACCATCAGGTCATTCTGTCAAGTCCGGAGGTAAGGTCTCATCGTAACTAACAAAACGAGCCCAAACTACGCATACCTAGTTTTACTCGTCCAGGAGTTGTAGTAGTAGTCACCAACGTACACCATCAGGTCATTCTGTCAAGTCCGGAGGTAAGGTCTCATCGTAACTAACAAAACGAGCCCAAACTACGCATACCTAGTTTTACTCATCCAGGAGTTGCAGTAGTAGTCACCAACGTACACCATCAGGTCATTCTGTCAAGTCCGGAGGTAAGGTCTCATCGTAACTAACAAAACGAGCCCAAACTACGCATACCTAGTTTTACTCGTCCAGGAGTTGCAGTAGCAGTCACCCAAGTATACCTTCAAGTCACTTCACCAAGTTCGGAGCTGAAGTTATCATAACTAACAAAACCAGCTCAAAGTCCACAGCCAACATCTCACTCCCTGTAGATGGCTTCTAGTACCTAGCTGTCTCTGGAGCAGCCATTTATATTTCGTATCTAAGTATATTTTTGTAGGTAATAAGAAATATGAAAAAAAAAATCTTTCAAATTATCAAAATGTTTATAGGTACTTGATTGCGATTCCCGCAGCTAACCGTGCGTACACTTGTGTGTGTGACCAGTGTCAATGTAATAGTTCGATTCTATACCTATCAATTTTGTAAACGCGTCCTTAACCACTCTCGTAACCAAACACTTAAACGCTGCTCTATTTTAAGATACGGTTAGACCTCGTGCTGTCTCTATTACTTTAAGTCAAAGTGACTGCGACACCACCAGATTTAGCGACACCTCCAATTTATTTGCAATGAGACACTTCACACATCTTTGGCATTTTGAAAATATTTATTTTTCAAAATATTCCATACAATTTTATCTTGTTTTGGTTAAAACTATGATAGCACCACTTTGACAGTTGCACAAATGACATCCTTTGTATGCACTAAATATACCATAGAGGAGTCCGAGAAACCCAAAACGATGATAGCCAATAGTACTTATATATTCGTGGTTGTTAGATGGTATCTAAACTCCTCAACTGCAGAGTGGTTACTTCCAGCCGTTTTGCTGCTTTCCCATCGTTGATGTACAATAGTAGTAATACCTAATTGTTAACCGAATGATCAATATTATTTAACATTTTGATCAGTTATAATTTTAATCAATCGATATATGAATCTCAACGCAAAAGTTCCATTCCATAAAGGACGCGTAGTAGGTATCAGAATCACATAGCGCGCGTGTTGTCGACACATAAGCAAGGGTTGCCATGTACGGGAGAATGATATAAACAACGAAATCTGAATTATGACTGGCTTTTATTACGATAAACACAGTTCATCTAAGAGATTTCACCTATGTACTGATTTATTACGATATCTCTGGAACCATAAGGCCTAGAGACTTGAACTTTGGTAGGAATATTCCTTTCGCTGAGTAGAGGTCAGCTCTTCAGTCAGGATTTTATGAAATTCCACCCATAAACGGAGTTGTGGTGTTAATTAAAAAAAAAATCTGCACTGTCATACCGTTCATCAGATTGCAGTAAAACTTTAGCAAGATATTGCTTGCATTACCGCGAATATTATAGGCATATTTGGACCCGGTAGGTGGCGCTATTGTAGAATTATAGATTTCACCCATGCGAAGTCGGGGTGGATTGCTAGTATTATAGGGACCGTCCATTAATCACGAGAGGCTCGAAGGGGGGGGGGGGGTGTGTGTAGTAAGATATCACGTGTATTTATTTTTTCGTCAAACTTTTGATCTTCAATAAAGCTTATACAGTTGTTAGTGTTAAAAAAAGTCTTGCTAATCCGTGGTCCGAGGACGATGTAAATGTTAAATATGTTCATGTACTAGTACAATATATGTTTTTCGCATGATTACACCATTCGTTTAATATTATTTTTATGCCAGTCAAAAACAACGTGCAACCTTTCTGTCTAGACATTTTTATCATGTTCCTTAATTTCAGACTAAAATTAGATTATAATTTATACCTGTAATTAAAGATAATATTCTAAAAAACTTAAGATTCTTTGTAAGTACTAAAAAATATACGTGAGTTTGGGTGGGTAGGAGGGGGACGGGGTTAGTCTTAAACCTCACGTATCTCCAGGGAGGGGGGGGGGTGGCGGATTCGAACTCACAACTATCCGACTAGCAGTCCGCACCCTACCATTTGTCTGCTGTCGTTTAATACAAGTATAAGTAATAAAAGTATAATGTTAAACGCGGTAGAGCCATGCCGCAGCTATATTCGTAGCATAGTTGTAAAACGAATAGGTCGGCTCGGCCGGGGGAGGACCACGATCTCACAGAATAGCAGCTTAATGCTGCTGTGTTTCGTATGGTGAGTGTAGAGAACCATTTCATCTTAGTCCTCACGGATGAAAACGCATCTGCATTTTGATTCGTAATCGAGGATAGATGTACTTAGATGTCTATGGGCTATAGCAACCACTTAGCATCAGGCGGACTGTGTGTTCGTTTGTCACATTTATCCTATAAAAAAATATCTCATAGTAAAGAGTTAAAGGGTGAGATGTATCGCACGTATTTAAATAAAACTAGTTTTTACGGATTCTATCCCGTATATTACTTATTTTATAATCCCGATGTTTCGAGCACTTTACATCATCCACCAAAATACTATATAAGTTCATACTACGTAGATCGGAACAAAAATAAATAATTTTAATCTGGAGGTAGCCGTGGTTAACTATGACATAGTAGGTACGACAAACACCTCAGTCCCCCCCGTGACTATCGGTGCTGTAAAGTGCTCTAAATGTCGGTAATATTAAATAAATTAGGTAATATATGCGATAAAGTCCGTAAAAACTAGTTTTATTTAAAGGTGCAGTTTTCGCGTAAATATAAGAAATCACTGTGTATCGCACCTTTGAGACCTCTTACGACATGACGAAAAGTTATATGTTGGTAATATGACGAATATGAGGAAGTAGTGGTTTTTAGTGTATGTGTGTATCTATGGTAGGTATATAGGGTATGTTATGTGCGACATTTGGAATACCGATATATATATATATATTTCTGGTTTACTTTACGCCATACTTTGTTTCATATTACAAGAAAAAATTAGTTCGGGCGTACGAAGCCAGAAGGCTCTTGTAAGTAATAGGTGGGTGATTTGTTTCCGGGATGCGGGCCTGGGATTTTATCTATCGCGGTAATTTGCCCGCGATGTATTCCCCGGGAAAGTTGGCCTCTGTTTAGGTTTGCTACGTTTTTATCAGATTCATGAGCAAGAAATATTGGTGTGTTTAAGGATTTTGTTTTCAAGGATGGTGATAGGTAATATAAATGTTATAAACTTTTTTATTCAATATAAATAATAAGTAATGCTTATTGAAAGTCACTCTTATATTTAATCTACCACTGGGAAGAAAAGGCAAAAAACCCAGCGGGACTTTTTTGTTGAAGAAAGAACAATTTACAGTCATATATTATGTTACTCAACTAACTACACAATACATATTGGAAATATCTTGGTAGCGATCACCTAAATCTCAGAGATTATTACCATCCAATAAAATACAATATATGTTTAATAAAGTTTTTGTACTTGGAGGAGGCCAAATTTTGTATATTTTCTAGGATTTTGTTGTAAAAGCGTATATGCATCGCCCCAAGAATGAATTACTGACTCGGTGGAGTCGAGTAACTGGTAGGTACTACAAGCTTGTCTCTGTTCCTTGTAATTTACGGAGTGAATGTCATCACATCTTATTTCTCATCTTTTGTGTATATCTTAAATTATGTTTCACCTGATGGTGAGTGGTTGGAAAACACCATAGATATCTACATCTATCAATATTAGATATCAAAATGCAGATGCGTTGTCAAGCCTGAGGACTAACATGGAATGGAATGCCTCGTTGCATTACTGGAGAGGGTCTCCGGTTCTACACATTCACAATACGAAACACATCCAGCATTAAGCTGCTGTATAACGCTAGCACTCTGTGAGAGCGTTGTCCTTTCCCGGTCGTGCCGTCCTCCAGACCGAATTAGACCAATATAGAATTTTTTTTTAGAAGAAAAAAAAAGAAGACCTAGATAGAATTATAGTACACGAGTGTATGTGCAAGCTCAGCTGCGCTCTCTAGTCTGATGGGACGGCAATCGGCCACGACAGGAGAGAGATCAGGCGCAAAACCATCGGCTTTACGTGTTTCCTAATCTCGGTGAAATACCGCCAAATTCCACACTACGCGTCGCTACTGAGATTTTTTATTTTTTATTTTTTTGGGATTTTTGACAAAATGACATGCCAATCCCATCATACCTTATACTAATTACTGCTAACTCTATAACAAAATAAAAATGTATAATTGAGAGTACTATAGTTAAATTACTAACAGGAAAATGAACCTTATAATAGATAGATAAGATAATTATTCTGTCCTAGAAGCAAGCCGGAATAATCCTCTTGATACTGAGATTTCTTGACAGAAAATCTAAATAATAACCCAATAATTTTTGGCCCGACCCGGGGATTTGAATCGGGCATCTCACGATCAGAAGTCGCGTTTACAACCACTAAACCGTGGAGGCAGCCGATGGTATAATAAACAGTATCGTAAAACACATATTTAGCAGAAGGTTCGTCATTTCTATGTCAAGGCATTAGTGGAAACCCGTTTCTTTATCAAATCGAACACAACTCTACCAAGTACCTACTTAAATTGCGACGAACCTCGACAGTCTTTTTAAAAACACAATTTAAAGTATAAAATGATTTAATGTTCTTTCGAAGGTGGTTCGTTACAGAATGCATCCATATTAAATGTTAATAAAATAAGTCTAGTACAATTATCATATCGTCTTACATTACTTTAGAATTATCACTCGAGTTCTCACGCATGTGCTGATGTGGCTGTTTGGAATATTGAGCCAGGGACGGATTGAGGCGATATAACTCCTCCCTCCACAAGTTCGGGATTATCCTCGGGATTATCACGAATTTTACAGATTTTACAAATTTCAATTAATTTATGTTTAACAATTATACTTAAAATAATTAATATAATAACTAAAATAATAATATTAACTAAACTAACACTTTTATTAGTAATTTCACTTTTTGCATTTTCACTTAACTCACTGTCACTAATTTCTCCCATACTTTTCTGCAGTAATAGATTCAGGAACTGTACGTCTGCTATATTAATTCCATCGAGATTCACAGGCTTCTTCAGAGTGCTTGACGGTTTGAGTATTATCTTTGGTAGGTTTATTAATGGCTGCCTTAGGGAGGTTATTTCTTTACCTTGAGTCTGATGTCTTTTCAGTTCGTATCCTTTGATTTTCACCTTGCAGTTATCATCCATAGTTAAGAGGTAGGTTCCTAGTAGAATCTCTTGGCTAACTTCATTGTCGCAGAATTTAGTCATAGCTGTTTCAGTATTTGAGTAAACTATCCAGCGATTTGGTTGTATGAGGTAGATCTTCACATTTTCTAGGGTGACAGGGATCGGGTGACAACTTGAGATATTTGTGTGAAACTGCATGATTTCTACGACACAGTTGTCATTGGTGAAGAGTTGTATGTCGTTCTCATGACACAGGAATCGGCGTTCGTCGACCTCGCGACATGACTGAGAGAGCGGTGTTGCTTTCAACCCTTTCACAAGTAGGTACGGATTTTTAGGTAGGATGAGAGTCGTCTGGCCATTATGTAATACAGGTAAGGGAACTAATTTATAATAGTTAAAAATTTCATTTCTAATAAGTGGAATACTCATAATAAACTTTATCTGATTCTGTTTAATATAGGCTTTTATCTCGATACATCTTTCTAATTTTACAATATTTTCATAAGTGACAGGAAACACTAATTTGTCAGTTTGTTCTATTTCCTTAAGCAATATTATAAGTTCTTCTGTATCAATTATTGACTGGTGTAGTACATTAATTTTACTAAAAGCAATGGCTGTTTCGATTTCACTCAAATGGAAATATAAATTATGAAAATTATCAAGGAAGATATTATAAAGGTGAATGAGTTTAGTAACCGTCTGTCGAAAATCGGAGTTGTTTAAAGCTTGATTAATGTTTTGAATATTATCTTCTAATCGTATAAAATTGCTTTTAGTAGAATTTGCCATGGCTGTAAATGAGCCCACCATTTCGGAAACTATTGTCATTTTATTTTTAATCACATTTTGTTCCGTATGTAGCTTATTTATTAATCTTTCATACCTAAGAGCGTCATTATTATCTAAGTTACCTGTGATGGCTTTTATCAAAGAGCCTACCGGATCGAGGAGACCTCTTTTGGTTCGTAATGGAGGAATTAATTGTTTAAATTTGTCGATGGTAATATTCATAGTATAATCGGTTTGATGTTGGACGGTAGTAAAATCTGAATCAAATGATTTAGTATCGAAACAACTTTGAACATGCTTTTTAAGTAACCCATATTTATTCATACTTGATTCTAATTCATCGTAAATTAAATTTAAATCTAATATCTTAATAACTATCCAGTTATCATAATTAACAAATGCTTGACCTTCGTCAACAGGTAACAATCCCGGATTCTTGTCAATGCGAAGCTGATGAAGGGCCTGGCTTCCCATTGTTCGGATCACCAGTAGAAATAATCTGCGAAGGACGTTTTATGTCTTTAATAGGAACATTAGTAATACGTTTATTGGTTTCAACGGGAACTACATTTCTTTTTATAGCACCGATGGCATGAGCCTTTTGGTAACGTGGTTTATCTTTGCTCCGTCTAGTATTAACACCTTTTATGAACACAGTATCACCTACGTCTATATCGCACTGTGATTCGCCTGCGTGTTTTTCTCTCACCGTCAACTTTTTGTCAATTATTTTATCCGTAAGATATTTATATAAATATTTGGTCCTTTTAGCGTGATCCTTTACTAACTGCTGTGTGAATTGCTTATCGAAATTAATGGCAAATGTACTATTGGATTCGGTGTGTCCGAATACTACTTCAAAAGGCGTTAGATCTGTCGAAGAGTGAATTGAATGGTTGTATGACATAACAGCATACGTCATCACTGACGCTGCGTCTGTAATTTTATGTTCGTATTTCGCGATTCGGTAAATTTCAGTAATAGTTGAATGAAACCTTTCGATAAGTCCCATAGAGTTGGGGTTGTGCGCAGTACCAATGTGTAGATTGATTTTGTATAATGTTAGCATTTCCTTTAAGAGTACGTTATTAAATTCCATACCGGGATCTGAACTGATTTTGGATGGAATTCCGTAAAATGAAAAATACTTTATTAAAGCTCTTATTACTTCCGGGGTAGACCTACTATTAATTTCAATTGCTTGACCCAATTTGCTGAACGCGTCTATCAGGGTTAGAAAATACTTGCCTTCTATCGAAAAGGTATCAATGAAAATTTCTTGGAATGGCTTAGACTGGGTTTGAGTCAATTGAAGTTGAGGTTTTAGGGGTTTACGGTCGTATTTCATTTTCTTGCAGACCTCACATGAGTTTATAATGCTCGCTACCGTTTGTTCCATATTATTCCAATAAAACGTTCGCCTCAAATGTACTAATGTTTCCCTAATACCTCTATGGCAATTTTTACCTAAATGATATTTAAGAACTACTTCGCGTTGCTCATTTTCATCTTCTACATATACTATCCTCTTTGTACATTCATAAAATTTAACACTATCCTTTTTGAATAATTGCGTTGTGGCTTCCGAAAACTGCTTGCGATGTATGACATCTTCGAAATAAAAAAAATATTTAATTTTAGGTCTGATATACTCTTTCAGGAATTTTTTTATTAAATCCAAATTGTTTAATGGTAAGTGAACTTCCAATATGTTCTGTTTAGCCCTAGATAAGTTTTTAACCGAACATTCATTTCTGTTCCAGGTATGAACGAGTATTTGATTTGGTTTCGCATCAATCGCTTCCTGGAGAATTAATATTCCTGCTGTGTCTATGTCTTTAGCCGAATGTACTGTATTGTTACTACTGTGTCCTTCAGAAGCTGTGGCGGTGCTACTATTTGGAGATGGTATCGGATATGGAGATTGTCTACCATGTAAAGAGGGAATACTTAACGTTTCCGAATCGGATGATACTGTTACTACGTCCCCCGCCTGATTCGAATTACCTAGCTGTACAATTTTAGAGACTACATTGCTCAAATGGCGTTGAAGTTTTTTTTCGTTTTCGTCTACATTCACTTGCATGGAAACATTATCGTTATCAGTTAAGGCGTTAATCTTAATTCTAGATAAAGCATCAGCGTTACAATTTTGTTTCCCGTTCTTATACACTATTTCGTAATCAAATTCCGATAGGCGTAACTTCCATCTAGTTAGTTTGCTATTCGGTTCATTAATGGAGTTTAGCCAGGCTAAAGGGCGATGATCAGTGTAAATTGTAAATTTTTTCCCATATAAGTAAGGGCGGAAATGTTTGACTGCCCAAACGATTGCCAAAAGTTCTTTTTCTATTGTGCTGTATTTAGTTTCAGCATCGTTCAACGTACGACTTGCAAAGGCTATGGGCTTATCACTACCGATAGGTCCCTGCGATAGAACTGCACCGAGAGCAAAGTTCGACGCATCTGTGGTGAGAACGAACGGTCGAGAGAAGTCAGGATATTGTAAAAGTGGGGCGTTTGTTAAAAGCTCTTTACATCTTTCAAATGCGTCTATATATTCTTTTGTAATTTCAATTTTGTTTTTCTTTTTCAGGCAAGAGGTAAGCGGTTGTGTAAGTTTAGCGAAGTCTTTAATGAATTTTCTGTAATACCCTATTAATCCGAGAAAACTTTTTATTTCGGTGGCTGTACGCGGTAATGGATATTTTAGTACTGCTTTAATTTTTTCGTCGTTTGGTTTTAAACCCTCTTTTGTAATCGTATGACCTAGATATAGAACTTCTTTTCTCAAAAATTCACATTTATCTAACGTGACTTTTAAATTAGTTTCTCTGAGACGGTCAAAAATTTTCCTTAATTGTTCAATATGTTCCTGAAGACTAGCCGAATACACAATTATGTCATCGAGGTACACTAAGCAATGGAGACCTTGGAGGCCTCTTAAGATATTATCCATTGCTCTTTGGAAAGTTGCAGGGGCTGTCTTTAATCCAAACGGCATGCGTTTGAATTCATAGTGACCGGATTGAGTTGTGAAAGCTGTCTTTGGCCTATCAGCTTCATTAACTTCTATTTGGTGGTAGCCACTTGCCAGGTCAAGGGTACTAAAATATACAGATTTGCCTAACTTATCAAAAAGGTCAGTTATATTAGGTAACGGGTATTTATCGTCTATTGTATTCTCATTTAATCGCCGATAATCTATAACCATTCTAAATTTAGGCTGCCCGGATGCATCTGGTTTCTTGGGGACTAAGTGAACCGGTGCGCTCCAAGGTGAGTGAGAATTTTGGATTACGTTATCTTGAAGAAGTTTGTCTACTTGTCTTTGTACTTCCTCATTTTGGGAAGGTGGGTGGCGATACGGTCTGATATATATAGGATCTTCGTTAACTGTTCTAATATTATGTTTTACCTGATTTGTAAAAGAAAGCGGAATTTTCTCACTATAAAATATGTCGCGGTATTCATAGCATAATTTAGTTATAGCTTTCCGTTCTTCTTCATTTGTATGATCTAATCGTAGTTTAATTAAATTTTCTTTTAAAATCTCATCTATCTCGCAATCGGAATTTATCACATTTATGGCACACTCATTATTTTCAAATACAGTTACATTAAACGGTTCTATAAATTTAATATTAGCTTTTTCGTTCGACACATTTTGAATAATGGTTTCAGCAAAGAAATTATCACACTTGATAAGGGCACATGGCATACGAACTCCCTCACTAAATTGTGTAAAATCAATGATTGCGTCCCCGTTTTGTAAGTTGGTGGGTATTTTTACTCGTGTTTCCGATCTTGGTTCTAAATTAATTTCATAAGGTGGATTATAAATTATTGGGATTTCAGTATTAGGTGTTCGTAAAATTTGGTGGTTCATATCGATATTAGCTGCCAATTTTTTTAATAAGTCTGACCCAATAAGGCCGTCGTATCTACCATCCACATCGTATATGTAAAATTTATGTGGAAGAGTACTTTTGAATGTTTTTAAAAGCGGTATAAAAATTATTTCATCGTGCATGCTTTGCGCATGGGTACTTACAACTGTGAAAGGTTCATTGTATTTAAATTCACCAAAATATTGGTTAGCCTTGGCAGGACTAATAAAGGATCTACTGCTTCCGGTATCTATTAGAAATTTCGAATTTATTTCGGGAATTACTATATGAGGTAATTTTAAAATGCTATCGCAATAATTAAGATGGATCATTTCGGAGGGCTTTCGAGGGCTACTATCGGAAAATTTTCAGGTACTGCATTATCTTCATTATTAATTTCACTAAAATTTTCTAGGTATTGACCTTCAAATGAAGGGTCTTCTACAAAACCATCATAGTGGTCGTAGTAGTAACCGTCATTATTATCGTGAGAATAATCTTGACATGATGTTGAAGGTTCCTCGCTAAAAAACAAATCATTCGTCGTCATGTTTTGCCTAATTGGTGCGGTACGCATAGATACGTCAGTGTCGTAAACGTTTTTGGGCGGTTGATTTTGTATGCCGAATTTGAATTGGTTGGGTTGCTGTTGTATGCCGTATTTAAATTGATTAGGCTGTTGTTGAAAGCCATATTTAAATTGATTAGGCTGTTGTTGAAAGCCGTATCTAAACTGATTAGGCTGTTGTTGATTCTGCATGCCGTGTTTTTGAGCTTGATGTTGGGGAATGCCAAATTTAAATCCACCAACTTGGAATGGTGCTCGTGGTTGTTGGGTAAATTGATGATTGAAATTACGTGGCATTGAATTTTGTGGTGATGCAAAATGGTAGCTTTGTTGAGGTGCTGTGAATTTATTCGTATGCATCAAATTAGGCCTATATCCCATCTGGTTATTGGGTACACCAAACTTGAAATTACTATTATTATTATTGTTTGGTGTCAAATTCGAATTTATAAATGCAGTTGGTCTCACGAAACTTTGCAGAGCTAATTGCTGAACTGGTTTGGCTTTATTGTTTTTGGCGTTATACTGAGCTAAGAAGTTAATTTCCTCTGTGACTATACTTAAAGCGATCTCCAAAGTAGAACAGCCTTTGAGTCGGACAATTCTAATAAGGTCTTCAGGTAAATTGTACAAAAATACGTTCAAAGCGGTATTATTATATATAATCATTTTGGCTGCCTTTATTCCTTCATCACAATGTCTTTGGACTTTAGCGAATAAAGAACTTTTTACATTTTGTATTCTAGTACAAAACTGAATAAATGACTCTCCTTGTTTGATTTTTAAAGATTCTAGTTCAATAGCAATACATTCCTCTGAACGGGGGTCGCCGAAATGCTGGGTCAAAATTTCTTTCAAATCCTCCCATGTACTTAAACTAGGGTTATCACTAAGTAGAGTCGCAGCTCTACCACTAAGCTTACTACTTATAGCATGGAATCTATATAAATTTTGAATCGGAGTATTATCGCCTCCTGAATTTAACAAAACATATTCACATTTTGAGATGAATAAATTGAGTAATTTTTCATCTCCATCGTATTTAGGAATCAAGTCTAAAATATGTGCTGGAATAACAGTTACTGCCATTTTTATTTAAACTATCTTACTTAATCTAACTTAAACTATTAGCAAGAATATTATCGGCCTATTTTGTGCCAACAAAATCAGATAATTGCAAATAATTTGGCCCGACGATTTTAGTCCGGAAAATGCGGAAAAGAATGGGATAAATGTAAACAGGAAGTGAAGAGGTTTACTCACAGTATGTTCAATCCCATGTCCTCCAGTTGATTCTGACCACTTCGATACTGCCGATGATCCAATGCGCGTAATCGATTGATTTGGAAACGATAGCGCGCGCGTCGCGGGAGTTATTTGTTTGGTTCGAGGATATCCGAACCTGACTGCTATACTGACGCTTAAACCGATTTTGGGGTCCGAAAGGCGTTAGCACGACAGCAGAATATATACGGATATCCTACCGGCTGCGCCACTTAAATTGCGACGAACCTCGACAGTCTTTTTAAAAACACAATTTAAAGTATAAAATGATTTAATGTTCTTTCGAAGGTGGTTCGTTACAGAATGCATCCATATTAAATGTTAATAAAATAAGTCTAGTACAATTATCATATCGTCTTACATTACTTTAGAATTATCACTCGAGTTCTCACGCATGTGCTGATGTGGCTGTTTGGAATATTGAGCCAGGGACGGATTGAGGCGATATAACTACCTATTACAGCCATTTTTCGTGCAATAACGTGTTATAGTAATGTATTGTTTTTGTTTAATTATACACCTGGTATAGCCCCGCTGCAACTACATTATGAGTATGATTATAGGGCGAATGGGTCCGTTCGACCGGGGAAGGACCACGCTTTCACAGAATACCAGCGTAAAATAGCAGCTTAATGCTGCTGTGTTTCGTATGGTGAGTGTAGAGAACCGGAGACCCTTTTTACTGGAAATGAGGCATTCCATCATAGGCCCTATCTGAAGTTCTTGTACTTAATTGACGGTAGATGTAATTGTCACATGGGCCACTTTATCCATTTATCATCAGGTGGACTGTGTACTCGCTTGTCACTATTATACTATAAAAAAGCATATAGATACATAGATAGATAGATAAAGCATTTATTTGTTTCTTAATTTCTTAAATCACACATTAATTCAGTGACTAAGTACAAAGTAACATACTCCAAAAAAAAGTTACATAATTTTGAGATCTAAATGTTAATGTGTGTCGCAGTTCAATAAATGGGTCCTAGCTTAGCGATTTATATTGCTCATAGAGCAAATACTGATTTTCAGCTGTTACTAAAATAAATTAAAATGAGCACAATAATATAACCAGTGTAAATGTGTTTTTTTTTTTTATATAATGGGGTGACAAGCGAGCACACAGTCTACCTGATGATAAGTGGATGCTGTGGCCCTTGGACATCTACATCTATCCTCGATTACGAATCAAAATGCAGATGCGTTATCACTCCTGAGGACCAAGATGGAATGCCACTGCACACTCACCATATGAAACACAGCAGCGTTAAGCTGCTATTTTACGCTGGTATTCTGTGAGAGTGTGCTCCTACCCTGGTCGAGCTGACCCATTCGCGCTACAACCGTTATATAGCTGCAGAGTAGCCCTACCACGTAAAATGTATGAATGACGTATCCTTTCAGTTCTATGACTTGCATCTTAGGTCCAATTCAGTAAAATTACTGAACAACAAGTGAAAGGTAGTAAAAGACTTATAAATTCATACTTTATTGTATTACCATATCGTTGTCGTGTCGGAACGCGCAGCTTGTAATGTGAATTTAGACAAACGCTTTATTAATTTAATCACATAAAACGAAACATTGTGACAATTAGCGAACGCAGTGACACGGTTTTGATAGACTGTCCCAAGCTATAAGCGTTAGCGGGTGTTGAACGCAATAAATTTAAATACGTGGTAGAGGCACGCTTCAGGATCTGTAGCATGAATGAGTCGGTTCGATCAGGTAAGGATTGATCTGTGGCGTTGTGGCTTAATAATAAATTGCAGCGCTAAGGGCCGCGGGTTCGAATCCCGCACGGATTAAGTATTTGTATAGCCTACAAATAATCGGTGTGGGTTTGGATGTTTGTCTTTGTGCAATTTATGTATGTAAAATGTCTCTCGCACAGAATATCAGCGTAAAATAGCAATACAGTGCTTCTGTATTTTGTATGGTGAGTGACAACCTGTGGCTTTTTATTAGTAACGAGGCATTCCGTCTTAGTCCTCAGAAGTGACAATGCGTTTGCATTTTGGATTCTTAACCAAGGATGAAGGGTGATGAGGCACAGCATTCACTTACCATCAGGTGGACTGTGTGCTCGTTTGTCACACTTACTTCAATAAAAAAAATTGTTCCAGTGATGGTACCGTAAAAAAGTAAAGTTACAGCCTATATACGTCCCACTGCTGGGCACAGGCCTCTCCCCTCGGTTTTTAGAGCCAGAAAATGTCCGCCGCGCTGCCCCAATGCCTGTTGGCGAACTTCACATATCTTCGAAATATACTGTACTACTGCTATATTACATATATTTTACTTATTTCTCAAACATGCAGGTTTTCTTTCACCGCTGAGCACGTGGTAAATTAGTACTTAAAATTGCAACTAACAATTTCATTGATGCCGGCGGGGATCGAACCCGAGTTGCTCGCGTACTGGGAAATTTAACACCGTATCATAAATTGAACGAACATTATCACTTCGTATTTGAACTCCAATTTTCCACTTTATTTTTTCATTATATTAAAACTTACTCAGCCTCAAATTTTCGCTGCAAATCACCTAAAAGGTCGAGAAATAAAGCTAAATAAAAATATTTGCAATACTCGACATAAAGTTGACGAAATTGAATTTATTTAATAAAGTAAATAACATTATCATTTATTAGTAAGACCTCAAAGTACATTTTTCCGAATTCGCCTTGAATTGGAGTAAATTTTTTACATCATCTGTCGTTACTTAGTGAAATTGTTTGAGCAATGGAATGCTTTCCCACAGACTACTTTTATATTTCAGATTCTAGATAACATAAAACTGTATTTCTAAACAAATTAGATGAAGAAAGGTCCTTCGTATTTCGTAGTGTATCCTAAATGTAATAAACAATGAAGAAATAAATGTACTTAACTAAGTCCTGATTTATTCTTTGCCGGACATTATTTAAAAAAAATTATTTTTTTATTAAGCTGAAGTGACAAACGGACTTCAGTCCATCTGATGGTAAGTGGCTACTGCACTCCGTAAAAACCTGCAGCCAATTTCAAACAAATAAGGCTATACAGATTGGTAACAATCTCATACCAAAGGTAACCTTGAAGGACTAAAATGGATTGACTTACAGCCTGTAATTGTACTGCCTCTCTATTAAATCCAGACTGAACACAGCAGTGTAAACACTAATGTTTGGCGACAGAAATAAGTTAGAGTTTGGACCTACCCAGATAGAATTTTAGATTCGGAAGGATTTCTATCACCTAGTATATATCTTTCATTAATAAGGGGGATTATAATCTGGTCGTTTCTACTCCGATAAGCGAACCTAATTTTGTAACTGCTATAGAAACACACATTCGACAAAACATATTATTTAATCTCAAACGTGGAGGAATAATGAGATTACACTTCATTTCAGTTATTCACAAAATATAATCATCATCATTACAGTCCTTCGCAAGTCCATTGTTGACCTGAGGCCTCCCCCAAGGAATGCCACAAAGCACGGTCCTAAGCCATCGATTTTCTGCATGTCTTACAAGTTCGCTACTCCATATAGTGGGGGGATAACCTACACATCGTCTACCGGTACGAGGCTTTCACCCGCGAACCTTTCATCCAAATCGGTTTCGGGAAAATATAATATGATAAAATATAATAAAATTGCCAAAATGACTTCGGTTTATCGTATATTATGTATGACTCATCATTAATTACGTTACTTCACGGAAGCATCCCTTTCATGCATAAAGATGTTGTTTGATAAAAGATTCAGTTCATTGAATATTTATTGTAAAGAAAGAGGAATGGTATACCGCATTCATTTAGAATCTTTGCGGTAATATTTATGAGTATAATAATGTTCTTTTATTAGACTCCATATTGTCTTTTGTTGTTTTGTAGATAGAAACTTAAGGCGAATTATGTTTTGAAAACATATCTTTTGTCGTATTCTGGGCTCTAAACAAGATATCTATTTACGTTGTACTCCATAAAATATTTAATGTTTTTTTATAGATTGTTTCACCTAGAACGATATTGTGTAAGTATTTTTTCATTTTTATAAGATCATCAAATAATTTAATTCGTGTGGTGAGTGTAGAGAACTGGAAACCCTTTTTTACTGGAAACGAGGCATTCCATGTTAGTGCTAAGGGGTGACAACTCATCAGCATTTTGATTTTTTATCGAGGATATAAATAGACGTACCACTGCATTCACTTAACTACAATTAGACTTTGTACTCGTTTGTGGTTTTTTCTTCAATAAAATAAAAGCAACAAGTCTGCTATCAATAACTAACGCAAATAGTTAAAACAAATTCAACCCATGAAACTTTTTCCGTTATACGGGTTATATTGTTAAACTCTTTAGATATTGGATCTATGTATTAATAGTAATAGATGAAGTGAACCTTTTTAAGTATAATGCGCGCAAGATTTTATGAAGAAATTGTGCATAAAGCTTAAATTTATGTATAATATGTGCTACAAACATATTTTATAAAATAAACTATAAAATAATTACATCCATACTGCCAATGTCAAATACATAATAGTTTGTGGTCAAACAGTCGCACGGAGAAAAGATTGTCGCCATAGATTTTTAATATTAATATGCAGTTGAAAGCATATTTATTACGTATATAACTATATATTGAGAGTTGAAAATAAAATACAGCTTGCTAAATATAATAATAATAATAATATAGCCTCTTTATTTCCATAATGAATGACTTAAAAAAAAACAAATATGTCTTAAGATTACAATTACATAATTATGCATGCATAAAACAAAATATTACAATTCATAATTATCATGATTAATAATTTACAATTGCATAGCAAATAATTTCTAAATTTTATATAAATTTCAAAATATTAAATAAATAAAATTTTCAGATTTCTTTACAAAATTCATAACATAATTCATTAGGGACCCCTCAACGGGTGAAGGCCTCCTCCATTTTTTTCCACGTCTTTCTGTCCTTTGCCTTTGTGATCCAATTTTCACTGGCTTTTCTTATTATTTCATCAACCCATCTTTCTCTTTGCTAAATATACAAACATAAAAATTAATTGTTTTACGGTTGGATTTCGAGCACTAGTAAATTTTTAATCGACCTCAACTATGAAAAATCTAGTCTACCACACGATATATTAGTTATTAAGACATAATTTCCGCTGCCGCTCATCACTTCCTGCGCGCAAGGTCGCCTGTGTCAGATATCACCCAGCTCTCCGGCGACGGGCACACCTACACGCGCCCTACATTCGACGTTACTACAGATTCCGCCTGTTTTGTCGTGTGTTCATAATTAAAATCTAAGTACAGTCATAAAACATACGTAAAATGTAATAAATTTAATTATTTTACCACGTTTTTATTAAGTCACTTTCTTGTTTTTCTGTCGTTCCGGGTGGAATTTAGTAATTGATTTTAAACAACTTCCCGATGAGCTGGAAACTTGAAATATTGAATATAGCTCAAATTTGGATAACAATGCAAGAAAAATTGACAAATAAAAACGGGGTAAAAATAAAAAAAAAATAATTATGATATCACATAAAATCTAACATAACTATCGATCTCTAAACCCAAGATAATTTAAGCCAAGCAGCATGGCAAAGATCCTCCCCTATGAGGCATTATATATGGGGAGGCCATTTTTATAGGCTCTAAGGTAGTGGATAATGCCGATCTATTTTTGATGTGAAACGTAAATTGAAAAAAAAAGTTAAGTGCCTTATAATTTTTGATGTGCAACATACTTAATGAAAATTGACTATTTGTAAATGACAGGCGACTAAAGGCAATGCGATGGTTAGATAATAATAATTTAAAATTAAAAACTTTGTACAACCATCTTTAAGATACATTTTTAAGAATAACTCAAAAACTGTTCATCAGACCTTGATCAAATTTATATGGGACCACATGTGAAACACCAGCTTTCAAACAAAAAAAGAATCATTGAAACCAGTTTACCCAGAAAAAAGTTATGAGGCAACACATAAAAATAAAAGAAAAACATACAGTCGAATTGAGTACCCTATTTGAAGTCGGTAGAAAAGTGCGAGGGAGATGGATAATATTCCATCTCGCTTCCTTATAGCCGCCAAGGCGGTTTACACTACGTCAGAAGGGGTCGTGACGGAAAAATCTTCCACTTTTTGTCGCCTAGTCCCAATCCGCCGAATTCGTACCGTGCGGTAAGGAACTTCGTTCCAAAAGTAATGTTGAAATAATGTAGTTGCTGCATGAAATAATGAAAAACGAACAAACACTTAAAAATGTAAATCACAGTAAATCCATTATCCATTCCATTACAGCCTTTCAAAAGTTGACTGCTATACTTAGGCCTTCCTTTAAAGATTGCCACAGAGAAGGGATTTTGCCATAGATGCCACGGTTGGTAGACGGGCTGGCAGCAGCAGTTTTTTTTTTTAAATTTAAGTTGTTATCAGGAAGATGGTGTTCCAATTTACCTCTGACCGACGGGACGATATGGGGTAGTGGTTATTCATACACCGATACTACACGGTTGAGATATTTGAATAAATAAATATGTATGTGCGTACAGAAACAGGGAAATATGTGAAACTGTTTCAGTTTCCCTCTGTCGTGTCTTCTTTTTACAACTTGCAACTTGCCAACTTGCATATATACCATTTTTAGTTAACTATATAATATTACTAGCTGTGCCCCGCGGTTTCACCCGCTTCATCACGTGTCAAAGATGTGCGACAATCATGACCTAGTTCAAGCATTTTATAATTGCAATTAAATATTTTATTTGATAGCATTGTATGGAAAAATTGGCATAATTAATGGAGTACTTTTATCTGTCGGCATATTATGTAGGTACGATGTAGAGCGAAGTTAAGTTTTATCCACTTTCTCCCCCCCCCCCCCCCCCCCCATGTCCCAGAAAGTGTCCCGAAGCGCGGTTTTTTCCAGTTTTAAAGAAAACCGTACTTACACGATATATGAAAAGTGTGTGGGCATGAAATGATTCTTGAGCTATCAAACTCTTATACTTATTAATCAATTAAATTTTCAAAATACCATAGCAATGTGAAATGAAAGAGTTCAGAAATAAAGATGTACATAAAAGTACTCAATTAATTTTTAATTTATTTTAGCTATAATGATTAAACTAACCTCGCTCATAGAAGCTTTCAATACTGGCTTCTCGCAGTTCTCATCAGCCGGCTAGAGTTTATGCGTCGTTCGGGCGCCCAGTCAAGTATTGCATTATTTTAATTTTACATTATCTCTTAAACTATGCGTCCAAATAACATGGTATAAAAAACAAATTTTATCTCCATAAAATTGTCTTGATGATGAAGTAACTTTCGTTCGTAAGGATAAATAGGCCATACCTAATAATAACGCTCATAAATCACTTTTTAATTTTCAATATTTTTTGTCACAAAATACCTAATTATGGCTTCTATATAAGAAATAGACATATGGTATCGGGGACTTTTTTTTAGACGGAGTAAAGGTCTATATTTTTCTAGAACATTGTATTTACGTATCCCTAACGATAACACCAGCGTATGCGAGTAAATCATTTCGGGAGTGCTTTTTCTTCTGACTTGCTTAACAAATATCCATAGCTGAGTGATATAGCTTAATGCTAGATAGCCTATACTATTGCACATGAATCTGGCTATAATATACAAAAAGAATTTTTCAAATCGCCCTGGTAGTTCCAGAGATTAGCGCGTTTAAACAAACAAAAAAACAAAAAAACACTTCCGCTTTATTATATTAGTATAGATTTCATTCTATTTGACAATATTAAAATTTAAGTAATTGTATCGACAACCGGTTTTTCTTTTACATCATCTCCTTCGACTTTATTAAACCCTTTCCATTTTGTCCCATCTTTGACCATCTATTTTTAACCGACTTCAAAAAGGAGAAGGTTCTCAATTCGAGTGTATCTTCTTTTTTGTATGTATGTAACGTGATATCTTCGCCGATTCTGGACCGATTTCAATTATTCTTTTTTTTAAATAGGTTTTACCTTAAGGGTGGGCTCATTAAATTTTAAAGAAAAATTCCGCCCCCCATCTACGGGTGGGAAATAGGAGAAAAAGTTTCATATTGGACTATTGTTTAAGGAATTTCATATGATGTCTTTGTAGACAGAACCGATTTTAATGACTCTTTTTATTAAATAGGTTGTATTTCAAGGCTGGTTCCATATAAATTTGGAGAGCTATTTCAACCTTAAGGGTAGCAAATAAATACTTCTTTTTTTAGCAATTTGAAGTCGGTTTTTAATCTTTGTTAAAAGTTATAATTATCTTCATGTCGTTTCTAAATATTTATTATTAAAAATAAAACTGGTGATACTTCCGACAAGTGCAACTACCGTCCGATATCATTAGCTACAACCACATCTAAGGTGCGTGATGGCCTGCTTGAGAGTGCAACTTAAAGATTATCTCCACTTACATGACGCTCAGCTCGGCTTCAGACCAGGACTTTCGACTGAATGCGCAATTATGTCTCTCAAGCAGACTGTTAGGTACTACACAGATAGGAACACGCCTGTGTATGCAGCCTTTCTTGATCTCACTAAGGCATTCGACCTGGTTAGATATGATATTCTTTGGCGTAAATTAAAAGACACCGGTATGCCGCGTGGGTTGATCAATATTTTTAAATATTGGTATGAACACCAAACTAACCGGGTTAGATGGCTTGGTGAGCTTTCTGACGAGTACGGGTTGGAGTGTGGAGTGAGACAGGGAGGGCTAACTTCTTCTTCTCTCTTTATCTTGTATGTGAATAGGTTGATTGTTGAGCTGAGCGACACAGGGGTCGGCTGCTCGATTGATGTATCACTGCATCAACAGTGTCAGTTATGCAGATGACATGGTGTTGCTAAGCCCATCAATTGCCGGTCTCAGAAAACTAATAGGTGTATGTGAGAGGTACGCTTTGTCACACGGTCTCCTGTACAATGTTAAAAAGAGCAAGCTCTTGATGTTTCAAGCTAGGGGTCGTAAGCTGGGAGATGTGCCACGTGTGCTGCTAAATGTCGTCGCTCTAGATAAATGCGTCTAAATATCTTGGCCACGTGGTTAGCGAGGATTTAAAAGACGATGCTGACATCGAAAGGGAAAGGAGGGCGATGGCGGTCCGCTGTAATATGCTCGCACGCAGATTCGCGCGGTGTAGCTTTGGAGTAAAGATAACTCTCTTTAAAGCCTTTTGCCAAACTCTATCTATACACTTGCAATCTGTGGGTCAACTACACGCAGCGGGCCATCAAGGCTCTCAGAGTACAATATAATAACGCATTCAGGGTGCTGGTGGCGCACCCGCGCTGCTGTAGTGCATCTGCAATGTTTGCACACGCGCACACGGACGGCTTCCACGCCGTGCTGCGGCGCCGCAGCGCCTCGCTGATGCTCCGTACGCGGGGGAGCGCCAACACCATCCTGAATGTGCTCATCGACAAGCCTGACTGCCCCCTTCTGCGGTACTGGGTACAAAACGGTGCCCCAGAGGGTGGCAGATACATGAATTAAACTATAGATTAATTTTATTCAAGTAATTATAATGTTAAACAATCGAATTAAGTTATATTGAATTGATATAAATTGAATGCGATTAAATTAAATTAAAAAGATTAGATAGAATTATATAAAATTAAGTCAGTCTGTCAGTCTCAGTCTGAAATAAATTGATTTTATTTTTTTAAACAAAAAAAAAAATAATAACAGTACGAAATTTGCGAAACATGAACCTCCATCTCTTTTAACTTAAAAAAAGCTTTATGTCACTTGTCGATGTCATTATGCAAATGTAAGGGATTGTTGCGGAAGTGCGCTCAGAATTGCGTGGCTACAATATATAAACGTTAAGGGGACTTATTGAGTGCGTCCGCGGATTTATATGGGACGAGTGGTGCAGGGTTAACAAATTGTAGTGGTCGGAATATGTGGCCCAGTGCTATTCTAGTATTACGTTGTATGGCTTTAATGTTTTGTGATAATTATAGGGAGCTTATACCATTTTAGCGTGTACGTGTTAATTATTCATCCGTCCCGACTTTGCACGGATGATTTCTAGTCGTCATACCTACTGGCTTTAATTGTGAATGTAAACCATCCAGGGACTCAAACACACAAAAAAATCATCAAGCGGTCTTGATGATTTTTTTGTCGAGCCGTTTTTGAGTTCAGTATAGTCGAGACTAACGGACAGCAATTGATTTTTATATATAGAGATAGAGGATATATAGGTTATTATTTTTAATGTAGTTGTCACAATTTTAACGTGGTAGAGCCATGATGCAGCTATAGGTATTAGTAGTATAGCTGTAGCACGAATGGCTCAACTCGACCGGGGAAGGACCACGCTCTCACAGAAAACCAGCGTAAAATATCAGCTTAACGCTGCTGTGTTTCGTATGGTGAGTGTAGAGAACCGGAGACCCTTTTTACTGGCAAAGAGGCATTCCATCTTAGTCATCACGGGTGACAACGCATCTGCATCTTGAGTCTTTATTGAGGATAGATGTAGATGTCTATGGGCTACAGCAACCACTTACCATCAGGTGGACTGTGTGCTCGTTTGTCACCCTATCCTATAAAAAAAAATTTTTCGTATGGTGAGTGTAGAGAACCGGAGACCCTATTTACTGGAAACGAGGCATTCCACCCTAGTCCTCACGTGTGACAACGTATCTGCATTTCGATTCGTCATCGAGGATAGATATAGATGTCTATGGGCCATAGCAACCACTTAACATCAGGTGAACTGTGTGCTCGCTTGTCACCCTTATCCTATATTATTAAAAAAAAAACAATAACTTGTCAGCGAAAGTAATAAGTAGTAGTTAAGTGATTTCTTTTTAAATTAAGGTCTGATTTTTCAATTATTAGATAATAGTTACTCAGAAAATAAAACGCAACAAAAATACATTAAAAATTACCCTTGAATAAAGTAGATCTATTGTTTAACTCTTATATTCAGTCAGGTTATAATTTATTTGATGGATAACTTTTATCTCATGATTGAAAAATCAGCTTTAATGGTAAAACCGCAAAAAACTGCAACAATATTTTCATTAAAGAGACTATTCGTATAAGTTAGTTTTCTTTATCATTTATTTTTCTTCTATTTTTGGCACCTTCACCTCTTTGAGAGAGTTCAGAGAGTTGTTGGTCATTATCGCTTGGCGATGCCGCGACTGAACTGGTAAATAAAGTAAAAAATATATTTGCTCTTCTTATTTTTTGACTATTCTTAAAATAGTTTGGCCAAAGTCATGTCAGTCATGTATATTCATATTATCTATGTATGTGAGAGACAACAAACAAAAAATATATATTGGAACAATATGGCACAAGCGTATAGAATGACACCTTTTGATATTTTTCTCTGTTACGTGAAAGAACTCTAGCAAAATTGCGAATGATTAATGTCGCTTTATGAGGTTTTATACAGCGTTCCACCGGCGAAGAATTCGTCTCAGTCGTGGGTCGTGGCAGATGGCGGGTGTCGCGAGCAGACATTATATTTTTTATTTTAAAGATATGTAGATGTGCTTAACTTAAACTTAAAAGGACATTATACATTATCATATTGTGATCATCATAGCATTAATATACAGGGTTAGTTTTCAAAGAGTAGTCAAATTTTAAACACAAGTTCAAATATATAAATAATGATATACCGTTATTGTAGTTTTTGAAAATACGAGCAAATAAGGCTTCTACTTTTATTTGAAACTATCCCAAATTCATGTGATTTATTGACAACAACTGCAGTAGGCTTCTACCACGTATAAATGTATGATCTGTGACTGTTCAAATCGTTCTTGTGTATGGGTGGCAAATATAATATACAAGTGTTTGTAATCGTGATCGGACTAACCAGTTAAAATGTTAAGTTAATAAGTAAATTAAGTCTTGGTGGGGTTCAGAACCTCAGTTGGGGAGGTTCTTACTGTGCACCTCACACGCATGGACCTTAAGGGTACCAGTGCATTACAACTTTGTACCAACATAATAGAGACTTCTTGACGACGATGACTACGTGGCACAGTGGTTTGATCTTTAGTTGTGACGCCGAGGGCCGCGGATTCGAAGCCCGCACGGAACAAGTATATGTATGATCTACAAATAATTATTCTAGGTCTGGATGGGTGTCCTTGTGAAATTTAGGTTTTTTTATAAATGAGAGAAGTGACAAACTTTGAGTCTACCTGGTGGTAAGTGGCAAGTGCAGCCGATGGACACCTGCCACCAACTTTAATCATAGAAAGCTACAGATGCGTTGTCCTCTCTGAGGACTGAGATAAATGCTTCACAGAAATGTGAATATAAGTACTTAAACTGCCTCCATTACGCTGGAGAAAATCCTAGTGTTTTAAAAATAATTAGATGTCCTTAAAAATAACTTTAAAATAAAGTAACTACGTAAAAAAAAGAATTAAAAAGGGATTATTTTCAGAAAGGTCACTTCAAAATTACACCCTCATTATTTACAAAAGTACTTTAATCTCTAAAAATAACTAATTGTGTAAGCAGATATTTTAATGAGACTGTCTCTAAGTCTGCGTCATCCTTCGCTTGTCTCGCAAAACTTATATTGCCATCTCAATTTTTTATGAAGTCTCAGCTAACAAGATGGCGAGTGTCCTTCGCTGTTGTTATTTTGGGGTGGGTTCAAATTATTATATCTGTTTAGAAATGGCGGCTTATAGCAATGCACATGCGTTCAAATTGTTACAGGGTCGTTCTACTCGTATACGTCCACCAGACTGTTTTATTTCATGCATCGTTTGAATTGAATTTGTTAAAGAGTAATATTGCATGCATAATTTAATTATCATTAATTTCAATATTTTGAAGTACACACGAATAATTTTAATAAATTTTTATGTTTTAATTATATTATCACAACCCCATGTCATCCCATGTAGGGTTACCAGATCCCACAATGAGTTTTCCTGGCAATATACATGACTTTTCAATAAATTTCTGATGAAATGAAATTGACGCAGAGGCAGCAAATAGTTCGAGAGCTGATGGACATTTTTGGGTAGGTATTTGAAAAGTTTTCAGCGCGCCTCAAATACCTACCCGAAAATGTCTTTTTTATAGGATAGGCTGACAATATATTAAAATTTTAACAAAATATTTTAATTGAAAATTCCTGATAATTTCAAATTTTTCCTGTTTCCCTGAGAGCTAATATTCCGGACATGTCATGAAAATTCCTGTCATCTGGTAACCCTAATCCCGTGGGTGTCTTAAGAGCCCGACTGAGATAAAGAAATCAGAATATAGGCAGCAGCGTCTTCTTACTAACAACTAATAATAACAAACTGCGGTTGCCAAGCCGTGCCAAGCGTGGCAACAGCAAATATCCCCCCTATGAGACAATCTATGGGGAGGCCTATGTTCACCAGTGGACTTTAATAGACAGTAACGGTAACGGTAACGGTAACACAATGTATATTGTTTTTGTAACAAATTACTATGGATATGACTATATGACTGTCTCGTTGGTGTAATGGTCGTCTGTACGCGAGTGCATTTCATTTCATTCGTTCATTTATACTGTAGTTATTAAAATTTTAGCCGATATAAAAAAATGGGGAGGTACTCAATTAGACTGTATTTTTTATGTGTTACCTCAGAACTTCTTTCTAGGTAATTGTTTAGGGGGGTGGGGGGTGAAAACGACATCGCCCGAAACAATATTTCAAAAAGAAAATGTAGATAATGGCTTCCAAGACTTGCAACTCCTTCTTCTTATTCGAACTTCCTATCACACGTTACGGCGATACGAAGCGAGCGGTATGACATTTACTTACGTGGTAGAGACATGCTGTAGCTATATTAATAGTATAGTTGTGGCACGAATGGGTCGGCCCGATCGGGGAAGGACCACGCTCTCACAGAATACCAGCGTAAAATAGCAACTTAATGCTTCTGTGTTTCGTATGGTGAGTGTAGAGAACCGGAGACCCATTTGACTAGAAAAGAGGCATTCTATCTCAGTCCTCACGGCTGACAACGCATCTGCATTTTAATTCTCAAACGATGATAGATGTCTATGGCCTATAGCAACCACTTACCATCAGGTGGATTGTGTGCTCGTTTGTCACCCTTATTCTATAAAAATATATAGTATTAGTATATATTAGTATTTGAAAATACCTACTCGAACCGCGTATTGGCACTTCGCAATCTTCTTAAAAGTGTGTGTTGATTTTCTAAATAAATAAATTAAAAAAAATTATTAAGTGGCGAAGCTTGCGAAGTCACTTATTGATTTCACGATGTCTGTCCGTCTGTCCGTCTTTCCCACGATTATCTCGAGAACGGTTTCGAATTTTCAAATTCTGTTTTCAGCAATCGATTACTGATCACCCAGGCATCTGAACCTCCTATTTTGAAACTGATTGCTCAACGGCAACCGTTAGAAACCGCTACAAAGCTGATTGCTTCGCCACTTTACTATGCTGTTAGCTTACTAGGTTTATTATTCTTGAACATAAATGTTTTCCATCTTTATTACATATTGTCTTATTAATTATCTGTTGACTGTTTCTAGAGTCTTCTATACAAGTGAGTGTATTAAAAGATCTGTTCATTTCATTTGTTTTCGAAAAGCTTTTCTCTACACTTAAGCTGCTTAGTCGATATTACAGAGAATGTCTTGGCTCTACTAGTAACTGAACGCGATTTTTACGTAAAATGTTATAACACGGAGTGGTGCCACTAACAGCGGATTCAAGTAAAACTTATTTTACGGATTTTATCGCGCTTAATTTTAAATTTTTTAATACCTGACGTTTGGAAACTTTACACTCATGGTCACGGTGGGGGTGGGGGGGGGGGATCGAGATGTATTTTAGTTAAATTTTTAATTGAACGTATTTTATTAGCGTTTTTCGACTATTAAAGGAATATCATAAAATGAGGTGACAGGGAAACAAACCATGGCTTGATTCCTCTCATGAGATGTACAGCAGCGTATTCTAAATAACAACTTAAAAAAACTGCAGTGCCAACCCGCCTGCCAAGCGTGACAACTTTGGAAAACTTCTTTTATGCGGCAATCTAAGAGAGAGTCCCATGTCGAGCAGTAAGTAGGCTTTGATAGGTTGTTATAATGGTGATGGTGATGATGTTGAAGCTGTTTACAAATTTGTAAGGTTTTTTGTTTGAGCATCAGTGAATAGATTTCTCCTAAGGTAGCACCTGCGTATGATTCCGTTGTTCCACTTTCAACAGAATATTATAAAATGAGGCTCGATGATAAAAGTTATAAAAATATAGATTGCGATTCATCTATTTTGTACATATAAATAAAATTGAAGGCCTGTATGTAATATCGAAATAACAGCCTTTTATCGAATTGTAGGGGCTTTCTATTTGTGTGCCATTTAGACATTTATAATAATTTTTAAAATTTGGTCTGCCTGTCTGTCTGTCCGGGTTAATCTTGTTAATTGCTGAACTGATTATAATGAAACTTCACGAACCAACAGAGAACAATACTGATAGATTACTTTTAGTACTTTAGGATTAGGATTTTATCAGAAAATTTGGAGATTTTTTGTGAAATCGAAAAATTGATGGTCCTTGATATTATCATCAAAAACGTAAATTATATTAAGAAATACCAACCGGGCGAAGCCGGGGCGGATCTCTAGTATTAAATAAAACAAATCAAAGCTTTATCTAATTCCGTGTAGCTTGGCGGCGGAGCTGTGATATTACGAGACCGTTATCTTTGTTACGGTCCATTCATCTCGTTTCGGCCGCTGTAGATTAGCGCGGTTCTCTCGACGCTATTGCAGCCAGCTTAGACAATGTTTCATTGAGGAATGAAGGCATTTTCGCCTGTGCGGCTTTCTTTTATAGTACGATTTTTTTGTTATCTTTATGGTCGCATTATTTTTCATTTTATTAAGGGGACTTACAAGAGCTAAGTGACCTCGAAAGACGCACGCATTTACACAATTATGTATAGGAAAAGGCCTCGGCTGGTACTGTCGGTATACAGGTGCTTACGCACACATGCGTACGTATTATGTTTAGAAATAAGAATATGCGATTTAAAAAAAATCTATTGATTGGACTAAAAAATTAAAACACTATTACGTTAATATGTTACTTGTAGAATAATCTGACAAAAAGTCGAAATGATTGCATGTATATTAATATGGTTTTTAATAGTTAAAAGTAATTTTAAAGGTATCTTAGTGATTTTTTTTTATCGTATCAAATAAGTAGTATCATGTTTTCAACACACTACCTAACTAGCATATATTCTGAAAAATATCATATATTTTTCTGATTTTATTTACTGCAATGTCTTCCTGAACGAGTTTTGGTCACAGCGACGATCAACGGATATTAATCAACTGCGCAGGTCAGGATTACATTGTCCAAATCTATTCGCAAGCACAGGTGCACTCTCTTATTCCCTCACTCTCATAGTCCTATGGGACGGTTATTCGACCCGACCGGAGAGAGATAAGGCGCAGGACCAACGTCTTAACGCGCTTTCCGAGGCACGGGGGTGAGACACCGCCAACTTCCTCACTCCAAGCTACAGAGAATTTCTTGATAGTAACTGATTTTTGCCCGAGCCGGGATTTGAATCTGCGACCGCACGATCGGTGTATGATCGTTCACGACCACTAGACCGATGCGGCAGTCAAACTCGATACTTCTACTCGTATACGTGGTAGAGCAACGTCGCAGCTATATTAAAGTATGACACAATGCACTGGTCAAGTTTCTGGACTGAGAACGCATTGGTGACGTGGTCTGCGAATACTAATTGTTCTCTTCCTATATCGCTCAGCAGCCATCTTCGGGATCAATATAGACTAACAACGACCCTCCCAAGCCGTATCTGCGCTCCAAACTGTCCCATCTTCGTTCAGCAACTTATTTCATTTTACATTCATTAAATATATTTATTATCACGTTAACATTGAAATAAATAAGTACGTGGTAGCTCAGATGGTTAGCGCTCGCTGTAAGCTTCACAGTACACGAGCAACCCGGGTTCGATCCCCACCGGCACCAATGAAATTGTTAATTGCAATTTTAAGTGCTGATTTGCTCGGCGGTGAAGGAAAACATCGTGAGGAAACCTGCATGTCTGAGAATTAGGAAAAAAAAATATTTCGAAGACATGTGAAGTTCGCCAACACGCATTGGGGCAGCGCGGCGGGCATTTCCTTGCCCTAAAACCCTCTCAGAAATGAGAAGAGGCCTGTGCCCAGCAGTGGGACGTAAATAGGCTGCAACTTTACTTTACTTCATATAAGTACTTACACTACTAAAAGAAACTATAGTAAAAAAACTACAATTAAAAACTTAAATTATCAAAAAATCCTACTCACCGTGGTATCGTGCCAAGAACGCTAGCTGCGTTTCCTCGCTGAATGGCTATACTAAGCCTTTGAGCGGGAAGAGAACCAGCCCTCTTATCACCAGCAGCTTGTGTTGTGGATACAGTTCCTTTAAGGACTTCGCCGCACGTGGACCCCACGGACCGATAGTCTCTACAGAAAATGACTCAAATATGTAGTAATCTCTCAGAAACTCATGTTGATATATTACTCTAAATTATAAATATAAGTCTCTGAGATTTTTTAAAGTATATGGTTGCTTCTTCATAGATAAGTAACATCCGAAGAAACGCCATTTGTTTAGAGCTCCATTGAAGTTCGTAATTTTAAAACTTCTGTAATAATGTATTTTTTATGTAAGTGTGACAAATGAGCGCACAGCGTACCGATGTTATTGCTGTGGCCCATAAACATCTACATCTATCTTCGTTTAAGAATCGGAATGTGGATGCGTTGTCAACCAATCAATCATTCTAATATATTTCATTGGTTCTCCGACTCTGATGATACTTCGTTGATTTTCCGACTTAAACGGCATTTATTATATATGCATACATAAACAATTTGCTTTTAAACGTTAAAAAAAGATATGTATTAAATTTACAACCACCAAAGGCTAAATTGGAGAATACAAGTCTGCTTTTAAACGGAGAGGAGCTGAGTCTTGTTGAATCCACTGTTTTTCTCGGAATTGTAGTCGATACGAAGCTTCATCGGGACTTCATAATATATCTGAGGCCTTACATATTATGTTGAAACAGCTAGATTAGTTTATTTTAGTTATTTCCATAGCATTAATGTCATATTATGGAATCTTGCTATGGGGTAATGCGACTGACATAAGAACAATATGTAACCTAAGTCCGAAGGAACACTTTAGAGAAAATTTTTAAGAAATAAATATATTACCTTTGGCTGCTCAGTATATTTACAAAAATTTAATGTGTATGTACACAAGCACAAGCTGGTTATACCAGTTACTCGACTCCAAATAGTCCTTCATGAGGCAATAAATACGCTTTTACAACAAAGTCCCAGAAAATATGCAGCACCTATCTACAAAAAAGTAAATTTTTTTTACTAAGCAAAATTGTTTCAGTGTGTTATTATACTATTTATACTATTAATGAATACATGATTGATAACTAACCCTAGAAATGCGCTATGACATGCTAGATCTATGCTAGATCGCTACCACACTGTTAAATATAATCTAAATGTTTCCAAAGTAATTGTATAAAATATTATATTGTAAATTAATGTTTAAAAAAAGTCTAGCTGATTTTCTTGCTGGATTCTTCCCAGTACAGAGGTTTTTATGCGAACCAGTGGTAAAACCATGTACGTACGGTTTATGTGGTAAAACCATGCTGCAGCTATATTACTGGTATAATTGTAGTATAGGGGAAGGACCATGCTCTCACAGCATACCAGCGTGAAATAGCAGCATAACACTGCTGTGTTTCGTATGGTGAGTGTAGAGAACCGGAGACCCTTTTTTACTGGAAACGAGGCCATTTTAGTCCTCACGGGTGACAACGCATCTGCATTTTGAATCGTAATCGAGGATAGATGTAGATGTCTATGGGTCACAGCAACAACTTAACATCAGGTGGACTGTGTGCTCGTTTGTGACCCTTATTCTATAAAAATAAAAAAAAACTTAAATGACTTTCAAGTATAATCATAAGTATTCTTGTAATATATATCGAATAAAAAATATGTTTTGGTGGTCCACACTGTGCGATTTACCAGAAGGTTTTTCCTCGCACAACCTCTTTGTGTAATCGGTTACCACCAGCGTTATTTCCGAACCGATACGACTTAGAGACCTTCACGAAAAGAGTACTCTTTTTTAAAGGCAACGCACCTGCAATTCCCCTCGTGTTGCCGTTGTTCGTGGTCCACTATAGTACCATTAGGTGAGCTACATGCTCGTTTGCCCCCTGTTATATACAAAACGTATTAAAATACGTATTAAAATTACGTAGCAGTTATTATACTCAGTACACGCCACAAAAATCCCTTCGTGAATATTTAAAAACATTGTCCATTATAAGATAATATGCAAATGAAATTGTACGTGAACATTCATCACTTTAATATGCTATTTGTATATTGCTCGTTTTATGGTACTTTAGCATATGACTTTATAAAACATTATTTCATTTAACACTTAATATGTCGGTATTACAAAAAAAAAGAAACCGCGTCTTAATATTGTCGTATGTTACGCATAAAATGACATCACACGACTTGTCACGTTCTCGGATTATTGCCGCGCTAAATTATGCCATAAAGATATTCTCATAATGTTGGCGCCATTTCGTTTCACATTACTTAGGTTATTGGAAGCATGTTTGAATGCGTTATTTTATTATGCTAAGATTGTCCGGTTACGTAGGGTTACCAGATGGAAAATTGCCTGACAAATAGTCTGACTTCCATAGGAAAGTTCTGACATTTTATTGCATATATGCACTACGCACTAAATTTCGCATTCCGAACATTCACTACGTTCAACTGAAGTGTACTGCAATTCGTAGTCAAGTAAGTAAAATTATTTGTTGTTCAAGTGAATAAATAGGTAATAATATCGTAATATTACAAAAGAAAAAATATATTTTTTCATTTAAATTCCACGCTATCTACAATTATAGACTAACACATGCAGATGTTCCATTACAAGACTGAATGTAGGTGAAATATGTATATTATGTATTATTTTATTATATTTTTTTATTTTACTTGTTGAGCTGGAATAAACGCATAAAAATTCATTTTATTTTAGCTTCCTACGATGCTTCCTTACAAATAATACATAAGGCGCTACACTCGCCTCCGCTAGCGAACGACGAACGTAACCTTATTATTATGTCACAATAAGGTATTACACCCATTTTCAAAAAGTGTTTTATATGAATCCTAGAGTGATAATGAACCACTATAATTTTTATATATTTTTTTAAAACCGAATAGTGTCCATAAAATTACTTTTAATCTATTGTTTTAAATTTTCGCGTGAAAACGCTAGCCGCCATGCTGTTCAACTCGTGACGTCCCTGCCCTAGAATTTTGCCGATTTTTGCAAAGGAAAAAGATACTTTTGTATGTTTTATAATGAGTTATCATCTATATCATTTTGTGTTGAGTCTGAATGCAAAAATAAGAGCATATGAACGTCGGGGAAGTTATGGAATCAAGTGTCAACTGATTTAAATATGAGAAATACTTGGTTAAAACTAGCATGAAGAGACCCGAAGACATTGTCTACAAAATCTAAACTATACTTCTGTGAAGATCACTTTGATGTAAGTATGACTTATATTTAACTATCGTTTATACAAAACAAAACATCATGACATGATAGGTGCATGACCTATTGCAACTCAAACCTTTGTGGGACATTTTGACAGCCCTTGTAAGTGCAGTGCAGTGTTTTACTTAATTCGTGTTTTCTTTTATTATATGGGAATAATGACATGGTGTGTACACAAAAATATAACAAAAAGTTTTTCTCACCTAAGCTTATATTATAATATCTACTATAACATTAGTGCTAAAAGCGAAGTAATAAAGTCGCTTTGATTTCAATTGTCATAAAGATTATTACATGTTTTAGCTGGAAAATAACATGAAAAATTACACACAATATAAGATTATGGCTTCTGATAAACGAATTTGAATTAAATTCGGATTAAAACTCAACAATCGTAATGATAATTTAAAAAATTTCGAAATAACACAGCTCATTACCTAGTTTTCATAACCAGTGACGTCACGACGGTATCTGATATGGCGGGTAGCGTTTTGCAGATTTGAGGCACGCTTAAAAAAATATTCTTAACATTGAAATATAAAATTTATAATGCATTTTTATAAATATAAATCAATATTTCTCGTTTAATTTTTACAAAAAGTATAAAATACTGTATTATATTTTAATAATATTTTTTTTAAATATTTTAAATGATAACTATATATACTATTATAACTATGTAAAATATAAAAACATACATTTACTATCGAATCTAACAAATATTTGTACAAAAGGCGAGCTTAATGCTATATGGCATTCTCTACCAGCTAACCTTGGGTAGAACAAATATATACATGCAACACATACATAAAATACACACACACACACACACACACACACACACACACACACACACACACACACACAAAATATAAACACACATTTAAATGTATATATCTCAATAAATGTATATACAAATAACTATAAACTTGACTCAACTTTGTAGGCTACGGATATGCTCATATAGTTTTCTTTTGAAAACATTTTTGGCAGGTATTGTTCGCAGGTCAACAGGCAATGAGTTCCAGAGGGTAATGGAAGTAACTGTAAAAGACTGTGACATAAATTCAGAATGGTGGAGAGGAGTAGACAGGAATTAACTGTGTGAAGAACGTAGACTGAGAGAATGAGTGTCACTACGGAACTTCTAGATAAAGGGGTGAGGAAGGATCATTAAGAACAGAGTGGACATCTCTGCGCTGGCGTATAGTCAACCACTTTAACTGAGAGCGAAATTCTGAAACGTGATCATATTTGCACAGGCCAATGATGAATCGGATACAGTTATTATGTAACCTGTCCAACCTGTTTAGCAGCTCCTGAGAAATATTAGGTAGACAAACATCGGCATAGTCAAATAATGGAAGAATTAGAGATTGGACGAGAAGACGTTTAGTTGAAGGAGGCAGAAAGAACTTAAGGCGATAGAAGGAACGAAGTATGCCTGTGACTTTACGACAAACCTCTTACACCTGTGATATCCAACTAAGAGACGGGTCGATAATTAAAACCAGATCCTTGACACTAGTTCTGAAGGGTATAACGCAGCTTTCATAGTAAATGAATGGTAGTTCAGATATGTTGTGACACCAATCGTCGACTACCAATAACGATAGCCTCGCATTTATTAGGATTTACCGTTATACCAAAGCGCTGTGACCAGTGTGATATACGTTGTAAATTACGATAATAGCTGCGATAGCAGAATCAATTTCAGCCAAGAACGCTTGTGAGTATAACTGGAGATCGTCAGCATATAGGTGGTAAGGACATTGAAAGTGGGTAGTTAGAAGATTGATAAACACCTAAAACAAGAGAGGAGAAAGAATGCCGCCTTGCGGTACACCTAGAGACAGATCGCACCAGTCGGAAAAATTCTGACCAGACCGAACAGTCTGCTGGCGACCGCGAAGATAAGAGGAAAACCAGTTCAGTGCTGACGAGGAGAAATTTAGTCGTGAAAGTATTGAGTAAGTCGTGATTGAGACAATTGAAAGCGTTTGAAAAGTCAATAAGGACAAAAACAGTTAAATATGACTTCTCCTAGCCATCTCTAAAGTCTTCTGTAACTTAAAGTAATGCTGTGGTTGTACTGTGTCCCGGGCGGGAGCCAGACTGATATGTACTAAGGAAATTGCATTTTGAAATGAAAGAGGTGACTTGTTTTTAAACCAATGATTCAAGTGCTTTGGAAAGAAACTGCAGTATAGAAATAGGTCTAAAATGGGAAGAAAGCGATGGATTTGGTACTTTAGCAAGTGGCAAGACAAAAGCTTTTAGCCATAACTTGGGGAAAACACTAGTAGAAAGTGAGATATTGATAATGTGAGTGAGAACTGGAGTAATGATATCGAGTATGAGAAGTATCATAGATCTACTCACCTCGCCATAGCCGGTTGCGGAAGATTTTATTGAAGGTATGGCTTTTATAGTATCCTCATCAGTCACTGAACTGAAAGAATTACTCTATAGCAATGGCATGGAATTAAGTTCCTGGAGAGTCGTAATTTTAGTGGAATAATGCAGACGCGGAGCAGAAGAGAAGTGTATGTTCAAGTCATTGAGTGAAATATTTAGAATTAGAGAATTGGAATGTGATTTTCCGAATCCTAGGAAATTAAGAAACTTCCATATGTTTGCAGAAGAGGAGCTTAAAATACTATTGTGGATGTAGCGGCGTTTGGCAGTTCTTACCAGCTGATTGCAACGGTTTCGTGCTCGCTTATAGTGTTGAAAAGTGAGACTATTCCGATACTTTTTAAAAAATGTGAATGTGTGTGCCTATCGAATAAATCGAGAATTTGGGTGTTAAAATTAACAATTTGATAAACTACCGTGGAAAAATAAATAAAACTATTTTTGGTTTTGTATACTCACTCGATCTATCAACGTCGCTGATTCCATCCCTTCCGCGTAAAATATCTACTGTATTTTATTGGAGCATTGAAAAAGCCTACATACAGACATTTCTAAAATCCGACCGCAATCCTGACAAGAGCCTAAAAGTCCTGACATGTCATGACTAATCCTGACATATGGTATCTCTAGATTAGTTCCCAAGCGAAAACAATAATACTAAATATAAAAGGTTATATTTACACATATAAATTAAACATCTCTTCGGTCGATCTTTAAAACTGTATGTCAATGAGGACATCCAATACACGTTAAATTCAAATATCCCTTTGGCACACCGCCAAACATTTAGAAACTTAAAATGTAACCCATGTGAATCATATATCGCATGAACTATCAAATTATAACATAACTCGAGCAGATTAAAATGCAAAATTATAAGTCATCTATGTAGGTACGTTCAACATTTATTTCAACATTTGTTAACATATTTAGGGACATTAAGAAATTATAAAAGTACTCGCGGGCACCTTTAATATAAATCGAACGAAAAGATGGCTTAAAACATTTTACTTTAAATTTTTATGCGTGTCACACACTGCGCAGAATACGATAAGATATCTGTATCAGAGCGCATATCTTTCAATATCACTCTCTATGAAATTCAATGAACTAACACACACAATTCTGTGTAATTAACTTTTTCTATGCTTGATAAAGGTAGTGAACTCTTCAGCCTTCTTTATGACGTCATCATTAGTAAAAGTGTAGAAAGCTAATATTATCTACGGCTTAGAAAACAAAGATAATTAAAATTTATGTTAATAATATGAGCGAAAGCGACTAGCCTATTTAGCATTCTCTCATGATATAAATTGACATCACGAGATGATGCCTCAATTTTTATCATTCACTTACTTTATTCTTTTATTAAATTTAACCATCCCCGCCCAGACAGTTAAGCCCGTTATGTAAAGCTCTCCCCAAATTTCTTATTACACGAGCAAACCGTGTTCGATCCCCGCGGGCGTCTTTGAAATTGTTAATTTTGCAATTTTAAGTGCTAATAGACGAACGCGTGGTATGCGTTCTTCTAAGAAATTAAAAAAATATATATTTCTAGCAACGAACTCTTAACACAGTTTTAGTTTCCGCGAAAAATACACATTTAAATGAAATTAGTTTTTAAGGATTTGATCGCGTATGTTAACTTATTTTATTTTCCTGTCGTTTCGAGTATTAATTTTTGGTCCGATTTACGCAGTATAAACTTGGACTATTGCAATTGTTTGCTTGGGATTGGATTTAATATTATCAATTAAAGGATCCCAAGGTGGTAGCATCCACCCATCTTCTCTATAGAAATTAGGATGTTTTTTTATTTCAATAACCTCGCGAATCATTTTCGAAGGATTCGGTATTCTTTGGCAAGGATTTGTGTTCTATTAAATCTCACGTATAATACAGAGTGTATGTAGCAATGTGTGTTGTTTAATTTTTTAATTCTATTCATACTCTTAGATTATTACGGGTAAGGAGGCATTCTATTTTAGTCCCTAGAGGTGACAACACATAGCAAATATTATGATTACTTATTGATAATAATAGATGCAGTTGTCTGTGAGCTACAGCTTCAATTTGCCATCAGGTGGACTATGTTCTCGACTCGTGATTGCGACTGCTGTTTGAATTCCGGGTCATGTCAAAATCAGTCATTATGTTTTTCTGACAAGAAATCAGTAGCAGCTCGGAGTCAGGAAGTTGGCGGTGTTTCCAGAAAAGCTCGTGAAAAAGTTGATCCAGCATCTGACTTGATTTCATAGTAGATAGATATCGAAGTATCAGAGGCACAATGTTGTTCACCTTTCCCTTTATAAAAAAAAATATTTACTTACTTTATTTAACCCTCCCCTTTTAAACATATTTATCCAAATAACCCACGTTATTGCTTAAAATGTAATACAACAATACTGACTCCATAGGGATTTTCTCTCGAGCAAGTGTGAGAGGGAGTGTTCCAGATATTCTTACATAAACCCCCTCTATTGTGTCAGGCGTTCATAAATAGTTCCTTGGAGAATGAACCCTTTCGCTGTAACAAGGTTTTGCTGTCGCGTAAATTTTGTGACTGCTGCGAGGAAATGAATACGGTTTTGTTTATAAATATTACAAGTATGTGTAGTTTTTCCTTTTATTAATTTTGTTAATTGTGTTTTGTTGATAAGGGTGACAAACGAGCACACTGTTCACCTGATGATAAGTGGTTTCTGTGACCTATAGACATCTACATCTATCCTCAATAAAAAATCTAAATACAGATGCGTTGTCACCCGTGAGGACTAAGATGGAATGCTTCTATTCCAGCAAAAAGGATCTCCGGTTCTCTACACTCACCATACGAAACACAGCAGCTGTTATTCGCTGGTTCAGCTGGCTGGTATTCGGCCATGTGCGAAATATCAAAGACCTATTTTTTAAAGATTTTTTTTTATAGGATCGGGTGACAAACGAGCACACAGTCCACCTGATGGTAAGTGGTTACTGTGACCCATAGACATCTACATCTATCCTCAATAAAGACTCAAGATGCAGATGCGTTGTCACCCGTGAGGACTAAGATGGAATGCCTCTTTGCCAGTAAAAAGGGTCTCCGGTTCTCTACACTCACCATACGAAACACAGCAGCGTTAAGCTGCTATTTTACGCTGGTATTCTGTGAAAGCGTGTTCCCTTCCCCGGTCGAGTTGACCCATTCGTGCTGCAAACTATACTTCTAATATAGCTGCAGCATGGCTCTACCACTTATATCATACATATTTGGACCCAGCTTATCCTTGATGAAAAATGGAAATTTGAGCGAGTAGATATGTCACTTTTTAGTGTAACACAATTGGAATATCTTGTCGACAATAATTCTTTAGGAAACAAAATAATTTTATTATTATTAATATTATTTCCTAAAGAACTCTTTATCCTGTCTTATACTGCAGCGACGACGCCGACTTCAAGGCCTTCTCCTCCGTCTGCAAGGTCTGTGGAATATGGAGGTTGCTCAAATACTTCAGAGCTAGCATCTCGAATTGCAACGATGGATTTGTGAGCTGGGGTGCTATCTTGGTGAAACAAAACAAACTTTACGAGTTTGTTTCGGTTTATAATGATGTAGTCATATTTCGTCCATTGTCATAAACCGAGCCAAAAACGATCAGTATCTTCTTGCAACAGTTCCAAAAGCCTCGGAAAATATGAAATATTCAGTCTGGTTTGTTTGTGCGCGTCGATAAGCTTTTTAACGTGGTAGAGTCACGCTATTTTTTTTTGTTGTTGCACGAATTGGTCGGCTCGACAGTTGAATGACTGGACTATGTGCTCGTTTGTCACACTTATTCTACAAAAAAAAAAGTATTTTTCTACTACTAACCATTAACATACACCGTAAAAATCCTTTTGAAAAATTATCATGTATTTTAAGCACAGACGCGTCCGTGTTGCACAGCATCTAATATTTACATAAATGCAAAATGTTATCACGTGAGAAACGCGATGAGTAGTTTTCACTCGTTTTAACTTCCCCCCCGGGGACTGATCCATGTCTTTATGACGCTGTATAGTGCTTCATAAAGTTGGATCTATGAAAAAGGAGCCAACTTTATCACCGCTATTTTATAATGGTAAGTATGGCCAAGATCTTTTTTGAGGCGATCTAAGGGCCCATGTCAAGCAGTGGGCTTTGATAGTCTGTTATGATGACGTTGATGATAATGAAGTTATTCAAGTTATTAACAAAGTTGTAAGGGCTTAGGGTTCTTGTTTAAGTATAAGTGAATAGATTTCTCTTAAGGTAGGTATGCCAGGACATGATGGTCTTAAAACAAGGGAACTTATACCCACGTAGTATAAAAATATCGTCGGCAAGGAATCCTGACGGAATCCCCCCAATTGTGCTGAGGACGTGTGCTCCGGAGTTGGCACCGGTCCTAACGCGTCTTTTCCGGTACTCCTACTCCCAAGGCGTAGTCCCGAATTCATGGAAGACAGCTTTTGTCCACCCGATCCCTAAAAAAGGCGACCGCTCAGACCCATCCAACTATAGGCTTATCGCGATCACCTCCTTGTTCTCCAAAATAATGGAATCCATTATTAACTGCCAGCTCATCCGGTACCTTGAGGATCACCAGCTGATTAGTGACCGCCAATACGGTTTTCGTCGGGGTCGATCAGCTGGTGATCTTCTGGTCTACCTGACCCATAGATGGGCGGAGGCAGTAGAGTCCAAGGGGGAGGCGTAGGCCGTTAGTCTGGACATTGCGAAGGCCTTCGATCGGGTTTGGCACAAAGCGCTTCTTTCGAAGATCCCTTCCTATGGGCTTCCCGAGAAATTGTGCAATTGGATCACCAGCTTCCTTGCAGATCGGAGCATCAAGGTCGTTGTAGACGGTGCATGCTCTGACTACAAGCCTATTAACGCTGGTGTTCCACAAGGCTGTGTGCTATCACCAACGCTGTTTCTTCTGCATATCAATGATATGTTGCTAACTGGTAACATTCATTGCTATGCGGATGACAGCACTGGTGATGCTCTATACACCGGCCGTGCCAATATTTCTCGGGAAAACGTCGCTGAGTACCGGAACAAACTTGTGTCTGAAGTCGAGTCTTTGCTGAACAAAGTCTCGGATTGGGGGCGACAAAATCTAGTCCAATTTAATCCTCAGAAGACACAAGTTTGCGCGTTTACCGCTAAAAAGAACCTCGCAATGACCTATTAGCCTATTACCATTTATTAAACGTTACTTTAGATCTTAGAACAACTTAACAGAGTAGGTACATATTGAGCTTGAATTAACATAGCCATAGTAAACCAACCATATTAATAAATGTCTAAACATTTAATGAGAAATTCGAAAAATCAACTGACTCCGGGTGGGGTTTGAACCCACGACCTAAGCGATCCAACTGAACTATCTACCGTGTCCCACGGCCACGGGCGTCAGTTTCTTAATAAACGTTTACATTTAGTAAGCTTACATGTGCTAAAACATGGTTAAACATACATATAAAAACAAATTAATGGCAATAACTACACTGTATTTTAAATAACATTATCTCTCTAGAAAGAGAACTTGATGGACCTTCACCATATATGAAATGGAATAAAAGAGTTATACAATATACCATTTATTTAAATAAAAAATAAAATACGATGCAAATTAAATTACTTCACTTTATATTTTATATATTTACTTCATTTTATATTTATTCTTTATACAAAGAATTAATACAAAGTAACCATCTGGCTGACTCATCACTTAACCTATTTCTATGTTTTCTAATTACTAATGATGCTTTAGAAAATAATCTCTCAGCAGGTACTGAAGTTGCAGGTATTAAAAGAAAATCACGGGCCATCTTCGATAAAATCGGATATTTTGTCACATGCGTCCTCCAACAGTCTAAAATGTCTTCCGAGATGACGATTCTGGGTTTACCTAGGTACCCCTCCAACTCCTTAATAACTAAGCCTTGAAGACAAGATCCAGATCCATTTTTACACATTTCAAGTGTTTTAAAAGTGCTATGGTGTCAACCAAATTTATCAAATGTGTGACGACATACGAGTATTCGAGCACTTTGTGTTTTAAAAACACACACTTGCAAAAGTCGAGATTTGCAGTGAACTTACTGAACATGTTTATCTATTAGGTAATAATAATAACAATAATAGTAAGTAATTATTATAAATCCATATAGTTAATTTTATAATAATTACTCACTAGAATAAATTATTATAATACCTACCTATTATCTAATTACAAGATTTCTTGCGAGATCAGGATAATGTATTCGTGTCCATTCTGAGCACCCGGAAACTTATTTTATTCTTTGAAACATGTACTCTGTGGCGGCAATCAAACAGTGTTAAATGTAGTGCGTGAGGCGCAGAGGCGATGATCGTATGCGATATCAATAGTAGCCGCCGGCACGTGTATCTTGACCTTGTACTTTCGAATAGCTGCACAATTTCTTTGACAGGTCAGTATCAGACCTTTACAAGACGCCGCGCACCATCAAAGTGCCGATGGTCAAAACTAGGGATGCACTCTTTCTTCTTTTAATGGATATTTTCATTCGCTATGTATATTTATGGTATTGTTCGTAATGTGCATAAGTCCAATTTTCCAATTTTTTTTTTCATTATATTTTTTGCGTCTCATAGAGTCCCTAAGCGTATACCCGAACTCCTATACTCCCTGAAACGACACTTAGTCCTAACTGCAAGACGCAAGAGTCTCGCAAGCTAAGTCTTGTTCTTGCGCAAATCTTGCACGGTCAGTCTTAGTCTTGGTCTTGCTAAAAAGAGGCGGTCTTGTTCTTGGTCTTGGTCTTGCAAAAATGCAAGAACAAGACCAAGACTGCAAGACCAAGACCGATTTTGGGCAACACTAGGCGCTACACTCGCCTCCGCTAGCGAACGACGAACGTAACCTTATTATTATGTCACAATAAGGTATTACACCCATTTTCAAAAAGTGTTTTATATGAATCCTAGAGTGATAATGAACCACTATAATTTTTATATATTTTTTTAAAACCGAATAGTGTCCATAAAATTACTTTTAATCTATTGTTTTAAATTTTCGCGTGAAAACGCTAGCCGCCATGCTGTTCATCTCGTGACGTCCCTGCCCTAGAATTTTGCCGATTTTTGCAAAGGAAAAAGATACTTTTGTATGTTTTATAATGTGTTATCATCTATATCATTTTGTGTTGAGTCTGAATGCAAAAATACGAGCATATGAACGTCGGGGAAGTTATGGAATCAAGTGTCAACTGATTTAAATATGAGAAATACTTGGTTAAAACTAGCATGAAGAGACCCGAAGACATTGTCTACAAAATCTAAACTATACTTCTGTGAAGATCACTTTGATGTAAGTATGACTTATATTTAAATATCGTTTATACAAAACAAAACATCATGACATGATAGGTGCATGACCTATTGCAACTCAAACCTTTGTGGGACATTTTGACAGCCCTTGTAAATGCAGTGCAGTGTTTTACTTAATTCGTGTTTTCTTTTATTATATGGGAATAATGTGTGTACACAAAAATATTACAAAAAGTTTTTCTCACCTAAGCTTATATTATAATATCTACTATAACATTAGTGCTAAAAGCGAAGTAATAAAGTCGCTTTGATTTCAATTGTCATAAAGATTATTACATGTTTTAGCTGGAAAATGACATGAAAAATTACACACAATATAAGATTATGGCTTCTGATAAACGAATTTGAATTAAATTCGGATTAAAACTCAACAATCGTAATGATAATTTAAAAAATTTCGAAATAACACAGCTCATTACCTAGTTATCATAACCAGTGACGTCACGACGGTATCTGATATGGCGGGTAGCGTTTTGCAGATTTGAGGCACACTTAAAAAATATTCTTAACATTGAAATATAAAATTTATAATGCATTTTTATAAATATAAATCAATATTTCTCGTTTAATTTTTACAAAAAGTGTAAAATACTCTATTATATTTTAATAATATTTTTTTTAAATATTTTAAATGATAACTATATATACTATTATAACTATGTAAAATATAAAAACATACATTTACTATCGAATCTAACAAATATTTGTACAAAAGGCGAGCTTAATGCTATATGGCATTCTCTACCAGCTAACCTTGGGTAGAACAAATATATACATGCAACACATACCTAAAATACACACACACACACACACACACACACACACACACACACAAACACACACACACACACACACACACACACACACACACACACACACACACATATATATATATATATATATATATATATATATACATATACATATATAAATAAATACACACATTTAAACGTATATATCTCAATAAATGTATATATAAATAACTATAAACTTGACTCAACTTTGTAGGCTACGGATATGCTCATATAGTTTTCTTTTGAAAACATTTTTGGCAGGTATTGTTCGCAGGTCAACAGGCAATGAGTTCCAGAGGGTAATGGAAGTAACTGTGAAAGACTGTGACATAAATTCAGAATGGTGGAGAGGAGTAGACAGGAATTAACTGTGTGAAGAACGTAGATTGAGAGAATGAGTGTCACTACGGAACTTCTAGATAAAGGGGTGAGGAAGGATCATTAAGAACAGAGTGGACATCTCTGCGCTGGCGTATAGTCAACCACTTTAACTGAGAGCGAAATTCTGAAACTATATCATATTTGCACAGGCCAATGATGAATCGGATACAGTTGTTATGTAACCTGTCCAACCTGTTTAGCAGCTCCTGAGAAATATTAGTTAGACAAACATCAGCATAGTCAAATAATGGAAGAATTAGAGATTGGACGAGAAGACGTTTAGTTGAAGGAGGCAGAAAGAACTTAAGGCGATAGAAGGAACGAAGTATGCCTGTGACTTTACGACAAACCTCTTACACCTGTGATGTCCAACTAAGAGACGGGTCGATAATTAAAACCAGATCCTTGACACTAGTTCTGAAGGGTATAACGCAGCTTTCATAGTAAATGAATAGTAGTTCAGATATGTTGTGACACCAATCGTCGACTACCAATAACGATAGCCTCGCATTTATTAGGATTTACCGTTATACCAAAGCGCTGTGACCAGTGTGATATACGTTGTAAATTACGATAATAGCTGTGATAGCAGAATCAATTTCAGCCAAGAACGCTTGTGAGTATAACTGGAGATCGTCAGCATATAAGTGGTAAGAACATTGAAAGTGGGTAGTTAGAAAATTGATAAACACCTTAAACAAGAGAGGAGAAAGAATGCCGCCTTGCGGTACACCTAGAGACAGATCGCACCAGTCGGAAAAATCCTGACCAGACCGAACAGTCTGCTGGCGACCGCGAAGATAAGAGGAAAACCAGTTCAGTGCTGACGAGGAGAAATTTAGTCGTGAAAGTAGTGAGTAAGTCGTGATTGACACAATTGAAAGCGTTTGAAAAGTCAATAAGGACAAAAACAGTTAAATATGACTTCTCCTTGCCATCTCTAAAGTCTTCTGTAACTTAAAGTAATGCTGTGGTTGTACTGTGTCCTGGGCGGAAGCCAGACTGATATGTACTAAGGAAATTGCATTTTGAAATGAAAGAGGTGACTTGTTTTTGTACCAATGATTCAAGTGCTTTGGAAAGAAACTGCAGTATAGAAATAGGTCTAAAATGGGAAGAAAGCGATGGATTTGGTACTTTAGCAAGTGGCAAGACAAAAGCTTTTAGCCATAACTTGGGGAAAACACTAGTAGAAAGTGAGTTATTGATGATGTGAGTGAGAACTGGAGTAATGATATCGAATATGAGAAGTATCATAGATCTACTCACCTCGCCATAGCCGGTTGCGGAAGATTTTATTGAAGGTATGGCTTTTCTAGTATCCTCATCAGTCACTGAGCTGAAGTTGAAAGAATTACTCTATAGCAATGGCATGGAGTTAAGTTCCTGGAGAGTCGTAATTTTACGACGCGGAGCAGAAGAGAAGTGTATGTTCAAGTCATTGAGTGAAATATTTAGAATTAGAGAATTGGAATGTGATTTTCCGAATCCTAGGAAATTAAGAAACTTCCATATGTTTGCAGAAGAGGAGCTTAAAATACTATTGTCGATGTAGCGGCGTTTGGCAGTTCTTACCAGCTGATTGCAACGGTTTCGTGCTCGCTTATAGTGTTGAAAAGTGAGACTATTCCGATACTTTTTAAAAAATGTGAAAAGCTCGATCTCTTCTCACCATTGCTCTACGCACTTCATTAGTTATCCACGGTGCAGGAGGTCAGCGTAACCTGACTGCTCGAATTGGTGCCTATCGAATAAATCGAGAATTTGGGTGTTCAAATTAACAATTTGATAAACTACCGTGGAAAAATAAATAAAACTATTTTTGGTTTTGTATACTCACTCGATCCATCAACGTCGCTGATTCCATCCCTTCAGTGTAAAATATCTACTGTATTTTATTGGAGCATTGAAAAAGCCTACATACAGACATTTCTAAAATCCGACCGCAATCCTGACAAGAGTCTAAAAGTCCTGACATGTCATGACTAATCCTGACATATGGTATCTCTAGATTAGTTCCCAAGCGAAAATAATAATACTAAATATAAAAGGTTATATTTACACATATAAATTAAACATCTCTTCGGTCGATCTTTAAAACTGTACGTCAATGAGGACATCCAATACACGTTAAAGTCAAATATCCCTTTGGCACACCGCCAAACATTTCGAAACTTAAAATGTAACCCATGTGAATCATATATCGCATGAACGATCAAATTATAACATAACTCGAGCAGTTTAAAATGCAAAATTATAAGTCATCTATGTAGGTACGTACAACATTTATTTAAACATTTGTTAACATATTTAGGGACATTAAGAAATTATAAAAGTACTCGCGGGTACCTTTAATATAAATCGAACGAAAATATGGCTTAAACATTTTACTTTAAACTTTTAAGCGTGTCACACACTGCGCAGAATACGATGAGATATCTGTATCAGAGCGCATATCTTTCAATATCACTCTCTATGAAATTCAATGAACTAACACACACAATTCTGTGTAATTAACTTTTTCTATACTTGATAAAGGTAATGAACTCTTCAGCCTTCTTTATGACGTCATCATTAGTAAAAGTGTAGAAAGCTAATATTATCTACGGCTTAGAAAACAAAGATAATTAAAATTTATGTTAATAATATGAGCGAAAGCGACTAGCTTATTTAGCATTCTCTCATGATATAAATTGACATCACGAGATGATGCCTCAATTTTTATCATTCACTTACTTTATTCTTTTATTAAATTTAACCATCCCCGCCCAGACAGTTAAGCCCGTTATGTAAAGCTCTCCCCAAATTTCTTATTACACGAGCAAACCGTGTTCGATCCCCGCGGGCGTCTTTGAAATTGTTAATTTTGCAATTTTAAGTGCTAATAGACGAACGCGTGGTATGCGTTCTTCTAAGAAATTAAAAAAATATATATTTCCAGCAACGAACTCTTAACACAGTTTTAGTTTCCGCGAAAAATACACATTCAAATGAAATTAGTTTTTAAGGATTTGATCGCGTATGTTAATTTATTTTATTTTCCTGACGTTTCGAGTATTAACTTTTGGTCCGATCTACGCAGTATAAACTTATAGTATCTTGGACTATTGCAATTGTTTGCTTGGGTTTGGATTTAATATTATCAATTAAAGGATCCCAAGGTGGTAGCATCCACCCATCTTTTTTATTTCAATAACCTCGCGAATCATTTTCGAAGGATTCGGTGTTCTTTGGCAAGGATTTGTGGTCTATTAAATCTCACGTATAATACAGAGTGTATGGAGCAATGTGTGTTGTTTAATTTTTTTAATTCTATTCATACTCTTAGATTATTACGGGTAAGGAGGCATTCCATTTTAGTCCCCAGAGGTGACAACACATAGCAAATATTATGATTACTTGTTGATAATAATAGATGCAGTTGTCTGTGAGCTACAGCTTCAATTTGCCATCAGGTGGACTATTGTTCTCGACTCGTGATTGCGACTGCTGTTTGAATTCCGGGTCATGTCAAAATCAGTCATTATGTTTCCCTGTCAAGAAATCCTCAGTAGCAGCTCGGAGTCAGGAAGTTGGTGGTGTTTCCAGAAAAGCTCGTGGAATAGTTGATCCTGCACCTGACTTGATTTCATAGTAGATAGATATCGAAGTATCAGAGGCACAATGTTGTTCACCTTTCCCTTTTTAAAAAAAATATTTACTTACTTTATTTAATCCTCCCCTTTTAAACATATTTATCCAAATAACCCACGTTATTGCTTAAAATGTAATACAACGATACTGACTCCACAGGGATTTTCTCTCGAGCAAGTGTGAGAGGGAGTGTTCCAGATATTCTTACATAAACCCCCTCTATTGTGTCAGGCGTTCATAAATAGTTCCTTGGAGAACGAACCCTTTCGCTGTAACAAGGTTTTGCTGTCGCGTAAATTTTGTGACTACTGCGAGGAAATGAATACGGTTTTGTTTATTATAAATATTACGCGTATGTGTAGTTTTTCCTTTTGTTAATTTTGTTAATTGTGTTTTGTTGATAAGGGTGACAAACGAGCACACTGTTCATCTGATGGTAAGTGTTTCTGTGACCCATAGACATCTACATCTATCCTCAATAAAAAATCTAAATACAGATGCGTTGTCACCCGTGAGGACTAAGATGGAATGCTTCTATTCCAGCAAAAAGGATCTCCGGTTCCTTACACTCACCATACGAAACACAGCAATGTTAAGCTGCTATTTTACGCTGGTATTCTGTGAGAGCGTGTTCCCTTCCCCGGTCGAGTTGACCCATTCGTGCTGCAAACTATACTTCTAATATAGCTGCAGCATGGCTCTACCACTTATATCATACATATTTGGACCCAGCTTATCCTTGATGAAAAATGGAAATTTGAGCGAGTAGATATGTCACTTTTTAGTGTAACACAATTGGAATGTCTTGTCCATAATAATTCTTTAGGAAACAAAATAATTTTATTATTATTAATATTATTTCCTAAAGAACTCTTTATCCTGTCTTATACTGCAGCGACGACGCCGACTTCAAGGCCTTCTCCTCCGTCTGCAAGGTCTGTGGAATATGGAGGTTGCTCAAATACTTCAGAGCTAGCATCTCGAATTGCAACGATGGACTTGTGAGCTGGGGTGCTATCTTGGTGAAACAAAACAAACTTTACGAGTTTGTTCCGGTTTATAATGATGTAGTCATATTTCGTCCATTGTCATAAAGCGAGCCAAAACCGATCAGTATCTTCTTGCACCAAAAGCCTCGGGAAATATGAAATATTCAGTCTGGTTTGTTTGTGCGCGTCGGTAAGCTTTTTAACGTGGTAGAGTCACGCTATTTTTTTGTTGTTGTTGCACGAATTGGTCGGCTCGACAGTTGAATGACTGGACTATGTGCTCGTTTGTCACACTTATTCTACAAAAAAAAAAGGATTTTTCTACTACTAACCATTAACATACACCGTAAAAAATCATTTTGAAAAATTATCATGTATTTTAAGCACAGACGCGTCCGTGTTGCACAGCATCTAATATTTACATAAATGCAAAATGTTATCACGTGAGAAACGCGATGAGTAGTTTTCACTCGTTTTAACTTCCCCCCCGGGGACTGATCTATATCTTTATGACGCTGTATAGTGCTTCATAAAGTTGGATCTATGAAAAAGGAGCCAACTTTAACACCGCTATTTTATAATGATAAGTATGGCGAAAATCTTTTATGAGGCGATCTAAGGGCCCATGTCAAGCAGTGGGCTTTGATAGTCTGTTATGATGACGTCGATGATAATGAAGTTATTCAAGTTATTAACAAAGTTGTAAGGGCTTAGGATTCTTGTTTAAGTATAAGTGAATAGATTTCTCTTAAGGTAGGTATGCCAGGACATGATGGTCCTAAAACAAGGGAACTTATACCCACGTAGTATAAAAATATCGTCGGCAAGGTTTTGCATGCGTAAGAGAGTGAGACAAAATTAAAATTGATCTTTATAAAGTATTTTAACAGGTTTTTTTCAAAATTTACACGTTATAAATACTGTAAGTATTATTTGTTTTTTGAGAACATTGTCCGTATTCAGCGGGCTTCAAAAGAGTACACATTCACTATCATAGAATAACATGGACAAATTTAACCTTATCCGGAACTAAAGATCTGCCTTGGCGTCTGTGTAGGGTCTATTAATGTGGCATTATTTAAATCAAAGATAATCAAAGACCATTTATTTTATCAATTTTTAGTTTTTTTAAATCTCCAAGTTTCTTGAATAAAATATAACATAGTTCACCCATGGCATTGCCCTCTATCTATTCTTGAAGTTTTGCATATATTTATTATATAGTTATGTATATAATCGGTTCAGAGATTTCAAAGATTAGCCCGTACAGACGGACAGACAGACAAAAATAAAAAATATGGTAATTCATGTATTATTAGCACGCAAATAATCCCTTCAGCAAAGATGTTTTATAGGAAGGGCAAAGATGTTTTATAGGTAGATCTTTGCCCTTCAGTTCAATATAACTTCAATTTTATTTATATGTACAAATTATTAAGTACCTACTCAGGTACTGAAGAAAAAATAAATAAAAAAAGATAAGAGTTTAGGGGCTACATACATGAAAGTAGACACACGTTATTCTAAATTGTACCATAAAATTTAAATGCGAAACGTCTCAGGTAAAAGTCTGTAATATCCGTCAGGTAACATCAAGGAAAAGGTAAAAGCAGCAAAATTAGTGAATATATTATTCTGTTCACGAAAAACGTCCCGAAACAAAAAGAGGCCATTACAAATTCAGTTTAAATATGAAGTGGTTTAGCGTTTCCACTTTCATCCTTCGCGGATTTCATTTAAGCCGCTCCATGTTCAAGAGTTAACTTTTGTACAGTTTCACCTCTCTCTCTCTCTCTCTCGCTCTCTCAGGTTGCTTTCATAGTTCTCTTAAGTAAATGTGTTTTATTAAAAATAAAAAGGTGTTGTTTCTGGGGTATGTTAAATGATTTCATCATCATCATTATCATTACATCCCTTCACAAGTCCACTGCTGAACAAAGGCCTCCCTCAAGATTTCCTCATAGATCCTTCCTATTTGTCGTAGTTCCCAAACTTAGTCTGGCAACCGCAGTTTCTTTTATTATTTTGTATTATTATACGGAAGATGTTGCTGGAAGATGGTGCTGGGCATCTTGTGTTTAATTTTCCCTCTGCTGCCTCTTACGATACTCACGGGATGATATGAGAGAGTGGCTATTCTTACACCGCCAATACATGGTTTCAAATTAATTTTATTCAATTTTTTTTTATAGAACAGTGTGACAAACGAGCACATATTTTAGGCTTGCTTAGGCTGTCTTACAGCTCTTGAGAAATCTACACTGCTTTACAAAGATGACCTCAGAGAAGAACCAACAAAAACTTGGATCTTTTTTAGATGCCATTGATTAATAAAAATTATAATATTATTTTTAAATTATTTAGAATTTTTATCTTAAGCCTCTCACAGACTCTTTTGATGATTTTTTTTTCCACCGACATTTTATATTGGTCGCACAATTTTATAAATTTATTACACACTGAGCGTGGAGAAACAATTTACGCTATTTGATACGTAATTGTCTTCCACTCTCTATTACTTTCTATAAACTTTAGTGGCACGTAAAGCATATACAAAATCAACAACAATAAAAACTAATAGCAGTTGCAACTGCGTACTACAATTAACATAGTAACAATATAGAAATTTTACATCGGTGATTAACAATAGATACATAATAACCGACGTTTATTTTTATTATTATACTATCGATCCGCCCGGCTTTGCACGGGTGATTTCTGTATATCGACAATAACCTACACAAACGCAAGCAAAAAAAATTCATCACAATCGTTCGAGCCGTTTTCGAGTTTAAGCAAGACTAACGGACAGCAATTGATTTTCATATATATAGATTAATTAGGCACACAAACATATGAAGACAATACATAAGCATAACACAACTAGAGTAACAAATATTATTATAGACAATTAGCTGGTACCCGGCGCGTTGCAGCCGCAGAAGAAATAATTTTGGTAATATCGTTTTAAATTTGGAAGAGTTATATTATTAGGAATGACAATGCATTCATTGATGTTGAATGATATATAACTTACAAATGTGTCGGTACTATACGCGCGCCACCTACTGTAAGTTAATTGTACTATGCCCATAACAACCCATACGTACTACAACCAAAATATAGCTGGCCTGGCTCTACCTAGTATAGGATAATAATAAACACGATTTGTTAGAAATTTGGGGATCTATGAAAACCTTATTTAACACTTTCATTTGAAGTCAGATGTTCTGTGGGCAAGAAGACAACTACAGCCACTACCACCAAGCCCCAACGATACTAACGTCACTCAATTGTTTTGCCTTCCCGGAACGCCTCCACTAACCCTTAAGTTTATGGTATGATATTAAAGTTCAAATTGACTTTTAAGTATTATTACGAATCTTTTGTATGGGAATATAGAAAAGTGTTATTTTTAGACTTTTTGAGGCAATTTTTTAAATTTTTCTCTCCGTAAGAACCATTTTCGTACTTCAAGGAATATTATAAAAAAAGAATTAGCGAAATCGGTTCAGCTGCTCTCGAGATTTGCGCTTAGCAACACATTCAGCGATTCATTTTTATATTATAGATAATCCAATTAGAATGTGCAAAACAAAACAAAATATGACAAACAAGTATTGAAAGTAATAATACAGAATATGAGTGTAGAGAAAAAAGAAACATATTTTAATGATATTCATGAAATTCAAGTTTAAGTCGTTATGCTGGAAGGAATGTTCACGGATGTGAGGTGCGTATGCAGTTGCTAGGCAGGTCAAATGTTTTCTATAACGAGTGGAATAGGAGTAAGTGTTCCCGCTCGACTGCTGTTTATATTATATTTGCCTTTCTAAATAATTATATAAAGTCTTTGACCCAGTGTAGCACCTGCAACACGCACATGAAGTAAACCTTCCGTTTAGTACATTTGTTTGATACGAGTTTAGTTATTCTATTTCACGATGAAGGTTTGACTTTGGTTGTTGTCAGCCGTGCACATACACATTGTGTTAGTGTGCGTAGGCCTCGTGTCTCGGGAGCGTTACTCCCGAGCGCCCGCACCCTTTTTGTTTTTAAAGCGTTATTTAACGCCAGCATCTTTCTACCTTTTAATGAAACAAGTTCGAACCTTGTGTTTATAAGTAGACATTTCTTTTTATTCCGTCCAGTGCCTATTCGATCACCAAAGAACTTGAATCCTGGACCTGTGCTACGTTGACCGTTAACCTATAATCACTGTAAAGGTCTGTAGGTACATGTCACGCGTGCCATTTTAATTCCCGGCCCGCCTGAAATGCACGACGTGACAAGACGAATACCGATAACGTTTTTTTTGACGTTTGTCCTACCGTTCGCGCTCGGGTTTAATTTTTTTTAAAGCTCCGACGTGACTTAAATGCTACGATGAGCTATGTCATTTTTGACAGCATTTTATTAAGATCTTTTTTGATAGGGGCTTCTATGTATTTTATAATAATTAAAAAAATGTTTTGTAGGAGGGAAAATAACATTTAAAAATTTGGGTTATTTATCGTTACAGGGGCATGTCGAAGTTGCACTTTGTTCAGCCTAATGTTTAATAGACGGATTGCCTAGTAGCCAAAATATAATAAAAAAATTAAAACCCTAATTTTAAGGAGAGATGGTAATGGGTTTGCTGTATGATAATGCTGCACCATAGATAAAGGAGGCTGTTGTAGTAGCATTACCAATTATTTATGACGCTGTTGCACAACACATAACGTCTTTAATTTATAGTAATTTCAATATTAATAAGCCACAATCGACATCGATATATTTCTGATAACAACTCAAAATAATAAAAAAAATGTCGGTTACCAATCCGATTGCTAAGAGAGAGAACTATGGCAAATATTCCTTCCATGAAGCAATTTATGGAAAAAACCTATGTTCAGCAGTGGACTATTGATAGGCTGTAATTAATGGAACCATGGATAATATCTTGAGGAAGGAAAGAAGAAAACGAGTAATACTTTCGTAATCGATTTATTGGAAGTTAAACCCGATATCTATAAGAGAAACACATATAAATAAAATATTTCAAACGAATGCTTAGTTGTGTTTACAGTTATTTTCCCCTGTGTAATAAGAATCATGAGTTAATTTAGCAGAAATATACCAGCTGAATTTAAATAGATTTCACAGTGACCTATTCATAATATATTTTAAATTACCTCGATAGTGTGAAATTCCGCATTATTTGTCTACGGTTTTGTTGTAAGATGTTAGATAAGGCTTTTTAACGTTCAAGCAAAGTCTTTAATCTAACCAAGTCATAGACTAAATGAATTTATCGACAACGTTTTTTGTGTCGCATATGGCACATCAGTAGAGGTGTCCTTGGAATGGAAAAACGGAAACACTCTCGTAAAAAGAAGAAGGTGAGAATAATATAGCTATCTTACTTTGTACCACGTTAAGGTCATGTGTACCTATAAAGAGTTCTACAAGATTTATTTCTTATTTTAGGATTTCCTCTATGCCAGTTATTAAACTGAGGCTAAAATTCCATTATATTAATTGTCCAATCCACTTTTCCGTAATATCTGTACATAATCAATACTAATCTATACTTAATATAATAAAGCGGAAGAGATTTTTTTGTTTGTTTAAATACGCTAATCTTTGGAACTACCAATTCGATTTTAATTTTTTTTATTGGATATAGTAGTAAGATTTAAAAAAAAAGATTCATGCAGAATAGTAAAGCCTATCTAGCATTAGGTTACACTATCAGCTAGCCTTAAATATTGATTTTTGTTAAGCAAATCGAATGAAAAAGCGCTCATGAATTGCTTTATATGCGTGCGCTGCGTTGGCGTAATGGTTAGTGATACGTAAATACAATGTTCTAAAAAAAATAAAAGGGGTGAGGGGTGGTAATCTCTCTAGCTCTGCCCAGGACGACAGCATCATGCTATACCACTGAATGTAAAATATAACATTTTCAGATTTAATTAACCTAAGGATTAATTTGTATTGCTATTTTAATTGCTTTTGGCCTTATATTTGAACGAAACAATAAAATTAATTGGAATTTTCTCTTGTTTCAGGTAAGGCGTGAGCTGTTATTAATTTGTAGGCGGCATTGATGTTATTTTTACATTGGTAAGTAGAATGGCTCTCTCGTCGCTCGTCGTTTTCATGGGCTTTGTAAATTGTTATTAGTTGACCGCTTTGAAATCATGTTTTAAATTTTACTAGATGTAATCTGGCTGGTTGGCTAAATGAAAAAAAAAAAACTTATATCTTAAGACAGTTATTTAAAAACCCGACGGCGTAAAAGTTTTACTTAAAAGAGAAACATTTTGTATCGTATGCCACTTCTACAACTAAGAAAAATTTAACGACACGCCATAATTATGTTAAAGTCTATTATGCCGTTTAGGCTACTTACCATGCCACAAAAATAGATACATACATATACAGATGTACTCTCGAATAACATTACTATCCTTCTGGGGCAGTCGGGTAAAAAGTATTAACGTCCGAAAGTCGCCATCTGGGCGGCGCTATTTAATTTTTTTATTAAAGAGGTGAAATATTTAACATATCCCATGGCGGGGAAGTGAAATTGTTAGAAAAGTGTAAAATTTACACTTTTCTAACAATTAACATTATTATTTAATTAATTAATATTTAATATTAATGTTTCTTTCTGAAATGTTGTATATTCGATTAATTAATTTAGAACTGAATTGACCAAACTACGTGTAACCCAAAACTACATTAAAAAAAAGATAAAAATGTTAAAAAAATCCTTTGACATTGCTTTGTGCTACCTTTTTATTCTTAATCGAGGATAGACGTAGATTTCTATGGGCTACAGCTTCACTTACCGTCATCAGCACTGCGTGCTCGTTTGTCATCCGTATTCTATAAAAAAATCTTTATTTAAAGTATACCTGTTTATACAATGCTAATCTTTGTTTATTTATCTAAGTTAATGAGATTGTGTGTAAGTTGCGTGTTTGTTTGTGTTCAACAAACGTAAAAGCGGACTTTGTGTTTGTCTGAATACAAAACTTTGTGTGGAACAATAATTTTGTATGCTCTCTGTTTGAACGTTGGCGCCTTTTAATGAATTAAACGGTTGGATGTCACTTTAGGGTAATGTGAGAGATTTGAAAGATAAAATGATTTAAATGTGTATAATATGTATGTAATATTTAAATGTGTATCAAATTATAAAACTGCGAGCTAGGAGCAGACTTGTTTCGAGGTCTGTTACCGGTTTATATACTATTTAGGGATAATTTTTTTAAAAGATTTTTTGAAAAAAGAGACAGTACTCAATTCGACTGTATGTTTTTTTTATGTGTGTTACCTCATAACTTTTTACTGGGTGAACCGATTTCGATAATTCTTTTTTTATTTGAAAGCTGGTACTTATCGTGTGGTCCCATATGAATTTGATCAAGGTAATACCAATAGTTTTTGAGTTATTCTTAATAACTTATATTAAAGTCGGCTGTACAAACTTTTAAATTTTAAATTATATATATATAATTATGTGTATATTTATGTATGTGTTGAATGTATGTATTTGAACTGAATTTATATCATGACAACTTAACTGCCCAAACTCACTCTCTGTGCTACCCAAGGTTAGCTGGTAGAGAATGCCATATAGCATTAAGCTCACCTTTTGTACAAATATTTGGTGCAAGAAATAATAAATAAATAAATAAACCCAGCGCGTTGGTGACGCAGAAGAAATAATTGTAGAAATATTGTTTTAAATTTGGAAGTTATATTGATTCATTAGGAATGATAATACAAAAATTGTGATATACCTTTTAAATAAATTTGTCGGTACGATACGCGAGCCTCCGTAAGTTGTAAAACTGTAAGTTGTTATATGTGTAGAACATTCGCGCAAGTGCAAGCACCAAGCATAAGTTGACAAGTGCAAGCATAGTTTTATGTATGGCATCGCATAATATACGAACAAACAAACAAACTTATTATATATTAGATAGATGTAAATACTTTGATTTTTTGTCGTTCTTCGTTCTGTACTTATAGATGCACGCGAGTAACCTGTTTTTGATCCCCACCGGCACCAATAAAATTGTTATTTGCAATTTTTACGTGCTGACTTACCACGTACTCGGCGGAGTAGTAAAACATCGTGAAGAAACTGGCATGTTTGAGGAATCAAGTGTTATTATTACGTTTACGCGAATACTACACATGGATTAAAACTAATTTTTTCTTTGGTTTTATCGCATTTAATTTTAACGTTTTTAATTCCCGACGTTTCGAACACTTTACAGTCACTGGTTCACTTAAATATTTAAATATTGACAATGCATCTAAGTTTTACCAATCTAATCGCATTTGAAATTCCAATCCAGTTATATGCAAGTCAATAAAACAGTATATAAAATTTTGTAGCTTTTTTATATTTTTTATGAAATGGTAACCGTTATTTCATAAAAAGAAATAGAAATACGGGCACACAGCTTACTTGATGGTAATTAGGTACTGTGACCCATAGACATCTACATCTATCCTGAGTTTGATAGCAACTTGACCGGCGGCGGATTGCTGCTCCTGTATTATTTGTTTAAATAATGGTTTGAAGTGGATTTTTTATGTAAAAGTGATGCGATTTTGTGCATTTAATGTCTGCGCATGTGATGTGAATCTCAAGATAAGGCGTCTGTCTGCTTAGGCGTCTTGAGATACTCTTGCCAATTGTTTGCTGGCTCAAGTTGCGTTAAAATCTTCCAAAAACTACGCGTGACGCATTAAAATATTATGAAGCAGTGTACTATAAAAGATTATTATGATTTAATACTAAGATAAATAAAGACATGGCTTAAAGGAAAGCATTCAAGCCAAAAATCTTACTAAAAAATTACATCTATCCTCGATTAAGAGTCAAAATGCAGATGCGTTGTCAGCTGTGAGGACTAAGCTGGAATGCCTCTTCTCCAGTTAAAAGGATCTCCAGTTCTCTACACTCACCATACGAAACAAAGCAATATTGAGCTGCTATTTTACGCTGGTATTAATATTATATAAGATTTTAATTATCAAACATAAAACACGATAAATAAAGTTGTAATGTTTCATCCAAGAAGTGGATTTTAACAGTTCATACAGTTCATAATTAAAAACTTTGAGGCATAAACTTGGTCCGTACAAAGTTACTTATTAACACCGAAAACAAAACTTTTCTTGGAGAAAACTGAAAAACTTTCATCGTAATTGTAATAGGTCTTCCCACAACCCTTTAGTATTTATGCTCCCCTAGTAACTCGTAAATCCACCTCCTTCTTTTCAACCTCATTTATATTTTACTCGTTTTTTACAAGGCACGGATTTAGTTATCTCGTCCAACTTAACTTTTGTAGTACATGCGAATTTTTATAGATTAGAATATAATAAAATAGTTTATTTTACTCGATATGGCTCACAAGTAATACTTGAAAAGTCATGCTTTTATCACTGATCGGGAAAATGTCTCTGCCCTGGGAAGAACCAGCAAGAAACCCAGAGGAAGCAATTGGATACTGGAGTAGTAACTGTTATTACAAATATAATGCTATTTACAAATATAACTATTGTGTTTATGTATTTATATATAGGGTTATTTTGAAATAACCGCCCAAATTTGCACAGAAGGTTCAGAATAAGTAATATAGGCAAATGGTAATGATAAATTAATTAAAAAAACATCTCAAACATTCTATCCTTTTTATCTTTTAAATTCAAAATGCGTGCTAATGCATTATTTTAACTGATTTTACTGCGCACGCACACATTTGTAAGGGTCGATTGGTAGGCAAAAACGTTGTTGCCTATAAATCACATTCAATTTGGGATAATCTATATATACATATATAAGAGATTTCCACCTATGTACTGACTCATATCGATATCCACAAGGCCTAGAGACTTGAAATTTGGTAGAAATATTCCTTTAATAATTAAAATAAATCACATTTTCAAACTATAGCTCTTATAGGAATAAAACTTGGCCAGAATATTCTTTTTGGCATGTTAAAAATTGTCAGGAACGGATTTTATGTAATTCCACGCACAAAGGGCAGTACGTGGGCCATAAAAATAAAATATATATATATATATATATATATATATATATATATATATATATATATATAAATTGCTGTCTGAAATTTGAAATTGTTGCTGATGAAAATTTTTGTGTGCGTTTGAATGACTTGCTAGATGGTTTAGATTCACAATTGGACCCGGAAGGTGGCGCTGTTTTCGAGACCCAGAAATCACCGCGAAGTCGGAGAGGACCGCTAGTTTTAATCATAAACACTCACGCCTGTCACCCAGAGGGGTAGACAGTGACTATGGACTTCCATTTGGCACGATCCTGACACACATCTCTCGCTTCCTCCACATCCATATACCTACGCATAAAAGTTCGTCGGTTTAAGGTACTCATGATTTGGCCCATTTTCAATATATCGCCAATTTGGTCGATAAACTTTCGCCTAGGGCGTCCCCTCCCGACTCTGCCGTTCACCTCTGCAACACAAATTTGTTTTGTCACTCTTTCCTCATTCATTCTTTCTACATGACCAAACCACCGAAGCATTCCTTTCTTAATCCTGGTCACAAAATCATCTTGCAAACCACACTCTTCTCTTATCACACAATTTCTCACTCTGTCATTCAGATTCATATTTAAATTCATATTCATATTTATTCATTGCCAGTTTTAAATAAATGTAGAATCCTTATTTACTCGTATTTTCAAAAACTGCAATAACGGTAAATCATTATTTATATATTTCAACTTAAGTTTAAAATTTGACAAATCTTTGAAAAATAAGCCTGTATACTTTTTCGTAATTTAATAAAAATAAATTAAATTTTTACCCGTTTATTTCTTTAAATTTAAATATTTTTCCTTCAAAGGAGACAATTTCTTTTTGTATGGAGAATGGGCCCACCACGAATTTCAGAGAATTTTAATGAGATATATATCGATTTATTCCTTATTATCTATAGATTACAAAATTAATATTAGTTTTATCTATCATATTCATCTAATGGAAATTCTGAGAAATTAATTATTGAAATATGAATATCACATAACAATCATATTAAACATATTAAAACAAACTAAAAGCGATGTTCTAGTAGTTTTCACAGATATTATAAGTTAGAATAGTGTGTATAGAATAGAATAGCTTATTAATTAATAGTATTAAAGAAAGTTGTGGGCACATTCAGCAATTATAGGTACTTTAAGATTGATGGAAAATCCTTTTTAACACTTCCTTCACGTAGTGCACAGACAAACAAACGTAGTGTGGGGACCATTTTTTATTGGTATAATACCATTGAATTTCACGAAAATTTCTAGTGGGCCCAAAAACGATTGACTCCTTTGGGTTATAAATTACTTTTCTTAAGTTTTCTCTCCAAAACAATAAAGTAATTTATAAATAATCAGACGTCACTTATTATATTATATTTTTAAGGTTGAGGTACGGCCTCAAAAGGATAAAACGGAACTCTTATAGGATCACTTTGTTGTCCGTCTGTCTGTCAAGACCCTTTTCCTCAGGAAGGCGTGGAGCTGAAATTCATATCAAATACTCAAGTCTACTGACCCTTGAAGCTGTGAAAAAATCAAACTTGTAAGCCAACGCAATCAAAAGATACAGCCGTTTATGCCGCAAATTTTCGACATTCGCAAGGGAATCAAAACCTACAGGGTACTTCCTGTGAACTCAGAATCTTGAAATTTGGTACGAAGCAACGTATTATAGCACAGATAAAGGAAAAATTGCGAAAAACATAAATTTTTAGTTACATCATATAATAAAAATATTTTTAATAATTTTAAACTTATATACCTACGGTTTTTTTCGGAACCCTCGGTGCGCGAGTCCGACTCGCACTTGGCCGGTTTTATTTGATAATCAGCTAATTTCATATATCAGAAAGCTTTGCTAAAGTTTCCGCTATCTCAAGCTCCTTGTTTATCATTATATGCTTCTAATTTATCGACTTAACCGTCCTTATTTGTACAATTCGCCTTATCACCACCGCTCAGCGTCTGTTAGCACGAGAGGGATGGACACTCACGTTTCTATACTAACCTAATCCTTAGTATATATTATGTTTTGTCACGAATGCCTATTATCCTCTATACCTACATATAAATAAAATTGAAGTGTCTCTCTGCAATATCGAAATAATTACATTTTTCGAGCTTAGGGGGGTATTTGCATATCATCTATACAAATAAATAAAATTGAAGTGTCTGTTTTTAATGTCAAAATTACAGCTTTTTACTAAATGCATACGAAAGTATATACGGTACTAATAACAAAAATACAATTTTTAAAGTTTTTGTCTGTCTGTCTGTCTGTCTGTCTGTTTGTTCCAGCTAATCTCCGAAACGGCTGGACCGCTTTTGACTGGATTTTCACTGGTAGATAGCTGATGTCACAAGGAGTAACTAAGGCTACTTTTATTTTAGAAAAAGAAACAGGGTTCCGCGCAAAAAATTAAAACCCCAAATAACACGCGGGCGAAGTCGCGGGGATCAGCTAGTCTGTCAATAAAGTTTTCACAATCGGTTCAGTCATTCCAAAAATTAGCCCAGACAGGCAGAAAGATAGGCAGTGGTAGAGCCACGCGGTAGCTTTTGCTGTCGCACGGATGGGCCGGCTCGAACCGGGGTGTTACCACGACCTCACAGAAAATCGGCGTGAAGTAGAGGTTTACCTCTGCGTTTCGCTTGGTGAGTGCAGGTGGCCGGATGCCCTTTTTACTGGAAATGAGGCATTCCATCTTAGTCCTCAAGGGTGACAACGCATCTACATTTTGATTTGTAATAGAGGATAGATGTAGATGTCTATGGGCCGCAGCAACCACATACCATCAGGTGGACTGTGTGCTCGTTTGTCACCCTTATCTCTCTCGGTTCTCTTTGCGGTTCGTTTATATTTGATACTAGCTGTCCGCCGTGACCTCGCCCGCGTGGTATTTACTACGATTTCGTGGTTTTTTTTTTTGCGCGAAACCCTAATTATTTTTTTAAAACAAACATCAGCTATCTACCATTGAAAGTCACGGTAAAATCGGCCCAGCCGTTTCGGAGATTAGGCGGAACAAACAAACAGGCAGACAGACAGACAGACAAACATTTAAAAAAATGTTTTCTTTTTGTTATTAGTACCGTATATACTTTCATATGCATTTAGTAAAAAGCTGTAATTTTGACATTACAAAGAGACATTTATTTTTATAAATTTTTAGATGTACGGTTTATCTATTATTTATTTACTTTTTATACATATTGTTACCTTTTAAATATTCCGTTACACAAAAAGTATAACATACACGGCCCCTTTGCGCGTCGAACACATTTTGGTAGAGGTGCCATTAGGGTGAACACTCGATAAGTAATAAATCAGAACTCGGATATAACAGTCGTATAATAATAATGTCACATAATCATGATCACACCTGATGGTGAGTGGTGATGTAGCCTAATGTAATAAATGGTGAAGTGTACTGACTTAACAAAAGCCTATTCTCTCTTACCTTGAGGACACCCACATTGTAATCGGATTGAAACATAGATGCTGGCAACTTATTCCACTCTTTTGCTGTACGCATGATGAACGATGTAGCAAACCGTTTGGTTCGAATGCGTGGTAAGTCAACAACGAAGGGGAAACACCCAGAAGAAAGTTATGAGTTAACACATAACTATTTTCTGGGTGTTTCCCACTAAACATATAAAAAAAACATACAGTCGAATTGAGTACTTCCTCCTTTTTGAAGTCGGAAGATGAAACTACATACAATTTGCAAATAAATATTTATTTAAATTTATATTTTATATTTTTTATATTTATTTTCCTGAAGTAAAGTTATTTCTTTACGTTGGAAAACTGATTCTGATAACACACTAACGGGAACCTCAGGATTTTTGTTACTTTTTGTATAGAATATCGACAGTTGTGTGGGTAGGCAAGCCTAAATTTAATTGATTCAATTGTATTTGAGTCGGCGTCCGCGACCTCGCGCGCCTGTCGTCGGGTCGCCCGTGATATCGCATGGTCTGTGTTTGTATTACTCTATATCAAATTACACTTGAGGAGTGTTTGAACTTCATTCCTATAAAATTGACTTACTTTGCTGTTGTTATAGGCAACTTTAGAGGCTTGGTAGAGTAACTGTTCTATTTGAGTCATATAAATATGGGTGAGAATTTCTAATGTTGTTAGATTGGAAAAACTTAGATTCATTGTTAATATTTAAATATTCACGTTTTAATTAGTAACTATTCAAATGGTAGAGCGATGCTCCAGCTATATTAACTGTATAGTTGTAGTACGAATGGGTCGGCTCGACGGGGGAAGGACCACGCTCTCACAGAATACCAGCGAAAAATAGCAGCTTAACGCTGCTGTGTTTCGTATGGTGAGTGTTAGAGAACCGGAGACCCTTTTTACAGGAAAAGAGGCATTCCATCTTATTCCTCACGGGTGGTATCGCATACGAGGATATGATGCCCATAGATGTCTATGGGCAACAGCAACCACTTACCATCAGGTGCTCGTTTGTCACCCTATCCTATATCCTATATAAAAAATAAACTAGCTGATACCCACTCGCTTCGTGGGGCGCACGATAATAATAGACGGTAATAACGTAGGTATAAACTATCAAGATTTTTTTATGGAACTATTTTAAAATCCGTTCTTAGTGAGCGTCTACGTTGTAAAATGAGTAACTATACTACATTTCAATTCAATCAGGTGTATAGATTTAGAGATATCGTGAGAGTCAGTCAGTCAGTGGTAGGTATTTCACTTATATATATATAAGTATATATAAATTGATGAGTACAAGAACCTCTCCTCGTTGCTATGAGTATTGTAAACGTAAACTGTGTCACAAAACGTCAAGAATATAAAACGAGACAAAATACGCGATAAAATGCGTTAAAACTAGTTTCATTTAAATGGTGTAGTGTCCGCGTAAACATAAGAAATCATTACAAAAACTTTTGAAGCCTTCGCTAGCCTTTGATGACTTCGTCGATGATTGCAGCACGAGTGGGTCGCCTTTGCAGAAGGACATAAAACTCTCACAGAGTTTCGGCGTAAATTAGCAGCATAATGTTGCCGATTTTCGTACATAGCAATGCCAGGCGGAATGCTAGGCAAAGAATGAAGGCCTACCACTTAGATTTATTAGAAGGTACGAACCTCGGCTTGAACCACTATTGAATAGGCTTCATGTACAGAGCTGTTCTATATAAAGCCCAGTTCTTAGGAACTTTGTGGCGCGGCCACGGTAAATTGGCCTAAGCAATGTGACCATTTCATAGTAACCGGTGGCAATCTAATTGATTTAGCAACCGTTGAAACTTGAGATTTAAGTGGAAATCCCGCGCTAGATGGGTAGACATTTCGTTGTCGGCAAATGTTACTATAACAAATTTTAAAGTAAACTACAAATTTAGGTCGTATTTAGAGGTCGAGAATTTAGATATGTGTATTATAGATATTAAAAAGTTAAAAATTAATTATCCAAGATCCGCGTAATAAAATCAAATGATGTGTCAATGTGTCTTACCTAGTTTGTAGAGCAACTTCCGTCCTCCATCAATTACGTGCACTATCCTCGTTGCCACTTATCCTGGCATCACTACACTAGGAAAAACACACCACCGTCGATAATATGACACGTATTTCACTTCTAGGCATCCTCAGGTGCAGTAGGTTCTGCGGTGGTTGACCGCTAAGTGGCCGACTTAGCGGTCAGCCACCACAGAGTCTTTCCCAGTGTAATGGTGTTGGGCTTAGTATTGAGGGAGAGCGGAAGGTGCTCTTCAAACTAGAAACTCTACTAATCATTTTATTTTATTACGCGTCATTTTAAACTATTTCTGGTTCTATTCATTATTTACTTTTAATCTTTTTATGAAAATTCTGTGAACTTTTGGGCCGCAAATCCGTAGGCGTTCGCCCACGTAACCACGTCGCCCACAGCTTGCGCCGCTTCTGGTTATTCTTCTGGTTAAGTTGTATGTAATAAAGGTTTTTTATAAAAAATAAATACATTCAGTTGTAGATATCTGTCCTTTTAAAGTTAAAAGTGTTAGTCATATTGATCTAAAAATACAAATACACATCAACAGCATCTAGGAATATTTTATATTTCATCAAGTATCTAAAAGTCTATCCAGAATTTTCTGATATAGTAAATGGAAAAATGATTGGTTATTTTTTTATATATTTATTTTTTATATTTCTTTAATAAAAAATAAAAAACATTTCGTAATTTGTTTGCTTTAAATAAAAATGTTAATATTTTAATCGCCGTAGAAAATTAGTATGATAAAAAAAGTTCATTTCCTCTTATAAAACTATTAATTTTAATTAATATTGAAAAAATCTCATATAATCTAATTATTAATAATCAGTGTTGCCATCTCTTACATTAATTACACATCGACATCTGTTGTTCATACTGTTGGTCCCATGTTCATTGCAAGTATTCGTAATGTTGTTTTTCCGTCGTCAAATTTGGCGGGAAATCTCTTAAAGCCTTTTGTTATAACATGTCCCAGGCATGCTCGATAGGATTTAAGCTGAACGACTGTGCAGGCCAATCTAAAACTTGAATGTCTCGGACACCAGCCGCGCCGTATGGGAAGGAGCATTATCGTGCATGAGTAAAAATTCCTGGCCCATTTGGATTCTGTGTGGGACAATAACAGACTCTACCACCTCCTCGTGGTATTTTTGTGAAGTCATGCTGCACTGGATCCAAATAAGCTGAGTTTATCCGCTAAGATGATTTCCTGCCCACACCGTCTTGGTATGATTGGACCTCCTGAGGGTGCCGTAGATAGCTAACTCTCCCTGGAGTTCTCCAAAAGCGTATTCTGCGTGAATCCTGATTAAACATAAACCGGGACTCATCGGTGAACAGCACCAAAGACCATTGTTCGTTACTCCATTGTAAATGCTCCCGAGCCCACGAAAGCCGTTGACTACGATTACCACGTCACTATGCTGGAGCATGTAGCAGTCTTCGAGCATGAAGATCAACTTCATGCAACCTCCTTCGCATGGTTTGGTCGCTTACCAGCAGCTGGTGGTTCTTCTAGAGCCTTTGTAGTAGTTGCATCGCTGTGATATTGGGTTGTCTTCTGGCGTTCATTTGGAGAAATCGATCATGTCTCTGCGTCTATCTAACCGTGTGTCGTTCAGCCACATCTCCAGTACTGCGATAACATGACCACAACCTTGATATCACGTTTTGGCTGGTGTGTAGGGCCTCAGCAAGGACGCGTTGAATAGCACCATTTTGTAACATGCCCACGGCTCGTAACATTTCATCTCGATTCAAATAACGACGTAACATGACACTTAAAGCTCACACGGCACTTTAAATAAAAAAAAACAATTTAAATTTTTCTTGACGTAACGAATTAATAAAAAATTTGCCGCCGTATTTTGTTTTTTTTTATTTACATTTTGAAATTTTGAAAATAGAATAAAAGAGGTTTCAATCTGTATATAAACTTTTTGTAAAAGATTTTAAACTATAAAGTCGTAAATAATTTAACATTAAGGTACCCTAGATTCTGTTGATGTGTTTATACATATAAGTAAAATTGATGTGTTATTTGCATGCCAAAGACATACGGAAATTTTTTGTCTGTATGTCTGTATGTCCGGATTAATCTTCGGATTGGCTGAACTTTGCTGGCTGGTTTTTGATGATTTTCTTAAATTAGAATAACGCTAAAATTAATAACATTAATATAACTAGTGTAAAATAGAAACAAGTTCTCTGTATGCGGGTTCTTATAAAGAATTTTGCTTCTTAGTTTCTTTACCGCGTGTTTTATCACGTATGTAGATTTTACCGCGCAATACTAAATCACTAGCTTTTGAAATTCCACCGCCGCGATATTTTGTTAAAGCATTCCCGCATTAATCCTGCCGTAACGTTCATTATAAATGTAAATACGACGAAGTGTAACTATTCGGTAGTGTTTTATGCAAATAACGTAAAATTTGGGACGTGGGGGTAGTAGCTGAGGTTAATTCGCGCGGGCCCCCGCTAAGCCCGGGATTAACCTCTCGGCGTTTTCGGCTGCGAATTCAGTGACGTGATGTTTTATTATCTGTGGATTTGGATTTGTCTTTGATATATAACTTGTGAGCAAGGGTACGTTCAACTGCGGGGACAACGAAAAGGTTACGCCGGACTTCTACCGGCTAAAATCCCACAGTGGTCACCATCAGCGTATATGAGGGGTGCCGGGATCTCCGTTCGGAACGCAACCGGGGCCAATCTCTCGCTTTGCTTCATTAAACACGTTCTGGTACAATCCTTACTACTACGCCCAGGTACCCTCGCAGTGCTATCACGAAGTCTCGGGACCACTTCCGAGTCATCGTTCTCCTTGGGGGTTCATCTGCAGTCTCAGAGGCCTCGTTTCTGGTAGGGGAACACCGTTCCGCCCACTCAGCAGCCTGTAATTGAATCATAACGGATTACTAGTCTTGCCGTGTAGTGGCGGTCAAGAATATCCACTAACCCATATCCTCCCGTGGGTGTCGTAAAAGGCGATAAAGGGAAACAGGCAGGAGATGGGCAGCAGCATCTTCTTGATAACAACAACCTAACAATAAAAAAAAAACTGCGGTTGCCAACCCGCTCGCCAAGCGTGGCAACTAAGGCAAATACCCCCCCTATGAATGACAGTAACAAAGAAACGGCCCCCAGTCCCCGGCGGCCCCGCTATTCCTGGCTACGGTGACGACCATGGTAACGGCGGGGCAGGGGGTGCCAAGAATCTCCGGTGGAGGTTCGGTTGCCACCTTAGACGACTCGACCTGGCAACGTACAACGCACGCACCCTGAGGACTGACGAGAAGATCGTGGAGCTGGAAGAAGAGATAGCCAAGTTGCGCTTGCTTATTATAGGATTATCCGAAGTCCGAAGAGAGGGGGAGGACACGGTAATCCTCGAATCCGGCAACTTGCTCTATCACCGGGAGGGCGACCATCTGTCCCAAGGAGGTGTCGGATTTATCGTCCACAAGTCTCTCGTTAACAACGTTATAAAGATCGGGAGTGTGTCGACGAGGGTTGCGTACCTTATACTCAGAATCACCAAACGGTATTCGCTGAAGGTCATACAGGTTTACGCACCAACCTCGGCACATCCCGATGAGGAGGTGGAGGAAATGTATGAGGATATCTCTAGAGCCATGCATTCCTCCAAAACCCAATATACGGTATTAATGGGAGACTTTAATGCAAAACTAGGCACAAAAGAGAACGGTGAGCTGAAAGTAGGGAAATTTGGAATAGGGCAACGGAACCCAAGGGGCCAGCAGCTGGCCGACTTCATGGAGAAAGAGGGACTCTTTATGATGAACTCTTTCTTCCAGAAGCGGCCCCACAGGAAGTGGACCTGGTCGAGCCCCGACGGTTCGACAAAAAATGAGATTGACTTCATTATGACGACCAGACGACAACTGTTCAGTGATGTCTCCGTGATCGCGAGGGTGAAAACTGGTAGCGATCACCGAATGGTTAGAGGCACACTGAACCTAAACGTTAAGTTGGAGAGGTCTCGTCTAATGAAGTCAACGCTCCGTCCCCCTCGTGCTCTAATCCAAAGTCCCGAAACCTTTCAGCTCGAGTTACAAAACCGTTTTCAGTGCCTAGAAGACTGCAATGAAGTGGACGATATGAATGACAAGCTCGTGGAAACTGTCCATGCGGTCGGAGCTAAGTTCTACAAGACCCGCCGCAGAAGAACACAAAAACTCTCCGATCACACTCTTAATCTCATGGCTGTTAGAAGGGAGATGAAGCTACATTCTTCAACAGACTTGACAGCATACAGGCATCTGAACAGACAGATCTCCAAATGCATGCGGCGGGACTTACGCAACTTCAATACAGCTCGTATTGAAGAAGCGATCGAGCGGAACCAAGGCTCCAAAGTCTTTGCCAGAGATCTGTCTGCCAGAAAGAGCCAACTGTCAAAGCTGAAGACAGAATGTGGCAGCATCGTTTCCGGGACACCTGAGATTTTGAGTGAGATTGAGAGGTTCTATGGGCAGTTGTACACGTCATCGTTGGAGCCACACGCAAGTGTGAGTAACGATCCAAGAGCGAGTCTCATCCGACACTATTCCGAAGATACGTCAGTCTGAGCGGAGCTTCTGAAAGCGGGTGGAAAACCGGTACTTGAAGTCCTTCAGAAGCTCTTTAATTCCGTCCTCCATGGTGGCATTACACCGGAGGCGTGGAGCAGAAGTGCGGTGGTCTTGTTCTTCAAGAAAGGTGACAACGCTCTCTTGAAGAACTACAGACCGATTTCCCTTCTGAGCCGCGTCTACGTGCTGTTTTCGAGAGTCATTACGAATCGTCTTGCGCGCAGACTTGACGACTTCCAGCCTCCCGAACAAGCCGGTTTCCGAAAGGGCTTTAGCACCATAGACCACATACATACCCTTCGGTAAATTGTACAGAAGTCCGAAGAGTACAATTTGCCACTATGTCTGGCGTATGTGGACTATGAGAAAGCCTTTGATTCCGTCGAAATTTGGGCGGTGCTGCAGTCCCTTCAGCGGTGCCAAGTTGACTGTCGGTATATCGAAGTGTTGAAGTGCTTGTACAGTAGGGCTACGATGGCTATCCGAGTACAGAACCAGAGTACGAAACCTATCCAATTGCAGAGAGGTGTAAGACAGGGTGACGTCATGTCCCCGAAACTCTTCACCGCTGCATTGGAAGACGTTTTCAAGCTTCTGGACTGGAAAGGATACGGTATCAACATCAATGGCGAGTACATCACTCACCTTCGATTTGCCGACGATATAGTCCTTATGGCAGAATCGCTGGAGGATCTAAGCACTATGCTCAATGACCTCAATAGTGTTTCCCAACGGATAGGTCTTAAGATGAACATGGACAAAACTAAGATCATGTTTAATGTCCATGTCACACCTATGCCGGTAGTTGTTGGGAACACTAAGCTCGAAGTTGTTGACGAGTATGTTTACCTGGGACAAATAGTCCGACTAGGTAAGTCCAACTTCGACCGAGAGGTCAATCGACGGATTCAACTCGGTTGGGCAGCGTTCGGGAAATTACGGCACATCTTCTCGTCAGGTATACCTCAAACCTTGAAAACGAGACTGTACACCCAGTGCGTGTTGCCAGTGATGACATACGGAACTGAGACGTGGTCCTTCACTGCTGGCCGGATGAGGAAGCTCAAGGTCGCTCATATCAGGTGATAAACTTAGGAATGAGGATATCCGCAGTAGAACCAGAGTAACCGACATAGCCCAACGGATTAGTAAGCTGAAGTGGCAATGGGCCGGCCATATAGCTCGAAGAACCGACAACCGATGGGGAAGAAAGGTTCTCGAGTGGCAGCCTCGTACCGGTAGGCGAAGTGTAGGGCGTCCCCCCACGAGATGGAGTGACGACCTGGTAAGACATGCAGGAAGTCGATGGATGCAGGTGGCTCAGGGCCGTGCTTTGTGGCATTCTTTGGGGGAGGCCTATGTTCAGCAGTGGACTTGTGAAGGGCTGTAATGATGATGATGATGAATGGATTACTAGAAAATCGCTACGAGCCTCCAAGCCGTATTCCTGCCCAGCATCACCCACACGACTGCTGGCTTAGCTTAGGAACTAAGTGCCCGTCGAAAATTTTACAGTAAGCGAGCAATTCGGGCTCGATCCCCGCCCGCAACAATGCAATTGTTGATTGTGATTTACCCCGTACTCGGCGGCGAAGGAAATTAACGCAAGAAGAATATTCTGTTCAACTCCGAAACATTTAATATATATATTAGATAATTACGAGCTATCTAGAAGAGCTATACTCGAAGTTTCTCTGCTTAGACATGAGGATATTCGCAGTAGAAGCAGAGTAACAGATATGGTCCAACGGATCAGTAAGCTGAAGTGACAGAAAAACATAATAACTGATTTTGACCCGACCAGGGATACTAACCCGGGACCGCTTAATCAGTAGTCGCGCTTACGAACACAAGACCAACAAATCAACAAAGTAAACACGTTACAAATCTACAGTTAAATTCAATATAATTATTACATGCTTTGAGTAAAAATATGACGAAGCTAAAAGTAAATACATCTAAGGGGAGTATATTTTTTTACATCAAAAGCTTACATTGAGGCGGGGGGAAAAGAGCAAGATCTCATCAGCAGCCATGCGTTCTCTTTGACGCTTTAGAGTTCGTTTGAATTGAAGTACTTGAAGCTAACTCTGCTGATTACACTTCTGTGCGAGTACTGCTTTTGTAATTCTAAAAATTCGGTTATGTAAATTATGAACTTTGCTATGTGCTTTCTAGTTTTAACCAGTAGAATTTTGAAATGTTTTATTTCGGCTGTCGACAGGTTTATCATTTTAATAAATATTTTTAAACGTGGTAGAGCCATGCTGCAGCTATATTAGTAGTATAGTTGTTGCACGAATGGTTCGGCTCTACCGGGGAAGGACCACGCTCTCACAGAATACCAGCGTAAAATAGCAGCTTAACGCTGCTGTGTTTCGTATGGTGAGTGTAGAGAACCGGAGACCCTTTTTACTGGAAATGAGGCATTATATCTTAGTCGTCACGAGCGACAACGCATCTGCATTTAGATTCGTAATCGAGTATACGAGTATACATGTAGTCGCAGCAACTACTTACCATCAGGTGAACTGTGTGCTCTCTTGTCACTCTTATCCTATAAAAAATATTACTTGTTATATCATCCCGGTAAAGTTTAGAGAATTTTAAAATGTTATTTGAATTTACTTTGGAGAGGTTTTTTATTAAATAGTATGCTAATATGCTATGTAATTAGTCATGCTATCCTGGTACAGATGCGAGAACTTCGAAATGTATTATTAAAATTCACTGTAGGAGAAGTTTTTTTAAAATAAATAATAATATTTATGTTATCCTAGTGCAAATGAGAGAGTTTCGAAATGTTTTTGTTTAATCTGGGAGTTGGAATTTGGCTACTGGCTGTTGCTCTTTGTTTTATCGTTTATTTAATGGTTTAAAGAGAGATTTTGGGCCAATTTCTTTACTTATGTGGTTTCGGTACGAAAAAGTGCTGCCTGTCCACGCATGTGAATTATTAGTGAAAACGATGAAACAAGTGTTTTGATGTTGATTTATACACCTCAAGTTATTTTGTTCGCTTAGGCGTATTGAGTTACCGTAGTCATCAACTATCCACTGGAAAGGCTTTCGTCAAAATCCCCCAAAAATATCGCAATGTGATGCATCATCGTAATGTACAGAAGTTAACATAATACTATTATATTGACGGCTCCGTGGCGCTGTGGCTTAGTAATGAGTTACAACATGTTTCAGAAATATGTACAGCATCTTTGAGAAATAAGAAAAAAAATATTTCGGAACATGTGAAAATCGCCGCGGGACACACACGCGTCGGGACAGCGCGGCTTTTCCTTGTCTTAAAACCCTCTCAGAAATGAAGGAAGGCCTGTGCCCATCAGTGAGACGCATATAAGCTGTAATTTTATGACACATCCAGACCGAAAATAATGAATTTATATTTTACAAATTTTTATCCGAACAAAAACAGTTTCACTGTAAAGCATCGCGCCAAGTACACTTTCAACTATATTTACAAAAATAATAATTACATTTTTACAAAAAATTATAAAATAAAATAAAAACCAAGTACATAACCGTTTTATATTCGAAAAAAATTTTGCTGAAAAAAGTAATTATAAAAAAATGGTGTACTTGGTGTGCATGATTAAGAATATCGATCACCCAACTTGACATTGGAAGTCGTTTTTTAATAACTTTTTTGATTTATGCTCGTACTATAAAGTATAATGCACACCAAGTACATCATTTTTTTATTATTACTTTTTTCAAAAAAAATTTTTTTCGAATCTAAAACGGTTATGTACTTGGTTTTATTTTATTTTATAATTTTTGTAAAATGTAATTATTATTTTTGTAACTATAGTTGAAAGTGTACTTGGCGCGATGCTTTACAGTGAAACTGTTTTCGTTTGGATTTCATATCTTTTTGTAAAGTACATAATTTCTTTTTTTTTCCACACCTCATCGCACACCTCATACCGCGATGCGGTTGAGTTTGTGCTTTACTCCAAGAAAATTTAATCAATCTATCTCATATTTTGTACAAATCAATTTTATGTTGCTATTTTAAGAAAACTGAAAAAAATTTTCGTGGGCGTCCAGATTTTTTTACGTGGTCACGATTACTCTCGAAAAATTTAACGTATCGAGACCGGGTTTTATTTAATTTTTTAAGAATTATATTAAATAGGTACTTATTTCATAACAATAGTGATGTTTTTTATATAATAAAGTCTCCATTCGTTATACAGTCAACTTAGGTATAAAACTTTTAACTTTGAATTTCAATGTAACTCTGAATAAAATCTACTAACAATTAAATATTTTTTTACAACTGCACCAGAGTATCCAAGCAGAAAAGTATCGTGTAGACATTCGGTAGGAACAGAAACAGACACTTTTTTATTCAATATAGATTATAAATGATACTTATTGAAAGTTACTCTTTTGTTTTATTACCGCTGGTTTGGAGAAAAACCTCTGTCCTGGGAAGAACCAGCAAGAAACCCAGCAGGATTTTTATTTTTAAATAACATCTTACAATCATGTACACAATTAACTACACAACAAATTAGAAATAGTATGGTAGTGATCACCTCATTCCCAGGGGTTATTGTCATCCATAAATTCCTTACTATTATAATAACCCTTTTTATACAAACTTAGTTTAATAAAGTTTTTGAACTTTGAGCAGGTCAAATTTAGTATATTTAAAAAATTCCAGTTGTTGTAAAAGCGTATACATCGCCCCAAGATTGAATTACTGACTCGATGGAGTAATAGTATGATAACTAAGGCGTAATTTGACTAAGTATAATCTACTAGTTAGTCTGTGGTGTGAACTGTGGAGTTAAACTATGGAGTGTAGAGTAGAAGTAGAACCATCTTATAAGGTGCGAAAGTTGAAAAAGTGTCCAACTATATACTGAAAATACAGGTTCCAAAACCTACCACAATAGCGCTGGCGTCTGAAAAACTACGATATGAATATAGCTGTTGTAGACGGAGTGAAGTCAGCTGAATTCAAATATTTAAAAAATTTCATGACTAGAGTAGTTAGTAAAATGCCAGTATACAAAACACCAGAAGGAAGTTAGCGTAGAACATTATTTTTTTTTAATTAAACTGCATGTCAATTAATTGATCCTTAATTACTCCAGCAGAACCCGAAATTGCTCCACCTTTATTGCTATTAGTTAATTTAGAATTAATTAAAAATACTTAATTATCGCAAATTTAATTTTGCTATTAAACATAAAATATCTATTTTTTTAAATTAAACTGTATGCAACTAATTGCTCCTTAAATGCTTAAATTAAAAAATTTAAGTAAAGACAAGCATTCAAGTCAATAATCTTTAAAAAGATAAAAAATTCCACCGAAATTAATAAAATCTTTTGTGTAATCGGAAAACTGAGCAAGCAAAAATTTGAGATATTGAAAAGTATGAAATAATTGATAGATAGAAATAATTTTTAGTGTTATATGAAAACAATTGATAAACAAAATAATAAATGACTGTATAAAGTGTTGACGTTTCGTTAATAATTAAATATATGAAGTTAAAAATGAGGTTATATACACTGTAGTCTCACGCCTACACGTTTACATACATATACATATGTTGAACGTGTACTCTACAGTGTCTCCGGATTTTCAAATATATATTTATACATGGTAAAGCCATGCTACAGCTATATTGTGGTTGTAGCACGAATGGGTCGGTCTGGGAAGGACCACGCTTTCACAGAATACCAGCGTAAAATAGCTGTTAAATGCCGCTGTGTTTCATATGATGTCTTCTTGCCTACAAGTATGTAGAATAAGTTATGTTTGCAGAAAAAAGACGTAAAAGATTAAATAATTATTTATGAAAAAGAAAAATCCATAGAAATTAAAACGGTTGTTCATGAAAAATATTTAATCTTCAAGAATTTGCTATCATTTGCAGTTAGAATTATGGTAGCTGTAGGTCCTCCTCAAAATTTCGATCATCTGTTGAAATCTAATGTATAATTCTACAAACCAATATGTATTAAACAAATCAATTAATAATAATAACGCTTTAAGTGATTTACTTACATCCAAACCGAGGATTTTTTTTATTGGGAATGAGACATTCCATATTAGTCCTCAGCGGTGACAGTACATCTGCATTTTGATTCTTAACCGAGGATAGATGTAGATGTCTATGGCCCATAGTATCCATTTACCGTTTACCATTTCGGATGGACAGTGTGCTCGTTTGTCACAATTATTCAATAAAAAAAATTCTAGCTTCGGTTGGGCTTCAAACCTCAAATACCTGGCAGTAACCTGATCACAATGTTACACAGACGTTTAAACAAAGTTTAACAAAGGACTCGGCACTGCTCCACTTCTGCACTTATAATGAAATAGTCGACATTACTGAAAAGCTCAAAGCGGTGAACCGCGCTTAGAAAGGATGCCAGGAAACGGTTAAACGCAAAGCTCGCTTTTACACTGTGCGGAACTTTATTTGAAACACATAAATGTAAAGTTCTTTAGTACACCTAACGTGAAGTGGCAGTTTAAACATATCCACTACCCCATATCGTCTCTTGGGTGTCGTTAAGGAAACTGAAACAAGAAAAGAGTAGCAGCATCATTCTCATAGCAATTCAAAATAAAAATAACTGTGGTTGCCAACCCGTCTATCAATCGTGGCAACTATGGCAGAATGCCGCTTATGAGGCAATCTATGGTGAAGGCTTACTACTACGTACCTAGTGGCAAATTAAATGTTTATGTTTGATTAAAAGAAATATTCGTTTTAGACCTATAAGTTTAAAGTTTAAAATTAACATTGGTATTATTAATTTGAAAACTATAGCACAAACGTTAATTAATATTCATCAAAACATATAAATCTTTGTTGAAGTATTTTCTAATTTAATTTAAATGTTTTAACGAGTTTTTAACTCTTACTCCGGGTTTAGACTCTCGCCTCGCGACTTGCGTAGAACCTCGCCTCGCAGCTCGCGTGTTGTTGCGAGGTAACAAGTGTCTGTTTACACTCTCACGATGCTTTCAGTGCTTTTTTACGCATATTGTTTTGGATCCCAAGTTATTTGCTCATCCTGATAGAGTTCCAAGAACTGCAGTTGCGAACAGTCCATTTTTAGTTAAAGTCGAACGTAAACCCAACAAAACAACACAATCTGCACGGAAGGACGCCGTAAACCGGCTGAAACGAGAGCGCGCGTGTAAACACCACGCTCGCGTCCCTCGCGAGGCCCTTTGACTCGTGCCCAAAAACCGACTCCGACGCGAGCGACGCGAGTGGCGAGGCGAACTGCGAAACGAGTCACGAGCTAGCGTTTACACTCGCACCTCGTGACTCGCTTAGCGGCTCACCTCGCCGCTCACGCGAGAGTGTAAACGGGCTATAACGTTTAACCTAATATTTAAAGAGAATACCTAAGAGAATAATAATAATAATAATAATATATTAATAAAAATAATAAAGATAGAGAATAACGTTTAATATAATATTTTAAGTAAATAGTAGGTAATAGTAGATAATTCATTTCGTATTTCATATCGTGGGTGTCGTAAAAGGTGATGCTGGGAAATGTCATCATCATAACTTGGCTTTATTTAGTACCCCATCTGGATGCTTGGCGGTCCAGCACTGTACGTTTCACTGGGAGTTTTTTTTTTTCGCGTTCGACCTCTCTGTGGAATAACTTACCACCTGCGATTTTTCCGGACCGATACAACTTAGGTACGTTCAAGAAAAGAGCTTACTCTTTACTAAAAGACCGGCAACGCACCTGTAATTCCCCTGGTATTGCAGTTGTTCATGGGGGGCGGTAGTCCCTATAGTATAGTATAGTATAGTAGTTCACCATCAGGTGAACCGTATGCTCGTTTTCCCCCTCTCCTATAAAAAAACCCAGTTTCCATACACTCCTAGTTTCCATATATGGAAGGTAAGATTGTCCATTGATGAGGCACTGGAACACAGTACACTTGGGTTCCAGGCCCAGTATGTTTATGATTATAATAAATAATAAAATCTGTTAATTCGCTAATCCCTAGTTTGGGTGTGTTTATCTGAATTATGAATAAATAATAAATATGGCGGTTCTCGTTTACGCCAGACAGGGAGCAGTCGAAGTTGCGAGACGTTACGACGTAGACTGCTATTGCGATTGCCGTTGCGTGGCGAATAAGGCAAATTACCCCTTTAGCGTATTCATAGGCGAAAGCTATGAGCTTTATAAGGAAAGATCATATAATAGTAGTGTTATATTTAGAGATTATGTAAAAACATATTCTAAAATATTTAAAAAAGTGTGCTCCACAGCTAATGCTTTACATTTAAGTATCAAAATTAAAACTATATAAAAAATAATAAATAGTGAAACGGGCAAGGTCAAACCGCGCAACTCGGGTTTTCAATTGAATATTAACAATAATTTAACTCGATCTGATCAAGAAGTTGCTATGGCTTTTGAGAAACGTTTTACTGATGTTCTTTTTTTGACAACTAAATCATTAAATTCTTCTCCTACTGTCGCCGAATCATTGCTTAAACAAAATGTAAAGGCTTGTTCAAATACTTTTAAATTCCATAGAGTACTGCCAAAAGATATCGTTAAATATTTTAAAACTATTGATGTTAAGAAAACGGCAGACTTATGGGGCATTTTCGTCAAAGTTATTTTATCTATAATAGATATAATAGCACCTTATCTAGCTACTATATTTAATACAAGCGTCGAATCTGGTGTGTTTCCTGATTTAATGAAACATAGTAAAGTCATACCTTTATTTAAATCTGGTAGTACATTAGACCCCGCCAATTTTAGACCAATTTATATACTACCAACATTTAGTAAAGTTTATGAAAAAATAATTTTAGATCAGATGTTAAGTTTCTTTAATATTAATAAATTCCTCCATAAAAATCAGTTCGGTTTTACAAGGGGTCGCTCGACAACTGACGCTGGAGTTGAGCTTATTAAACATATTTTTTGTGCATGGGTGAATTCAGAGGATGCTTTGGGTATATTTTGTGACCTTTCCAAGGCCTTTGACAGCGTTCACCATGAGACATTAATCAGGACGCTATAGTACTATGGTGTCAAGAACACAGCGCTTAAACTTATTATTTCATGTTTAAGTAATAGAATGCAGAAAGTTATTATCAATGGTAAAAGTTCTTCCGGCTCACCTGTACTAATGGGTGTCCCTCAGGGCTCCATTCTCGGCCCATTACTATTTCTAGTGTATATTAATGACTTACCTTCTCTTGTAGGGGATAATCATGATATAGTATTATTTCCTGATAATACTTCCTTGATTTTTAAAATTAAACGTCAATCATTTAAATGTGACGAAGTGAATTGGTTTAACGTTAATAATTTACATTTAAACGGAAATAAAACTAAATGTATTACATTTACAACAACGAATGTTAAAAATCTGAGTACCAATGTGTTTTTAAATGGGAAAGAACAGAGACCTGTTGAATCTACTGTTTTTCTTGGTATCACTCTCGACGCAAAACTTCAGCGGGGCCCCCATATGTCCAAATTAGCAAGCAGACTAAGTTCTGCAGCCTATGCTGTAAAAAAGATTAGTGTCGAGACAGCTAGATTAGTTTATTTCAGTTATTTCCATAGCATAATGTCTTATGGGATTTTGCTATAGGGAATGCGGCTGATTCAGAAACTATTTTTGTTTTCCAGAAGAGGGCCATTAGAGCTATTTACAACCTAAAACCGAGAGAGTCTCTTAGAGATAAATTTAAAGAAATAAATATATTAACTTTGGCCTCTCTGTATATTTACGAAAATTTAATGTATGTTCACAAAAACAAAGGTAATTTTAGTAAAAAAAGTGATATACATTCTGTAAACACTAGTAACAAACACAAGCTACTGATACCAGTTTCTCGACTCCACAGAGTCAGTAATTCATTCTTGGGGCAATGTATACGCTATTACAACAAGGTCCCGGAAAGTGTACAGGCTCTCTCTATTACCAAGTTTTGTTAAGTTGAAACTGTATAAAAAGGCTTATTATAGTATAAACGAATATATGGTTGATAATAACCCCTGGGAATGAGGTGGTCGCTTCCATGCTGTTTCTAAAATAAACTTTGTACCAACAATTAATGTAAAATATGCCTTAAAAAAGTCCCGCTGGGTTTCTTGCTGGTTCTTCCCAGAACAGAGGTTTTTTTCGAACCAGTGGTAAAGTAAAAAATGACTTTCAATAAGAATTACACATGTGATCTATATTGAATAAAAAATTATTCTATTTTATTCTCATTAGAGATTTTTTAATAGAAGATGATAAACGAAAAGACAGCTCAACTGATGTTAAATGGATTCTGTGGCCCATAGAGATCTACATCTACCTTCAAAATCATTCTATCAAAATGTGATAAATATCATCAATAACATTATTTTTAATTGATTATTGGAAAAAAAAATTGATTATGCATTTTTTTAGTATACACTACAGAAGTGTTTATCACATAACTTAAAAAATTTGTACAACTGACTTCAATATAATTTATTAAGTATACCTTAAAAACCATTGGTCAGACCTTAATCAAATTTATATGGGATCACATGAGAAGCACCAGCTTTCAAGTAAAAAAAAAGCCATCGAAATCAGTTCACCCAGAAAAAAGTTATGAGGTAACACACATATATAAAAAAGAACATACAGTCGAATTGAGTACGGTCTCCTTTTTTAAGTAGGTAGAAAATAATAAATTACACTAGGGTAAGCATCGGCACAAAACAGCAATCAAAGGGCGTCAGCGACTCGGAACAGGGTCAACTGCTCGACCCGCACCGACGGCCGCTTTTACCATTCATTAGTACAATGTCAACGTCAGGTGGTACACCGTACAGGCAGTTAACGGTCCTTAGAGGGGTGATTTTTGTTTACAAGCAAGTGCTCGATTTTATTTATTGACAGAAACTAACTTTCTATTTGTACCTTTTGATTTGTAATATGTTGAGTGTAGTGAACCGGAGCCCCTTTTTACTGGAAACAAGGCATTCCATCTTAGTACTCAGGGATGACAACGCATCTGCATCTTGATTCTTAACTAAGGATAGATGTAGATGTCTATGGGCCACTCAAACTACTATGCATCAGGTGGACTGTGTGCTCGTTTGTCACCCTTATTATATAAAAAGGAAATCTAATTCGCATTTATTTATTCCTTTTAATATGTAATATATGGCGCATTCAATAATTTCAACAAAATACAAGACTTTTTTTAAAGGATAAAGTTGTGATGATAACGTTTACATAATTTTCATCAGATTTTAATCAAATGTGTAATTCAGGTTAGAACTCATACGAGTGAGGGTAGAAAGAGTAATAAGGCGTTAAAGCTGTCCCACTCGTTGAAGCAGTATAAAGTACTGCGCGAGAAACTAGCTTAGGTCATTTCACGATTAAGACATCGTCGTTATTCTGTTCGTCTCGGTAATTTCTTATAATACAAGCAAAAAAGGCGGTAATACGTTAGTGTTGTATTAACTTATAGTAAAGTTGCAGCCTATTTACGTCCCACTGCTGGGCACAGGCCTCCTCTCATTTCTGAGAGGGTTTTAGGGCAAGGAAATGTCCGCCGCGCTGCCCCAATTCGTGTTGGCGAACTTCACATATCTTTGAAATATATTATTTTCTTATTTATCGGACATGCAATTTTCCTCACGATGTTTTCCTTCACCGTCGAGCACGTGGTAAATCAGCACTTAAAATTGCAATTAACAATTTCATTGGTGCCGGCGGGGATCGAACCCAGGTTGCTCGCGTACTATGAAGCTTACAGCGAGCGCTAACCATCTGAGCTACCACGGTACGGCGTATTAACTTATAATGCGTTTCATTGCCGTGTAGTGGCGGTGTAAGAATATCCACTGCCTCATTTCGTCCCGTGGTAGTCGTACAGTCGACAGAGGGAAACAAACCAGGTGATGTATGGACAGCAACGTCTCCTTTACCAGTGTTAAAAGCAATACTGTCTATAAATATTTCTTGTAATTTATCTTAATATACACTTTAATTTTTCTGTACGTGTGCTATGTTACTGAACTCCTAAACGGCTGGGTCGATTTTAAAGAATTTTTTCTGTGTGTTTGGGTGTGTTCTTGGATGGTTTATAATTCTAATTGAATTGATAGGATAGGAAATCACCCGTGCGTACCCGGTATGGATTGCTAGCATTGAATAAAAGCATGCTATGTATTCTATTCCATTCTATAGCGATATTTTAAAGACTATCATTTATAACGCAGCTTTCAAATTTCGCGAGAATCTTACATGAGGTTGTTACCTTTTCGGTGCCATTTTATTGCTTTCCCCTG